>JAPQRQ010000018.1:37678820-37701346 GCA_037367365.1 Apogon talboti | reverse complement strand
GAGAAGAGATAAACCAGCCCAGTTGAACCGAGAAGAACTACCAAGAAGGACGATGACCTGGGCGAATGAGAACCTACATGGACTTTCTACCACAGCTAACATCTACTTTCTTCACATCTCATTTAGGAAAAAAAATCTGCTATTAAACTGTTAATAAACTACATGCACAAAAATATTGGGACACATTATGGCTACAGCTGGTAAGATGTCCTGTTTATGCTAATTTCAGATATAAACATCAATATTAATAATCAATATGATATTTATCACAATACAAAACTATATTATTATATTTGTCATTATTGTTTTGTATCCCCGACACCTGTTTTGAAAAGAAACACCTGAATTCTACATGTCCCAATACTTTTGTCCATATAGTGTATATAATTTACTGTATATAACCATATCATTTTAACTTTATTATTTTATACTATTCATTTATTATTATTATTTTACTTTACTTTTGTTTTCAGTTTCATTTTCCTTATTTACTTAACCACAGTCTTTGACATGCTTCCTGTGTCCTGGAATCTTCCTGTCAAACAGCTTAATCTCAATTCATCAACACTTCTTCACCTCCATATTTTATGTGCTATCAAAGCAGCAGCAGTCAGCATGCCCATGGATCCTACACCAATATTTGGAATATTTATAAGACAAAGCCAATTAGTTTATATAGCACATTTCACACACATCAGCAACTGAATGTGCTTTACATCAATCAAACTCATGATTTGTCAAGCTCTGCTACTTATGGCTCCTAACCATTTAGATGGTTGGTGTACATTTTTTTCACCCTTACAATAAAGCCATTGTCAGTGACTTCTTCATGAGTTCCCAGTAAACATTATGAATGTGCACTCAAGGGCAAATAAGCTCCTCGGCTGATGTCACGCTGAAGCATCAGTTTTCACCCTATGGTGTTTAGAACTACTCCAATTAACTCAATCTGACCATTAATGCCTATGGCCTGAGTGTATCGATGAACCATTCTGTGCACACCATGGACTTCTATGATGGACAGTATAGGCACCAGCCTGAGATTTAGCCAGTGGTGCTCATCCTCCGTGTCATCTATTAATGTAATGGTACATACAATGTATCCTATGCCTAATGTACATGTGAAAAGGATTAAAACTTCTGCCTCAAGTCTTTAACACCCCCGAGGAAAGACTGTACAGTCAAAGAAACACATAAACACAGTACGTCATTCCTGGTGTGACAAGTCTCAAGCAGACTTTGATGATGATGGTGTGAAGTACTGTGGGATCATGGGATTTCAGGTGGAATCAGGGTCTGATGTGATTCCTGTTTACAGCACTTAGGCTATGTTCAGAGAGCAGGCAAATGTGGCCCAAATCCCATTTTTTTGCCCATATGTGACCTGTATCCGATCTGTTAAAGACAGTTTGAACAGCACAAATCCAATTTTTTCAAATCCAACCCAGGCCACTTTCATATGTGGTCCTAAATCCAATACGTATCGGTATTTTGCAATGCGACTTCAGTCTGAATGGCCATGACGCATTTATCTGACCTGTATGTCATTGAAATGCGACAAACTTCACAATTCTGCATCCCAGGAGAAGTGGCGGGAAAAACATATTTACTTCCATAAACACAGTGCATGTCTGTGTGGTCACGTATTACGCCAGAACCTCTTTTGCACATACGGGTCACTTCAGGGTCGCACTCTGTTCATACTCAAAACTGAGAGAGGTCGCATTTAATGTGTAATATGAACAAGCATGCAAAAAAAATTTGCGTGCTCACCAAAAAATCCAAATTGCGCATTAAGACCTGCTGTCTGAACGTAGCCTTAGTGACTCATGTTCACATTACATCATTTCATTGTAATGAAATATCCACAAGTTAGAAAAGTTAGTAATGATGTGACTCCATTGACTGGCAACTGAACCAAACTGCTCATTACATTTCAAAGTTACAGATTTCAACAAAGTGTATAACAGAAGACACAAACATTTATAGATATTTTAATGGAGAGATATTAACATCATAGTTTTAAACACTGATCTATTCATGCACCAATTAAAAATAACCTTACCTCATTCTTTTTATTTTCTCCAACAAACAGTGCAGCCACGTGAGCAGGAAGCACATTCTCCAGCAGCAGGCGGTTCAGGTTCTCCCTGGTCTCGATCTCATCCTGCTCTGTGTGGTTCTTGTACTTCAGCAAGAAGTCCTGTCGGAAGCAGGACTCGTTCTGTCAGACAGAAACATACAAGGAAGTTGAAGCAAGTAAAGATGGAAACCTGAGCATCCCCTGCCGAGTCTGTTTCGTTGAAATGTTTCCGCCGGATCTGTCTGGAATGTGAACGGATAAAACTGACAGAAAGCAAGATGAGGGAGAGAGTTTCATTACCTGCTGTGAGATGATGAGCATAGTGACCAGGAAAAGGGTGATGTATATGCAGCTCATCACCTGCGGGTGCTTTACCAGGCCTATCCATTCCAGAATGCACTCTTCACCTCTGATGTGGAACAAACACTATCATTAAATGGACTTCAATTGTACTCGACTGTATATATCAATATGTAACAACAATAATACTGACACTACACGGATTTCTTTCTGTATTCACACCTGCTGCAGTTCCATTTGTCAGCGGCCTGAGCATAGAGGACGAATCCATAAGTCACAAACAGGTCCCGTTTGGAGGTGAGGATGATGACGTAGTATGCTGTGGAGGCCAGGGTGAGGAAGAGCACTTTGAGCTCAAAACTCACTCTCAAGAAGACTCCACATGCAATAAGAGATAGAATACAGCAGAATACGGAGTACTGAGGGGAGGAAAGAAGGAAAGAAGAGAGTTTCACTTGGAGCATTCAACAACCTTCAACACATTAATGTATTTAGAAACATTTTCTCTAAATTACACAGGCCAAAATTCTATATAGATGAAGCCTAAGCTCTAGAAGACTTCTACAAGGTCTATGACCAGAGTTAAAACAATAAAGTCAGTTTTAGGTTCAAATCAGTTTTAAACAAATTCTATGTGGGTGTAAACTATTCATTTTAACTGATAACAGTCAACAACACTACAGTTTATGGTTGTCATGCTACCGCAGATATCAAAAACACCAGAAAATTAAAGCTGAAGCAGGCAGTAATGTTAATATAGTGTCACAATAACCATTCCACATATTGTAATTCAAGCAGTATGAAAAAAATAAACTTTTACTCCACCTTTTGGCTACATTTTCAGGCTTGAGAACATCTAGCCCACAATGACAGATTCTACCCAATCAGATGTTTTCAGGGAGCAAGAGGGCGGCCCTATCGGCTGTTCCTCAAATGCATATGCATGTGCTTGTCTGGTTCAGTGCAGAGAAGAGAAAGTTGCAGGAGGAGTGGTTTTTTTTTTATATATTTCCTAATTTTCTGCCTTCTGCAGATTGAATGCGAGTTAGTTTTGGACTGTCAAAGGCAGTTGAGCACAATCTGTGATCAGCACTGACTCTTATTTCATTGCACAATGTATTTGAATGTATCCCAAAGTTGCTAAATGGGACTGATTTAGCACGGAACAGAAAAATCCTCTCATAACGGTGATGCACAAATAGACTCACCCACATTCATGCCCTCTCTGGTACTTCAACACATGCTAGAGCTGTGTATTTGCAAGTACTTTCTAACAGTCTAACATGGATAAGCAATAAGTACTGCCTTTACATCATCATCTATGATTAACAAGCCATTCACTTACAGGCAGGTAGAAGAGCTCCCCCTCTAAATACTGCTTATAGGAGTCATTTGAGTGAAGTATATCATGAATGTCACTGGAACAGTTGGTCACACATGTCTGGACAAAGCACTGCAGAGGGAGGAAAAATATTTGACTGACAAGCCACCACTGGACAACATGCTTTGAAGTTTGGTATGATAGCTATGAAGTGTAGCACAGCTACAAATAGAAAAGTATGTAATGTTCATCACTCAACACATAAGCAAAATCTTACCAGGTTGAATACTGCCAAGATAATGATAACCGCAGTAGTGATGGTGGCCAAAGGGAGGCGCACACACGGCTGCTTAACCACTGCTTCAGACACAGCAGGAAGCCACTGGCAACGCGAAAGCTTCTCTGGAAACAGGCGCTGCAGGGGGGGAGGAAGAGAATCAAAGATGGAAACAAACATGTAAGAGCAGCATGTGACGTTAGGTCATCATCTCCAGACATCATGTGTGAATGGCTCAGCCTTTGCTATTTTGAGGGACGGAATCTGTCTGAGAGAGAAAGCGCTGGTGGTCAAGGCCTGAATGTCCAAGGCAATAAGTCAGCAATAAAAGGCTGCAGTGCAATGAATAGCCATCACATTTCCATTCTGTCACTGAGTAATTCAGGCAGAAATCCTTTTCACCTTTGACCTTTACCAGCACTTCCCTCTTGTGAAAGGTAATGTGGTACCTTTGTGACCTCTTTTTGATTGCAATAGAAAAGACACATTTTACGAAAGGCCTCTATTTGTCAGATATTACTTTGACTTCAGCAAAATGTATATTACATTTGTGAGTGTAAAATCCATATTTCCTCTGTGTTTTTTTCCTGTAGGCATGATCCATTTCCTTCAAAGTAATAAAGAGAAGCCGAAATGGAAGTCACCGTGACGACATGTGTCTGTCTTGTCTACCCTCTGTATATATTGGTTGTAAAATAATCCAGCAGGGTGAGCTACCTGTAAGTAAGGCTGCTGACAGATTGCTGAGAGAAATTACATTTCTTCTGCTCTAGTATTGCATTTGCTTTGCGAGTCCTCTGACAAAACAGCAATAATCTATAAAGAATTCCACTTTTCATTTTAAGTTCTCAGGCTGAAGGAAATTAAATTTGTTCAGGTATTAGGTTTAAGTTCTACTTTACTGCATCTCTGAGTCACAAACAAAAAAATGCTCTTTACTGGCATTTGCATCCAGCTTAACCTGGCAGGTTCCTGGAAAAAGGGAATGATGAGCTTCTTGTAATGAGGCTTAGTATGTACTTCACTTTCTATAGAACAAAATAATTGCACGGGAAAAAAAAGTAGAAACTTAACCCCATTGCACTTAAGTGTTAAAAGTCGACATAAGACTTAAGCCTGACCTGTAGGTTGCTTGCGAAACACACGGCCAGGATGAGCAGCAGGACACAGGCCAACACTGCAAATGATATCCCCAACATCGGTGGACTAGAGGAGATAAAAGAGCATCACCTTTCACTATTAGGTGCCATTTTAGCATTCTAATTAGCAGATCTTTTGTAGGAATGAATGCACCTACATCTCAGGTTTCAGACACAGACAAAAAAAAACATTGTTTCACTCTTTTAAATTAATGAATATGAGCATTTTTCATTTTTACTTACTCCTTTGTGACGAGCATCTGAACCAAAAAGATGCAGAAGAAGATAATGGTGGCACAGGCAACATAGTGTTTGAACATTGGCAAATCCAGAGCTCGATACTTTGAAGAAAAATTATTGAAAAAAAAACATGAAAAGGAGAAAACAACCAAACCTCTTTTTTTTAAACTATAATAATTGAATTGAAACGTGTAAAAAAAAAAAAGTTGTGCTAAATGAACCTGTTTTTCCAGATCTTTCTTTGGAAACCAAAGTGCTAAACTGCCTGTATCTTCAGATTTTGACCACTGCCTGAAAGAGAGGGAGGGAGGAAGAAAGAAAAAAAGACAGATAATTATTTTGACTTTTACACCATCATAAACAGCTGCTGCACACCACTCTTCACGGGTTCACACTTAACAGGACACAATAGCGACACCTTGACCGGAGGATCCTTTTAACAGACAGTATGTTAATGAACCAGTCTAAGGTGCTTGATTTATACAGATCAGTCATTTAAAAGAACACAAAAAGCAAAATTGCCTTGCTGCAACTACATGTTTTGCTACTATGTTTCTTACACCATATAGCTTAGATTCAAAATGTCAGGAATGAATGACCTTTAAGACCAGTTTTAGTCAAATCATGTAAGAATTCAAAGCCACTATATTTTCTGACAAAAAACAAATGTGGCTCTTTTTCTTTGACTAATCTAACAGGACTTTCCTCTGTTTTAAGGGTGGATACACAGTTTGTTACCAGTGAGAGATGCGCAGAGAAAAAAGCCATTTTAACCTTTTTTAAATTACTTTTATTATTTCTTTGCAGATGCACTCCTCTACAAATCACTCCCATCATTCTAGAGCAAATAATTCTCAAACAAATAGAAATATTTAAGTCCAAGGTGAAAAATCCAATAGAAAAATATTTCAGTGTAATTTCCTTTCTGCTACCACACAGCTCTGACGTGTACACAAAGTTCATTTGGAGTACACATCCACCTACTTGCTGCTGAGCTCATCTATAGTAGTCGTCATCTCGTTGTGCAGCTCCTCATCAAACTTGCTCTTCTGGGACTTGTTCCTGCATCAGGAAGCACAAAGACAATTAGGAACAGGCAGATGAACCAGATGCAGAGACTGACTGGAACAGATGCTGGGAAACCAGATCAGGCCATGCAGGTTACTCAGGTCCAGTGCAGCTGGAGGTACAGTTCTGGAGGTAACTTCATTAATGCCAGTCTCAGCATTAGTGGGGGAGGAGAGCTTTTTGCTGGTGTCTGTGACAGAGCTATGTGAATGTGCCGGCTGAAGAATGCTGTGTGTTAGAAGGACTCTGCAGGATTCAGCAGGGGTGTCACTGCTGTGCTTCTGCTTGGAAATCCCCTACTTTGTCAGGAAGGAAACACTCACAGATGCACAAACCCAAATCCACAGAAGCCCCAGTCAGTGATCAGTGTTAATAGGAGCATGTCAGTCCACTAAGTGCTTGAATTGTTAGAGGTTACAGGCTTTGTGGCAACTTTTGTGATCACATGTTACACACTGTTACACCACTGCTTAGGTTAGTTTTTGGAATAGCAAGGATGTCTCCAGCAGTAGTTCTCACCCTGGGTTGTGAGACTAGAATTATGGGGCGTCAATAGTACAAGAAACACTTAAAGAAGGAAGCAAACTGATTTTCTGATGCTGCTACTTATCAGAAACAAACTTAAAACATCTACAATAATATCAATATGAAGGTTCCCCACATTATCAGAGCATCACAAACCAAAAGGTTGAGAACTTCTGCACTGAGGAAAGAGGACCTTGCAGGCCATGAAGGCCCCACTCACTTATAGCTGCTGAACGGAGGAGCAGGCAAAGAGAACGGCTCCTCTAGAGACTCATCAAAACTGCCAGGGCCCAAGAGTAAGACACAGACACAAATTCGTCACAATAAGCAGTGGGGAGCCAGAAAATACACAGGGCCAATAGTTATATAAACGTGACAATGCAATGAAAGCCGTGTAGAGCAGAGAAGCTGGCAGATACTGTAGTTTTATTCACCATCTGCTGCCTTTCCTAAACTACACTGGTGAGCGAGATTAACAATTTTCAAGATAAAGCCAACCTCTATGGGTGAAACGATTGTGCTTTTAGGCACATACTTATCTTACTAATCATATTGTTCCGGCCCACACTGTTTGTGTAGGTGAATCCTGCTCATTAGTCACTGTCTACACTTTGAATATTTGTCAGTACACTTACTGCTTGTGTCAGACAGGCAGAGAGAATTAACAATGTAAGCTTTAACCATAATCCATTTGCCTATGTGTTACCTGAAACTAATGAAAAGTGCTTGTTATAGAGATAAACACTCCCCCTGCTCTGCCTTAAAGACTGCCAATGCAGTACTACGCAGAGCCCCATAGATGAGCTAAGTGTATCTTTTCTCATTTGCAGAAAGTCTTAAGGCTAATGTACTGTATGTACACCTTTAATGGTCTACAGCAATAAAATCAGCACCATGCAGACTATTCTGTGGCATTCACGTTGCACCTAATCACTGTATTATTTAACTTAATGTATTTAGAGCTGATTGAGTGGATCATACATCTCTTTCTAAAGGTTCAGTGTAAAAAATTTAGCAGTGAATTGGATGGCTGAAACTCCTCGCCTCCCAGTGGCCACTAAGAACCATAAAAGGATTCATTGGAGTGTTTGTTTCTTCATTATGAGCTTTTTAATTAAGGATATATTAGCTGTAGTCTAAAATCTCTCTGGGTAATGTTAAAAGATTACAATATAGTAACTCTAACACTGGAGATGAATAATGTCTGTATCTGTTTCTATAAATCATTAGTTTTATTTTTCAGTGTGTGTGCATTTTCCAACTCAAAGCAGTTTTACAGTATAAAAAGCTGTCTGTTCATGCTGGATAGTCAAGAGACAAACCAGTCTGTTTGGTACAATAAATTTATTGAAGTTCAATGCCAAGCCCGACAGGAAGTTCATTCTGAGCTACAGTAGAAATATGACAATATGGTGGATGTTCCCTGTGTGGATATGAACAACTTCTTCTAAATAATCACAGCAATTCATCTTTTTAAGTAATTATACACTCATGAAAATTTTGAATATACTCTATTTCTGCAGTTACATGTGCATACCGAACCTTTAAACTGAAAGTAAATGTATATCACAATGTCACCCTAACCCTGTCAAAAGGATATCCTCAGGTTCCATCAAAAATACCAATGAACCCTCTAAAGGGTTTGTTACAGTGAGCGCACTGTTATATGATATTACCAGTCCAACTTACTAGACAGATGGAAAAATCATTGGCATTGAAATTTCCTGTTAGAGTTATGACCCATCAAGATGTTTTTGAAAAGTATTTGAGTTGTTATAGAAACTGACTTCAAGGGTAAATGTGTGTGAGCAAACAATGTCGCCTCATTCATCGTCTGATTCCAAATGATTCTGTTATTCTCTATAATCCCTTAAAAATGAGAACAGGGAGACTAAACAGCTCAGACTTGTTCTTACCTCTCAGTGATTTTAGAGCCAGCAGGTGATCGCAGGGGGATGTCCTGAAAAAGGTCGAAACAACAGTAAGTATGTGTGATAACAAGTACAACTACATTAAACAAGTCTTCATGTGTCAAAGACATTAAACTGCATTCTGATCAGCTCTAATAAAGCCTATAATGCATGTAAACAGCGCACAATATGCAGCTATTCTGTTCATCAATTTTATTAACAGCTTGACATCTCCACATACCTGTAACAGTCTTAGATCATTTTCACCCACCACTATAACCACCAATGTGGCGTTATTTCCTGCATTACCTTACCTGATGAAACAGCTCAGCAAGATCATCTTTTGTATTTGTTCACCAGGTTGTGTCACCACCATGAACTATACAGTCATAAAACAGACAGCAAACAGACAGCAAGGAACCGTTTCTCACCTTGCCGATTGATTTTCCGTTGACCATGTTGTCTGTGGTGAAGCCTTCCCGGTTCTGAAGGTGGGCAAACGGCTTCACAGCCCCCCACGATTCCAGGTAGCGAGTCATGCGCACTGATGCCCGCATTTTCAGGCCGTCATTTACCCAAGGTTTTGCACTACGGGTAGTAAGTGATGGATCCTTAGACTTAAAGCAAACACACACAATTCATACTATGTTTAGAGGGCATGTTATTTAATTGGTATTTACACTGAGCAAAAATATAAATGCCCCATGTGACACTTTATGGCATTAGATGTTGCATAATATTTTAATTTATACACAATTTATTTTTTTGATCAAAGTGGTACAGATTAGTGTTCGTTAGAACACCATAGTGGTGTCTGGCATTCGGGGACATTCATGTGGACACGGTGGGGGCCGGGTGAAAGAAATCACCACTCAGTATCTTGTGTGTCCACTGTTGGCTTCCTGTAGAGCAACACATTGTCTTCTCATCGAGTTGACAAGGTGGTCTGTGGAATGTTCTTCCACTCCTCTTCAAGGGCATCATCTCTGCATCAAGCATGCCAATGGCACAACATCTGTAGCATGGTGACATCTGATGAAATTCGACATTTTGAGGTGTCCTTTTATTGTCCCCAGTATAAGGAGTGCCTGAGTAACTGTTACCGGTGTTTGAGCAGCCTCTGGACATGTCACACCTGTGCTGTGGGTGGAATCACTGGATCACTGAGCTAGTGCTCATTCGCAGAGACGGACACAAAGTTTGTTTACAAGTCAAGAGAATTAACGATGTTTTACAATTATAAGACATCATGAGCTCATTTTGGGCCGTGCATCTTGTGCTACACAAATACTGTACATGGGTCGTTTCTAGTTTTGCTCAGTGTAATTAATGCAACTAACAAACTGTTTAACTCATTAAAATGCAAACTCTTTTTCACATTTATGTGGTGACATAAAAAATATCTAAACTTTACAAAACTATAAATGACAATAATTCTTTGTTCTTGGCCTTAAAAGACAACATCTTCAAGACATAATCTCATATTTTAAAGTAATTTTGTGATTACTAGCAATAAATACACACCAGAAATGCACCTGATGAGGGACAGTGAGAAATACAGTCAGTAAACTTACTCGTGGATCAATGACTAGGTATGTTTGAACATTGAGCTCCTTAAGGTAGGGGTCCCGGAGGTGGCCGTTACCCTCTTCCACTTCATAAGCCTTGTTCAGGTGTTTCAGAGTTGCTTCTGTGATATGGACACGCCTGAATGAAATACAGAGAAATAAAATATAAAAATTTAAATGAATGTATTTGTAAAAAACTGGATATTTCTTATATCTATAATAACCAACAGCAAGTGATGTGTCAGTGATGTGGCTCATTAGGTTTGTGCTAATGAATCAGTTAGTCAGAAGACTAATTAAAAGGTCTATAAAAATAGCTTTGCTTGTTTTCTACACTCATTATTCTCATTGAAGTAGAGGGTGTGAAAAGAGTTGAAGCTCATTATAAAAGCACCTACCCAGGAAGACCTCCTGACTCCATGTGATTGGCCAGAGTCACGTCATGTGACCACACATCAAACTGCCACTTGCGAAGCCCAATGACACCGCAGAGCACGTTGCCTGAGTGAACACCCACTCTCATGTTGATGTCCACTCCTGTGGCCTCCCGCACCTGCCTAGAAGAGTTGGACACAAACACTGGTGCTTATTGTTGTGAAGGGTTGTTTCTCTGTGTGGACAGCAGTCCTTTAATGTACACAGAGCAATTAATACTGAAAAAACAATATCAGAGTGCCATACAGATTTATAGTATATGTGTGGATATATGTAGAGGCTCAATTTCTCCACCAATCGTAACTTTAATTTAAGGTCAGAAGCGTCTTCTGTCTTAATGATTTAAAGCTGCAGTGTTTGATATTTTTTTGGTATCATTGGGCAAAAATTCCATGATTAAGGGCAAGACTCTTACTCAATCTTTTAGACTCTGTTTTAGGACTAGGGAAATTGCACCTCACCACACAGACATTGGTAATTGCAGCTGTCAGTCACATATTTTACCTCACTACCCATCTAAAAATACTGTACCTACAACTGACAAATCCTGTTAAGATTTCCTCAAATGTGACTCTTCTGCTCTACTCTGTGGCTCAACATATATATATATTTAGTCTTATAATTTGGACTGAGAGGAGAGAGACACACAAGGAAGGGGTGTATTGTCAAGTTCTGTCTTTTCATCTCCTTATTTCAGCTCCTGTAACTTTATTAACTAAAGCAGAGCAACATTCAGTCAGAACTTAGTGTAACAGGCAGTAACACCTGTATTTTCATGTGTAATTCTAGACATTACTATGAAACTAACAAAGCAGTTATGCAAAGTATATTTAACTAGATAAATATATAGATATTTAACCCCACAGTCCACAATGCACCTACTGTAGTTCTTTACAGACTGTGTGTATTTCAGATAGGATTGAGACCTGTGGTTGACACACACTCACTTAATGGCTTCACACATGTCGAGGCCCATTTTGACACAATTCTTGGCGTGTTTGGGCAAAGACACTGGCAACCCTGACACACAGTAGTAGCAGTCTCCAAGGATCTTGATTCTCATGCACTCGTTTTTCTGTGGGAACCAAAAAAAGAAGTTGTGGGATTTATTTAACCACACTAGATATTTAAAGCAGCAAACATGGGTCAAGACTTGGACAGGATGCACCTAGAAACATGGAGCTTTAATAGTGAGGATATAGTACTATTGCATTACAAATTTTGAGCACAATGGCTTTGTCTTGATAAAACTACTCAATCCTAACTTTATGTTGCAACCATCTTATACTTTTTTTAATAACTCACCTTAGCAATTTGGTCAAACTTGCCAAACAGCTCATTAAGCATAATGACCAGTTCCTTGGGAGAACAGTCACTGGCCAATCGGGTGAAACCAACAATGTCAGCATAAAGGATGCTACAAACACAAAATTTAAATAATTAATTCAAGTTAATGGTAATAAAGTTACATATCCAAAAAAGTTCTGATACATACAGTATTTGCAGTAACAGGTGATTAATATTCCTAGACTGTTGACAAAAATTAGATTTTCTATTGGTCTCTATCCTGCGTATTTATCAATGAATCACAAATGCAAATATGACTTAGTGTGTATGTATCCTTCTATGTTGATATATCAGAACAATTCTGAAAGTTCTCATTGTCAACAATTTCAATAATTGTCAATTTCATTCAAGAAGAGCTACAATTTTAAACATTAACCAGTATGAAATTAAATGGGGATCCTTCAAGTATTGGGAAAGGATGATCTTTGTCTGCACAGGCTTTCCGTCATGTCCCAAAATGACCATTAAGGCCTCTAAACAGTAATGAACCATTTTAGGGCACAACCTCCACATCCACCTATCATTAACCTCTAGAGCTGATCAGGGAGTGATTAAAGAGCTTGTCTGGTTCAATGCTGAATCACAGGCCTTGTCTTATTAAAGCTGCCAGCCAGTGGATTATAGACTGACACTAATACCTGGCCTGTAAATGATCCAAATGCTACAAGAAAACAGCTGCATGTCTGGCAAAAGCCTCACACATGGCTGGCTGTAGTGACAACTGAAACCCAGAGCATTGCAATACCGTGCTCATCTCACCAAGTCACTGGATGTGTCAAGAATTGTGTGATGAATGCTGTGCATGTAAATTACAACATGACAGGTTATATTTAATTTGACTCGGCATAGCCATCAGTGGGATCTAATGGCCAAATATACTGTGATTTGCACAGCTAAATTGAAATCTGCAAATGAAACAATAAATACATTTGTAAAAGGTCAAACATAACACAGCTACCTTACCACCACCACTGGCTGTCTAAATATTGCACCCTAAACAGCTGAACAGCAGAGGGACACAGACAGTGCTCCTGACCTGACTTGATCCCTACTGGTGACTGACTGAACACGGCCAGGTGACAGACAACACAGCTAATGACTGGTCTGAAGTGTAATTATAGGGATAGGTCAGGGATGCAGCCTATCATTCAACAACTGTAGCCTTAAATGAACACAGCAGCGCACATGACCAATGCTGAAACAATGAGCCTTTCACAAAATTCTAAAAGAAACATGTTAGCAACTCTAATCTTCATGGGGGTTACGCCATTATGTAGAATTTCAATTGCAGTGACGTACTGTACATACATGTAAATATTCCTAATGATGTCTTTTTCCATGGTAAGACACAACATCCTGTATGCGATTCTCTGACAAAAATGCACCGCAGAGCAGAGCCATCTGTGAGAGTTCAGTTAAAGCTGACCCACTATCTGTCAGCACTTGGTAAATTAATGAAACCCTGGTAAAACAAAGAGCTGTAACTGGGTCACTGTTCTGAAAACAAACACACATACTAATCTCCATCGTTATGAGAAGTGGTCAGTAAATCTGTCTTCTGGGTGCTTTTATGTATTATGAAGTTTAAATAAATGTAGTCTTTTTTTAACATGGTTGTGAAGACACTTCATCCTATATTATAAAACCAAGTGGCCTCTCTGTGCGTGTGTGTCCGAGGATTCACACAAAATCCGGAAAGCGCTGACTGCAGTAGTTTGTCATACTTATGTATTTTTGGTCAAGGAACAGACTCCCAAAAATGGCAAGTTGATAGGACCAATATTTTGGGAGCTACTAGTAATTTTGGAATACAATAGCCTTACAATCACATTGCTGTGGCCAGAACGCTTTGGCAGTGACTGCTGGACAAATGTGGTAAAGCATGCACGCATACACAGCAGCATAAAAACTACCACATAGAACCTGTGGATCCCCATGGTCAACGCACTGGTAGTTCTAGAAATGTGCAAAAAAAAAAATCATACATTTGAATGTCTAGGTTTTCTAGTTGGCTGATCAATGACATTCTATTGATCATTTAGCACATGGCTCAGCAAGCTGCTTCTACACTTTAGGACAAAGGTATATGGTTAGTGATTGAGTACTTTCTCATAACTGGCTCTACCTGACATTCTCGTGCCTCTTGACATAAAGGCTGTGGAAGTTGTTATCTTTAACAAGTCGCTGTTGCTCTTCTTTGTCTTTGCAGTCTTGCAAGCGTTCCATAATTGCCAGCTTCATCTTCATGGAGATGTAGACCGGCAGAACAGACTGCAGAAGATTTTCCTATAACCACACACACAAACACTTCGTTAAATGCTGCAAATTACTCCAGTTTCACTGTTGCAGTCCATGTACAGTGATGAGTGATAAGACCACAGATGAGTCTATGCAGGAAATGCCCCAACATACACATACATTAACATTTGACTCTTTATTACATAGTTATGAACCTTAGTCTAAGCAAGCATTTGTCAGAGCTGTGTTCATGGAACAAGGCTTTTGTTTGATCATTTTTCTACTGATGCACATTTCTCTTTCTACTCCTCTACTGCTGCTTTAAGTCAGCACCAACACCACTAACACCTGGAGTACAGTAGCTCTTTTACCACTTAAAACTATTCCTGTGTGCTCATGCAGGTTTAAAGGAGAAACCATTGGAACTCAGTAACATCAAACATCTAAAGAGGAGTTCCAGGCTCCAGTGTTAGCATGATGCAATGCATTTACAAAGTAAAAAATGTACACTAACATGATTGGATCAGTTTTTGAATGGTGGCAGTCGAGAAGTGCTCAAAGTTCAACAGCTTAAGACCGGAATCTGAAGAAGCAACTTCTCAAGAAAAGATTAATTATCCTCATACCATCACAGAGGCATCAAGTTACATCATCTGACTATAGCAGCTTAGTCAGTGGTGGTTAATTTTATCTGAAACTCTTTTTACACAATACTTTCACCACAAAGTGCTCTGCAGTGTACAAGTAGGTGCAAATAGATTGCTATATGAGAGGGCAAACATATTTTAAGGTTTTAAGATATGTTCAAGAGCACTTTGTATATTTGTAGAAAGTGTAGAAAGAAAGAAAAAAGAGAGAAAGAAAGAATGAAACAAACAAACAAACAAAACTTTAAGGAAAATGAAACTGTGCTTGAAAAAGAAAACACAATATCCATCAGTTTGAGCTGTGGATAGGTTTTTATATGTGGAATTTTCATATTCTTTCAAATGTGCTCATGATTAGGTCAGGTGGGATGAAAAGTCTGCATGAGTCCATAGTTAAGTTCAGTTCATTACACAGATTTACCAAAGACATTAAGAGATGGGCTCCAACCGGGTCAAATAAGGACACACATATGTTAGTTTATCATCATTTCAGTTGGTCTGACTCTTCTCATATATAATTTCCTCTACAAGTCATTAGGAAATACGCCCCAAATGGCATGATGCTACCACCAGCATGTATATTTGTGCAACTTCTTACTTGAAATTACTATTTTTCTTTGACACTGCGCTTTTAAGTACACTAAGCATTCAGATTACATTAGATTTAATCACATCACAACATCTTTTCCTTTAACACGTCAGTCTCATGAGCCCTTTTTGCAAAGGCCAAGTTCACCATCACAAGGTTTTAATTTCCCTGGAGGTTTTTTTGGATACTCTCCAGGTTTTCAAAAAGATGTCTCAAGGAAAAAAAAAAAGAATTAAACCTCACCTTAACTTAATTTACTGTGGTATTGCAAAGTATGTTTTGGCACAGAACAGTTCAGCTCAGATAAAAACTAGAACTGAGACAATTTAGTATGTGAACTCAGGTCTGTAAGTGTTTGGACAGTGACACAAATTAAGTAATGTAGCCTCACCACAGTCGATTAATAATAATAATGGATTAGATTTATATATATTCTTTTCTATTAACGCATACTCAAGGCGTACAATGGATCCATTATTCATTCACTCTCACACTCACACTCTGGTGGTGTAAGCTACATTTGTAACCACAGCTGCCTTGGGGCAGACTGACGGAAGCATGGCTGCCAGTACGCGCCAACGCCTCCTCCGACCACCACCAAACATTCACATGCATTCATCATCATTGTGAGTATCAGCACTGGATGAAAGGTGGGTGAAGTGTCTTGCCCAATGACACAACGGCACATGACTAGGACAGAGTGGGGTTGGAACCGTCAACCCTTCGGTTACTGGACGGCCCGCTCTACCTCCTGAGCCACGCCCATTAGAATTAGAAATGAAACAATCAAGATGTGATTGAAGTGTGGACTTTCAGCTTTAATTCCAAGGATTTAAAAAAAATGCCTCATTAACCATTTAGGAATTACAACCATTTTAAATGTAACACCTTAGTTACAAGAGGCTCAAAAGTAAAGAGGCAAACTAGGATTGTTATAAATATAAGGATTGTTTTTAGTTCTTGGATGAAAACTCTTTGCAGTTACTGTATGAAGTCTGGACCCCATTTCCTCCCTGGTGATGCTCTGTCAGGCTTTTACTACAGACGCCTTCAGTTGGTCTCTGTTCGGTTGGTGTTTCTGCCTTCAGTTTAGTCTTCAGTAACTGAAAAGCTGCTCTATTGGGTGGAGATCAGGTGACTGACTTGGCCACTGAAGAACATTCCATTTGTTTACCTTCAAAAGCTCTTGGGTTGCTTTTGCAGTATGTTTTGGGTCATGATCCATCTGCAATGTGAAGCACCACCCTCTCAGTTTTGCACCATGTAGCTGAATCTGAGCAGGAAGGATACCCCTGTATATTTCAGAATTCATCCTGTTATTTCTATCAACATCATGTCATCAATAAACACCAGTGACCCAGTTCCACTGGCAGCCATACATGCTCATTATATAACACTGCCTTCACCATGTTGGACACATGGCATGTTCATGAGCTGCTCCGCTCCTTCTCCAGACTTTTCTCTTACCATTATTTTAGTACAAGTTCATCTTCGTTTCACGTGTCCAGAGAATAGTTTCCAGAACTGGGCAGGCCTTTTAGATGTTTTCTGGCAAATTCTAATCTGTCCTTCCTGTTGTTGAGTGTTACAAGTGGTTGGCCCCTTGTTGTTAACCTACTGTATTTCCATTCATGAATGCATCACTTGACTTTGATATTGACGCTCTTACCTACCAGCCAAGCCTAGACTGTGTTCTTGGTTTAGCTGGTTGTTGTAAAACGGTTTTTCTTCACCATCTTTCTGGTAGATTTATTTTTGTTTTTTCATCTGAATGACAGCATCTTTCACTTGCACTTTCACCTCTTTGAACTTCATATTGAGGATCCCCGTTAACAGCTACCAAATGCAAATTCAACATGCGGAGTCAGCCATCCAGACCTTTTATCCACTTAATTTGTCATAGAATAACCAGGGAACAGGACACATCTGTTTACATATGTTACATGTACATTTCTGAAATGTTTTGACCATACAATCACAAATATTCATGTGATTTCTTCAACTTTCACATAGGCAGGTTTTAAATTTGATAGAGAAAATAATATTAAGATAATTATCAGTATGGTCTGATACATGTTTCAGCATGTTAACATCTTCGGTCATATTGTGCAGCCCTATAGGAGCTAAGCATTTTAATCTGTATAGGAGATTATATATGCTGAAGTTAAATATGGGGTGAAAATAAACTCACTGAATGAACACACATTTACTGTGATTTATGTAGAGGAATGGTGTGGACAACAAGTGTTCCAGACAATTTCATTTGTTGTGGGGTTTTTAAAAGGGAGTGTAAACGTCACACGGTTTAAATGTCATTTTTGACGTCCTTGGTATCTTGCCAAGAAACATTTTGTGGTGAACACACTGGGCTTCTCTCTGAAGTTGTTATGGAGCTTCCCCCACCATGTTATTATGTCCCTGTTCTCTTTGGCTAACTCAGTACGGACGCTCCAATTCAAATAGAGCTGGACGCTTGAAATGTTAACTATCATATCATTCCTTCTGTCCTGCTGGGCAACACAACAGCAGCCCTGTCAGCACGTTTTATGTCCCATACTAAGCAACAGTTAAAACAAATCAACAAAGAGGGAAATTATTTTAAAAAGGCCTCTGAAGCCAAAGGAAGCCAGCACAGATGCATCTGATTTAAAAAGCATCAGAGCAAAATCTAATTTCAGAAGGATGTTAGTCTCAATGAAAACATTCATGGGAGAGTCAACATGAGGCCGGCTGAAGGCAAAGCTTTGAGCTGGAATAAAATTGTAAGGATACAGCAATAACAATTACTGACGAGGCATTCTCATTATTTGTCTGTAATGTTTGTTCCTATTCAGTAAGAATATTAAATAAAAAAAAAAACTGCAAAACTCTTATTACATCAAAACTGGCCTTGACCATGCATACAATGAGAGTTTCTTATCACTCAGATCTACTGGTGGTATGTGATGTTTAGTAGTATGAATTATTGCTTTTTCATTTCTCTACTTTCAAGGTTTTAGCATAAATCACAGTGCCAAATTAATATGTGCAACAAGGCCCACATAGTTATCTTAAACTCATACCAATTTTCATGAGAATTTTTTCTCTTTATACTAATGAATGTGAATCTAGCCTTTAAAAACATTAGTCCTGATTATAATGTAGAAATTCTATAATAGCACTTCAACATAACCTTTTGATAGTTTGTACTTGTTTTGTAGATTGTTTTTCTAACATCAGACGTTTGTAATTTAGCATCTGATGTTGGAAAAACAATCTTCTTATTTTTTGGGGTTTTTAATAATGTAAATACAGATTATTTATATATAAAATTTGTAACTACTGGGTCTTTTGATGCATTTTTACCATACATTCGCACACAAAACCACACATTTGGGACACTGTACATGTTAACTTTTCATTACTTTATCACAGTGGTGGAATAATTATTTCCAACGCTGCATAAGAAACAGACCTTTCCAAATGACATATTTTTATTTTTACCATACTCACGTTAATATTCTTACACTGTTAAGCATCCTGGAATAATTCCAAAAAATCTTGCAAACACAATTTCCACAGTTGTATTTATTTACAGAGAAACTATTTAACCATTGTGTGCAACTGTTATTATCAGACAGTGTATGGCACTGACCTGCTGTCTTTTCTCTATCTCCAGCTTCATGCGCATGCTCAGGCACCTCAGTGTGTCCTGGAAGGTCTGCCTTAGGGTTCTCTCCATCAGGACCTTATGAAAGGCTCCCACCACGCTGCCACACAGAAACACCACTGCATTGGACAGCAACTACAGAAAACACACAACAGCAGACGTTAGAGGTCAACTGGAAACTTGCTGAAGCTTCAGAACAGAAAACACAGTGACGTTATGTAACCTCTACTGAATGGAGGTCCTCAAAAAAATACTGCAGTAGAAGCAAGAACTGCAGACTGCTGCATTAAAGGGGCTATATGTAGTTCCTTTCATATGTTAAATGTGTCGCCATAAAATTATCAATAGAGTGTTTAGAGTAAAGAGTTCTGGAGTTGTGTCACAGATGTCAATGTTTTGGACTGTAGAGATATGAGCTGAACATATTGGGATTAACTGAAGGGTATGAGTTAAGAAAACTTAAAGATACCATAATACAGATGTGTGTAAACAATGAGCGTCATACTTTATTCAGTGGGTACTACAGTCTGGAGACACATAGTGTTGATTTGTATGTTTTCTTTAGTCATAAGTGTATTCTGGTAAGTGACTACCCCCTTCTACTCAGAGGTTTGAATGTCAGTACTACATACAACCCCTTTAACAGTGCTGGAAACATTTCTACAACAAAACACCACAGCTTTTATCCAACTGGGTTCACCTGGTTAGCTAGTTGTTGGTTGGGCTTGTCATTGTTGATAGTGAGGCGCAGAGAGAGGACCATGATGTGAGACAGTGAGGAGATGACGCTCAACACCACAGCGTACCACAACTGAAACGGTAGCATTGTGTACACTGTGAAGATGATGAAGAGGAAGAAAGGCACCTAAAGGGACACATTGGAAAATATTCAGTGAGGACAAAAGATTTACTTTGGAATGATCAAATCCTAGGCATGCTGTGGTTGTGTTCATTTTATGGTGAGAAACAAAATCTTACTGAACCATGTTGCTAACTAAGTTAATTCTGGGACAAAAGTGGAGCACATTGTTAACTTTACAATGCACAGAATGAATAAACATGACCTTTACCACAGAGCTGCAATGGAGAACTGAATGCAATTCAATGAGATAAGGTGAGTAGGTGAGTATAAATATGACCATCATTTGCTGTTTATTTTTTGGTCAGTATCCAACATGTAGTTTTACATCAAGTCAAGCTGCTCCTTGACAGTTAGCATACAAACCCAGTAGAATTTATGTTTGTTCTTTGTAAAACATGACAGTCATTTCCACAGATAAATCTGACAACAGCTAATCAGCAGATAAATTATCTTAACAGGTCTCTGTGCCAGTGTTTGTTCATTAAAATGACAGAAACTGGTCTGTTCTTACTATGAATCCACTCTGTGTCAACGTTCACACCAAACATTCAGTTTCTTAAAGGGTGAGAAATAACGCCAAGACTAATAATTTGGTGGAGCAAAAAGTCAACACTGACAGAACATAATACATCCATGAGATGAAGCCGAGCTTCAAGTCAGCGCATAAGCAAAGGTTAATTACCATGGTAACAGGGACAATCTGTAACTGTCTCTTGCTGTGCCTGTTCAAAATTATGATGACCTCAACAGCAATATTTAACAAGTTAATAAGGTAACAATTTAACAGTAGTTTCCATCATATAATCATCAAACATTGCAGACATCTAATGGTCTCATCACTTCTTTTTAGTTAATAGTAATTCAGTTAAAAAAAAGAGTAGATTGTAGTCCTCCCCATACCCACACCCATCCATGCCACTGATAAAGTAAGACTCTGTGGGAAACCTTTTGTTTTATATTCTGACTCTGTATTGTCTAATCTTCATGAAAAAGACTGTGTATGCAAATGCATTGTGGGATTTGGGCTTCAAAGATTCCTCAGCAAAACAAATATTTCAGTATTGTAAGCACTGCAGGTTAGTCCTGATGCGATCATAAACTAAAGTTAAACAAACCAAAAAAGTCTTATTGTTCACAGTACATAGAGGATGGGTTACCTGATCCCAAGGCAGGATGATGGGGCCGCTGAAGATGAAGGTGTAGCCCAGGGTTAGGTGTGTGGCCCACACAATAAGACCCAGGAGACGCCTCCATCGCTGTGAGAGCATCTCCGTACACACCAGCACAAACACAGCTAGGAACACACATAAGCTGCCGCTTACCACGCTCACAAAGGCACAGTGTTCCTCTGCACTCTAAATAAGGGAGAACAACAAGCACAATTTATTGCCATTAGACTGGATGATAAGTGCCATTCAGTTAGTATGAGTAATTTGCTACTATTGTAGTTCACAAACAGATTTTCATCCAGTTATCAAGTAACGTGAGCCTTTAACCACTCATGTATCAGAGACAACCTGATCGATTGGCGAGTGACCAGAAGTGGACATTTTCAGCTTGATTGGCCATATCTGGTGACCAGCTCATCAGTCTCTGATTACCTGCCAGTTAAATTTACACACATGGCAAAAGACAGTAATATGAAAACCCTACACACAGTGACATGTCATTGCCATAGAAGTTCTTCAGCATTAGGTTAGATGTCCTATCCCTAGAGAAACACAGCTTAGCAGAAATTCGGTCAAGAAGAATGTTTTAAATCACATACACAGTTTCCCATTACCACAAAGATCAATATGCTAATTCTGTCTTCATCCAATCACAACTGGACAAGCTTTGTATGAGCTATTCACAAGCTGTTAAATGTTTACTTTAAGTGTTCCCTCACTCTACTGTTATTTTGTGGTCATAATTTAACTCTCAGAAGGTACTGCATTCTTAGTTCCTGCTATCTTCATCATGATTATCACTGGATCCAGGGGGCATATGGCAACTGTAACATACAATTTTAATGATCACTTTGCAAGTTGATGTTCCAGTCATTGTTGTAGCACTATTATCTTTGTTCATAGTTTTTCAATATAAATATAATGCAAATGTTCTCATTTTTCCTTCATTTTACTTGAGGTCTCTCTCAACGGTTACTGCTGCAGTACCTATATAACCAGACCAGTAACATAGTCAGACTAGAGGAACACTCTGGGAGCACTTAACTTCGCCAAGTTTGCCAATTCAATCAAACCCCATTAACCCCTTGGTTGGTCACGTGGCCTATTCAAACATGAATGGTCACGTCATATAAGCTATATTTAGAACTTCAAAATAAAA
>JAPQRQ010000018.1:37623325-37658322 GCA_037367365.1 Apogon talboti | reverse complement strand
CACACACACACACACACACACACATATATATGTATATACACATTTATCAAGGCTTTCCATCTCTGGAAAACTGTGAACTCAGGGTCAGTTTCATAGTTTGTTAAACCTGCTTTCTGGGAAACACTCCCGGATGCAAGTGTCAGAGATGAATTGTGCTATTCAATTTGTCTGAATCAATACAACCAAGAAAAATATTCCTTTACATGAACACACAATAACAAAGTCAGACATGGCAAAAACCAAACAAGGATGTGACACTGAAATGTACCTCTTGAAGAGATATTCAATGCTGCTCTAGTAATACAAGGCTTGAAGAAAAAGTGACCAGAAATTCCAGCACAGCTTTCACTGGAACTGCAACTTTCATACTGGGTGATCTAATGTTCAGATACAGTAAGGCACTAGTGTGACACTCAACTAAAGCCTTTAGATTGAGGAGATTAAAATTCCCTAGGTGAGTCCATGCGCAGAATGTGACTTCACCCTTTGCAATATTGTAATCCTTGTGTGTTCGGATATATCAGATGATACGACCCTGCACGTACTGTAAAAGTTGTATATCACTGACAGGTACAGGGCACAGATCTGCAGCCACTGTGAGCGTACAGGAGAGGCCGAGCAATCTGTAAAAGCGAATTTCAAAGGGACAGAGCAGTGGCCATTGCAAACATCAATGAACATGCGACCTTTAGAGTTCTGGAGCACAGGACGACAACCCACACTGAAATGTGCAGTGAGTAGAGTCTCATCATTTAGTTTCAAAGACAACACAGGAAACATTGTCCCACAGTCCGTAACATTAAAGGGTGTGAAACCAGGAAGGATGGACCAGCATGTTCCTAGTCAAAACATGTGTACAAAGCAGGCTCAAATGAAGAGGGACTAATAAGGATCTCTGTGCTGTTGACAGGGTCTCTGCAAGTGTCAAAGAGTTCATACTTCTTCAAACCATTCTAGATCAAATTTAACATGCATTTCACATCATGTCACACTGGGTGTACACTTTTGTGATGCTCCTATTGTACATGCAGAACAATATTAGGTGATTAGGCATTTGTTTGCGCCACTCCGCAGCAGCTTTATATTTTTCCTAACTCCATGCAGCTCAACTCTGACCCTAATTTGAGTTATTTTCCAAAAGGCATTGAGTATTTTAAATTGATTGTTTTCAACAGGCTTCAACCAGGCCTAAATTCAACAGTGTTGAGTGTTTAGGTGAAAAATGTAGTGACTGGCCTGTAGTGCTTTGTCCTCTTTCTACAGTGGGTTGCAGGTTTGTCTGAGGGACAAAACCCAGACCAAAGTGGACTCAGCACAAAAGACACTTCTTGGCCATGAACAGGATGAGGTGTATGCTTTGGTTACATTCATTTATAACCCTCGCTTAAAGTTGTGTGAAGTTGTGGGTATGTCTATCTACAAGCAAATAAGAAATATTACATATTTTACCTTTGAGGCCTCAAGATCAAACTACTTGTTTTAGAGAAAGACTTTTTGTGGACCTATGCTAAAGCTGCTCTGAGTCTTGAGAATGCATTTGAAGTAGCCTTTGTGTCTGTATTACCAGTGGGTCACTGGTCTCCTATGTTGATGCATATTTACAGGAGGCCAACACATCAACAGAAACAGGACAAAAGCCATGCAACTGCAACCCAGTGTTGGATGTGCAAATGTTGGAACTTAAATCTTCATATCTTAAATATAATAAAATGTTGCAAATATGCTTTAGTGCCAAGTACAATATAGAGTAAGAACAACATCACATGGATAGAGTGGATTGAATTTGTTCTAGGTATACTTCATTATCCACTCCATATGATATCATTGTGCATGCAGGGAGTGTCGGGCATGTCAACACAATCTAATTGGCCAAGCCAATAAGTGTTGTCAAACCCACCCTGTCCACACACTCTCATGCTCACTCACTCTACACTACACCATCCAGACCAGGAACAGCGCCCAGGCACAAGCCTGTAACAGCCACTAGTTCTATTATGAGCAGGGTGAGGTTGGATGAGGTGACAGCGTGTTAAGAAATGTTCCCCTTTCCCTCTGGAACAACTTACAGCCTGTCCTTGAGCTAAGCACCCTCTGTGACCCAGCACAGTTACTCAATTTAAAACACTGAGGATGGTGCACTGACTATCAGTGCAGCCCAAAGCTTCATTCATGGGGTTAACAGGATCCCTGGCTTTGACGCCTATGTCTGTTTCAGTTTTTTTCATTTGTTATATCTGATTTGACCCTCACAGTACTAAAATGACTGTGTAGCATATAAAGACCACATTGCACTTAAAGCAACACTATGGAGTTTTTCAGCCTTCAAACTATATTTTCAAGGTCATTTGGCGGTACAACAACTCACAATAGGTTCAATTACACTTTTGTCATCGCTCCAGAGCAGTTGTATCACCTCCACTGGCATCATGAAACTTCTGGTTTCGGGTTGTAACCCCCAAACAAAAAGAACTACAAAATTTGACTGCTTTAGGGCATACTTCACATACCCCCTCCACCTGCAAAAGATGAGGCAGGTAAACAAATTAACGAGTGAAGGAGCTGCAAAGCTACAAACAGGCTACAAACAGGCTACAAACAGGCTACAAACAGGCTAACAGTCATGGCTAAAGCAGCAAGAAAAGCAAAGAGGGTAAGGATGTTGTCCAAAGAGACAAAGAAAAGAAAGCATGAGGCCAGACTAGGGTGAATATTGGCCCAGCTTTCACTGGCTGGCGTGAGCTGAAAGAGGAGGAGGGATGCCCCACTGATGGAGACCTGGCCGTGTTACTGTTGGACTAGTAAGTGTCAATTCTACTATGTTTCAGGTCGTGTTATTGAAATCATAGCCTTCTGCCTATACGTGAAGTTATTCAAGCAGTAGCCTTCCGCAGTTTTATCCAGTCTGTAGCTAACGTGCTAAACATTTTTTCGTTTCTGATATTTTTTAAAAATAAAACAATACCGTTTGTATAAAATGCTGTAAGACTACTTTACCTGGCCTGAAGACATGGCTGAACACAAATGAACTGTCTTGCCTCAGGAAGTTTGCTGGCATAAATGGCTTGTCAACAAATGCGCAAGTTTTACAGAGATACAGATTTTACGACAGACGTTACAGATAATAGTTTCTTGACTTTAGGGGGACCCCGTGAGCAAAAAGTCCCATGGTGTCGCTTTACCAATATTCTTCCCTGTAAGTGTTAACATATTTGATCTGATACAGAGCAACGATGGGCTACACATGCATAGAGCTGGGGTTACATCATATCATATATCATTTTTCCATGTTTGATTAAAAGAAGACCATTGTCAAGTCAGTTTATAATATCATATTAATATCAGTTGTCAATACTGTTGTTGCCACTGATCAAGTCACAGATTTCAGAAGTGAAGTCTACTGACACAATATACCGAGACACAAGTCCCTTGTGTAGGTGTAGAGCATGGCATGAATCACTGCGCTCTGAAAAATAAGGCAGGTATACAAGAAGAAATGCTGATTGTATGTGCTGTAAGTGCTACATGGCATGGCCCATTCTACTAAGCCTTCAATTACAGCTGTGCAGTGGCTGAGGTCAGACAGTGGGAGTGACGCAGAAGCAGCACAGAGGGATCTCATTACCTCAAATGCCTCCTGAGAGCTATGGATGACTGAAGTATATGGAGAGTGAGGATTTCACTAATAGCATCTTTGTCTCCACTCTGTCTTCATTAACACTTGTTATGATGTTCTCTTACCATTAGTGTCTCTTTATTGTGTGTACCTTTTCCTAATTCACATTGGACTGATGATCTCCACTTAGTATGAACTCTTCATCCCACCTCATTGTGGTCTTTACATTGGCCCTGCCTTCTCCAGTGGCACACTACTCTTCCAGACCATCAATAGAGGCCTTGTCTGTGGCACCCTGACAGTATGTGGCAGAGCTAGAGTTACACGTTTTATAAAAGCCACCCCCTATGTTTTGCCACTGCAAGCCAAGGAATGTGTATGAAAGCATTGCTGTTAAACAGCTACATAGTTAGGAATGTCTGGAGGTTGTAGCACCCTTCCTGGGGTTTCTGTGGCTGAGTGGGAAGAAGAGAGTTTGGCTGAGATGGGTGAGGGTGATGTTACTCCCACTGAGCATCTGTTTGCTGTGCAGGATTCCTCAAAGGAACTGGCTTGAGATGACTGGAATTTCACTGCAACCTCTCCCAAAAAATTACTCACAGTCTTTCTCAGTGCTACACAAAAAATTCACAAAAGGTGTGAAGACCTCCTCCATTTCCATCCTGGTGCCAGCTCAACCTGTACTGAAGATTTTGTGTATAGTTTTAATGGAGGCAACAGGAAGTTATGGTAATTGTCCAAGAAGTTAGCAGACAGCTAGTTTTAACTCATGTGTATGTGAAATGAGAAAGTTAATTTCTGTCTGGTACAGGTTCATACTGTCTTCCAAGAAGGTGAGCCCCCGAGCAAGCAGGTAAACAAACAACCGCTCCTGTCTGGTATAAGAATGATCTTTTTCACATTTTCAAGTTAATTTCCATAGATTCATAGTTTGGACTAGTTAAATATCGAACAGCAACTGCACATCAACAACAACAACAATGAACGAACATCTAAGAGAGCAACATGGCAGAAAACAACTGGTGAGACTCTGTGGTTTCTACGCTGACAAACCTCAAAGGCATCAACAGCCTTAGGTTTTGTGCACAGTCACTTTAGGAAACACTGGAAATTCCTGTATAAACTGAAACCAACAGAATCAAAACCTTCATACACTGCTCTGTATCATGAAATGGTTAAATCACACATTCTGCTTTATTTCAAAAAGGGGAACACAGACACTGTTTTGTTCAATATACTGTCAGCTGTTAGCACTCATTTACTTGATTTAAATTACACTAGGTGGATATTGTTGAATAACTTATTTTCACTATTCATAGCCACATGTTCTGAATTACAATGAGTATGTATTGTCTTCTTAACAACCATGTGCTGAAACCTGCACGTCTGAGCAGCCTCTGCAAATGTTTCAGTCAATCAACTTTTAGGAAACTGCACTTAAGTGCAGAAGGCTCAGAATATTTTAAATGAGGCTAAAGCACAGAGACAAATACAATTTTCCACAGGTTTTATAATTTTACCCCTCCTACTGTTTTGCACTCTTCACCTTTCTGCTCGCCTCTCCGTTTCTGTCTTCGTTTCTCCAGTTCTGAATGCATTTCTACCAAGCTCTGACTTCACACAGGCACACACGTTTTTAGTGCTCTGTTGAGTGAAGGCCAACCGTTCCTTGTCACATACACTCGACCGCACACCATCTCACTTCCTTAGCAACCGTGACTCATTTCCCTAACAACACTGCAAGGACGTCTTCATTAAAAAGGAACCTGCAGCCTCTGCACAATTAAGCCCCTTTAAAATCCCGAATGTGTAATGTTCAAGCTTCATCAAGCTGAAGTGATGACTTTTTAACATTTGGAAATTTACATGCTCTTGTGTTACACTTGGAGCTGAAATTCATGTGCAATTAGACAGCGCACATGTGAAAGAAAGTCAGGACTGTGGTGATTTAAAAATACCATCCAAAAGAGGAAGGGCAGTGTTTTAGTTGCCGTTTTTTTGTCATTTTTGCAATTTTAGACTGATCTAACAGAACACACTGTGCCACTCCCAAACATGACCCCAGTGTTTGCTTCTTAAACTCATGTAATGGTCTTGTAGGCAGCAATGTTATTATTAGGAGTCATGATTAAAATAACAGTGCAATGCAGTGATCATAGACCAGAACAAGAGTGCTCTTTCCATGTTTTACAATGTGTTGAAGTTGCAGCCTTATATTAATCTGAAGGAACATAATTAGGACCTTCTGTGTCAGTCTGGATATGCCACTAAGGGTAATCTAATACACGCATGTCATATATGTTCCACCAGTTTTAGTTCAAATGTTTGATACAGTCGTGAGAAAGAGACAATGCACCTTCTTTGAATTTTGTGATTTTACATATTGAGAAATAAAAAAAATCATCTGGTCATTCAGGGTTCTAAAATGATTGAAATCGAACCTACAGTGTAAATATCATATGTACAATAGATTCTGGTGTGTCAGTATTTAATTAAAATGAGACCAGAATGGAGAAGCACGATGTTAAAACCAAATTTTCCCTGTAGTTCAACAGCTTTTCCACATTATACTGAAGTAATCATTTTCCATCCAAGTTTTCCATAAAACTTGATCAGCCTCTCACTTCGCTGTGGAGGAATTTCAGCCAAGTCTTCTTGACAGTGTTTCTTCAGTTCATTGAGGTTAGTCTGTATTCATTCATGCATAGTTCTCTTAAGGTCCTGCCACAGCATCTCAGTTGGGGTGGACTTTGATTGGGCCGTAAAACACCTTGATTCCTCCATTCTGTTGTGGATTTGCTGGTGTGCTGAGGATCATTGTCCTGGTTGCATGACCCAGTTTCAGCCAGGCTTTAGCTGTCGGACAGATGGCCGCACATTTGACTCATAATACATACATACATGGCATGCTCAAGTCAATGACTGTGAGGTGTCCAGGTCACGTGGCTGCAAACCAAGCCTAAACATCACCCCTCTACCACTGTGACTGACAACTGATATAAGGTATTTAATGCTGATATGCTGTGTTCAGGTTTCATCAAATGTAGCTCTATGCATTACAGTCAAACCACTTTGATCCAGTTTGTCCAAATTTCCACAAGTTTCAGAGTTTGCTCAAATACACATTTGCAAGCCTAAGTAGTGCTACCATGTTCTTGTTAGTGAAGAGGTTTTCTCCTGACAAGCCTTCCAAACAAGACTACACAAGCCATACTGGTCCAGTCTTTTTCTAATTGTACTGTCATGAACTTTAATGTTTAATATGAAAGATGAAGCTCTTGGGTTTTTTGCAGTTTCTCAGAACACTGAATGGTCTGACCCTCTGGTGACCCCACAAGCCCCAGGATATGTAGAGTGGTCCACTCCTGAGAAAACTGACAGTGGTCTTGAATGATTTCCACTTGTGGATAATCCTTCTCACTGTAGAATGATGGACTTCACATTGTTTGGAAATGGCCTTACAACCCTTCCCAGTTTGAAGGGAAGCAACAGTTTAAGCTCATTGATGATGTCTTTCTTCCTTGGCATTGTGTTAACACAAACCTGAATGCCCTATACTGGCAAACTGCTTAGCAGCACCTGGCTGCTATCTATCCCTTTAATTCCTATGGAAGCAGATAAGGTGAACTTCACACACTGCTTCTCCACCTTGGTTTTATTTTTGTTAAATAAATAATAGGATAATGGAATCTGTTGTGTGTTATTTTACACTTAAGGTTAGATTTAAATACTTTTAGAACATGGTAAGGAACAGATGTTTTTTGAGTTTGTCATGATATGTAAAACCGTCTGAATCAAAGGGGGTGTTCTTGCTTTTTCTCATGGCTCTATGTCTGTACTGTACAACAAATACAACATGATAGATTTCCTAAGCTGTAGAAAATTTTAACAAAGTAATCAACCATCCAAGAATTAGCAACCAAAGTTCACATTGTCAGACAAACTGATAGAAGAAGTGAATTTTTAAACTCTATCCATATTTTAAAAAAATAATAATAGTGTTTCTTCAGTGACATGTGCAGTGGCGCTTATCACAAAATTGACGAGATAGTGGCTAATGTACAACTGTTAATGCTGTATGTACATGGACTGCTTTTTAAAAATTAGCTTTTCATTGTAGCCGTACACTACAATGACACGTGTAGCAGGAAAAAAAGTCAAGGACCCAAGGCCTCTGTAGTAGAAAAAGACCTCTTGTTAAGCAATCGATCATGTCATTTTCATAGATCAGCATCATGCGTTTCATGTTTCAATTTAGCTGTGAAGTGTGTCACCTCTTATTTAAGTCTCTTATCCAGGACAGCGTGACCCCCTGGAGGGAAATGTTGCCCATCCCTTCTAAGCTTACCACCACAACTTCTCCAAAATATGCCCCAAGCAATCAGACAGACACTGTTCTGTTATTTAATGCAAAGGGGAAAACACTAATTTTATGTCAGGCTAAAAGATATGAGACCACCAGATAAGTCACAAACTTATCAATCACCCTCAGAACAGAGTAGACTAGTGTTGAATCAATCATTTATTAGTGATTATAGGCACATCGCTCTTGGCTTTGTGAGGAGCAGTGCGTAACCTTTAAACAGAGTATGATTCCTTTCTCAACTTGAAGCCAGGATAAAATGACGTCAAAGGAAAAAGTTCACCAACCCCCTAACTTACCCCCTAATCGAATAGCATCCTTTTGAATCAATGCGACATCTGAGCCTGAAGCATTGAGATGCTCCAATGGACCACTGCACCCCAAATGGTGACGGCAGTGGTGTGTGTGACAGCAGCACAAAGGACTGTGTGTGAATGAGTGTATGCTGTGAATGTGTCACAGCAACAGAAGCCATACCTTTAAAAAAAAAAAAGATACAGTGAGGTGGAACAGGTCCAACCCTTTCAGACACCTGTAAGAAACTGCAATATTCAGGGTGAATAACATAACATTTGAAATCTCCTCTTTCAAGTCACATCAGTCCTGGCTAATCAGTTGTGCACAAGGAGAGACTTGTTGAAGTACGAAAGTGCCGCCCTCCTCAATGTGGCATGCTAAAACAACAAGAAGATGTGTATTTAATATCAACCTTAAATACACACCTCTTTATATCAACTAGTCATTATAAGCAGTTTTTCCCACTAATGCTATGGACTATTGGTCTATTTTGCTTCATTAGTCTTAGAACACACAAAAACTATTGTAGTATAGTCTCACTTAACCATGTTGCAAACAATGTAAATAAACCAACCACACAAAGTTTAGAATATACACACAAATGTGTGTGCATGCCTGTGCACCAAGTGTATCAAACCAGACCCTGAACCAGCAGCCTCTGCAGCCACAGGAGCCATGTCTGCGACAACCCAACACAACAAGAAAAACCAAGTACGCAACGTTACTGTTGGTTATTGTTCATCTGTTAAGTAATGAGGCTACCGTTTGTCAGTATCCAATGTTTAGTTTGACAGTGAACAAAGTAGCTCTTCAGCAGGTAGCAAACACGCCTGGTAGCAGCCAAGTTTGACAGTGGATAATCAGCAATAAGGTATAAAGTTGGTTCTCTGTGTGAGTCTGGGTTCATTAAGTACAACGTCAAACTTTACACACTTGATCCATTTTCTCACATGATGAAACATAACTAAAGGACTGATAACTGGCAAAGCAAAAAGCAAAAATATGACACTGACAGAACATAATATATCAGTGTCATGAAATGTGGACACACAAGCCAGCGAAAGTTAATTACCATGGTAATGGGAATGCTCTAGAGCTTTCAGTTACTGTGACTGTGCAAAATTATAAATACCTCAATAGTGAATTGTAAATGTAATTGTAATCATTAATTAACAATTGTAATAATTTTATATTTTTCTTTAATATCATACAAACAACAAAACAACAAATAGGTTTCAAATTAAACCCTCTCAATGCACCACACATAGAGTATGACTGTGGGAAACACTGAAACATTTATTTTATGCAGGTTTCTTTCCATTTAGTGTCCACAGTAACAAATGTCTTTAACAGGTATGGTAAGCTGTTTTTTAGTTCTAAAATGAGTTCTGCAAACTTGGTGTCTCAATGGCACTTCTCCAGATGGGGTGCTCTCATACGCATTACATAATGTCCTTGAACCACAGCAGGCACATAAAACACTGAAACTGAAATGGGGGGGAGACAGAGCAAGACACCCACACATCTGCACTATCCACACTCAAACGAGCATTCACAGGAGGCATACATTGGCTCAAACTGACTGCAGGGTATCTCAGCATCCAACAAAACACTATTTCTTTCTAAATGTTAAGCATACTTAGGCACACAGGGTCATTTCATATGCATCAATGTTGCCTAAAGCAGTTTATGGTCAACATATCATCTCACACAAAGACATTATAGGCAGTTATCTATAACTTAGGAGCCTGACTGTATGATTGATTTTTGTGGCTGTAAATAAATTATTCATTTTGAGTGCTTACTGTACATTAATTTTTTTTTTTTTTCACTAAACTGCTGCGGGCAGATTGTAATGACTGCTTTCATAAAGGGACTGTAGGCGGCAAAGGTGCCCAGGAAATGGAAAAATTTAACAGACATCACAGTGAAGAAGCATTTCTCTATTGGCACAACAAAGCATTCCATCTCAGAGAAACTGATTCTCCACAAATAATAGAACCAAGACAAAACCAAGACCTATTATGGCCCCTCAAGAGCTCGCCTAACCAAGATACATTAGCACTCTTCAGCACTTGTACCTGTAAATTAGAGGTTTGATGATGTCAGTAGAGTATATTATGAAAATTGAATAATACAATATATACCGTACATCAGTGTTTCCTGTGGAATTGATCTCTTGGTGTGGCAGTGTGTCATTGGGGGGGGGTTCTGTCCTACTTATTCAATACTTAGGCCTACTCAGTGTAGAAAAAAATCCCTTCACGCGCTGATCTTCCATGACCTCACAAAGGTGCAGTGTCATTCAGTAATATCCAAATAAAGTAAAATTTACTATAGTAAATGATAAATAAACGGGGTAAATTCAGTACGACAGGCTTCCCTACTGGATCCCTACCGGATATGACTACCTTCCTACCTCCTATGATTACAAAATTACCTTCATAGATTACATTGAAAATAATGCAGTTGCCGTTTGAAGCATGTGCATAATTCTTAGGTGGTTAAAAAAAATATACAGGGGTACAAATTGTACAGTGGCACAGAGCACGCACACCTTCTTATTGAAAATAGTAGGCCTATTATATATTATACGTATAATAAGTCTAATGCGACAGTGATGATTTTTTAAATCAAATGTATGATGTGGCAGCAAGGACTCTGCCATGGCGCACAGCCACGTGGAAGCCTTACCAGCGGAAACACTGCTGTACATAAACATGGTGCTATAATGCAACCTTTGGTAGTGTTATGTAGCTACATACAATCCACATAACTGTTTTTTCCCTTCATCAAAATTTGCACTGAACATAGAAAATATGTACAGTAGAAGACCTGCTCACTCACATGAGTGGCATGTAAACATAACATGTTAAGGTATGGATTATGAGTGTGAAAATGAATAAGACTGTGGGCTGGGCGATCTCAAGATGTACACTCATGATAAGCCCGCCAAGGAGGTTAATGTAATCACCAGGGTTTGTCTGTCTGTCTGTCTGTCTGTCTGTGCAAGACATAACTCAAAAAGTTATGGACGGATCTTCATGAAATTTCCAGAGAACGTCCAAAATGGGACAAGGAACAGGTGAGTTGATTTTGGGGGTGATCCAGGATTTTTTTATGGCACTTTCAGTCGAATAACCTCTCAGCTGGCATGTCTTGTTTGTCTGTTGCTAGGTAACCCACTTCAAGGGTATTATATGTTACAGCAGCATGGTGGGGAACTGAGCTGCCTTGGCGGAGGTCCAAGTGCTTTTCTACCTACACATATGAACTTTTCAGATGGGTCACACAGAATATGTTATTAAAAAAAATCAACAATGGCACTGTCAAAACGTTCCCACTCCACTACCATTTGTTTTTAATGGCAGGTTAACCAAGATATTATGGTTTTTCAGCAAACATCACATATTAGGCATTACGCTAAGAAATAGATCCGTAGTACTAATACTTACATAGGTCATTATGCGAGTGACTTTGTTTCAGTCGATTTACAGTGATACTTGACTGTCTGCCTACAGTCAAGTGCTTGGGTAATGTGTCGTTTTGCTACTTGAGATAATGAGGAAGAGTTGCCGTAAATCTGCAAACTGTGGATATGAAACCATGATACAGCTAATCTGATTTATATGCAAGATGGATAAATGCAAGAAATGGAAATGTGGAATTAGCAGGAAGTTAGTGTTTTAAACAAATAGTTTTATATAATGCCTTGCCAAAAAAAAGTCTCAACCTCCATTTAAATATACATATAGTTCAGATCCTTCCACTGGATAATTAATGCAGTGATTAATATGCTTCATCTGGTAACAGGTTATTTAACCCCAACTGATAGGGTGAGCACCGTCTCATTTCTTAAACCACCACTTTACTGAGCAGCATAAAGATTGAACAGTGTCAGGATTCATTAGTCAAATTGTGAAATAGTTCAGGCAAACCGTCTGAGCCACATGTTATAGAAAGAAAACCACAACCATCAAATCCTGCAATTCAAACTGCCAAAACGTTTAATTAAAAAAATATTGTGTCCGACATTGGGTTCAATATAGAAGATTATGACAACAACAACAACCCAGTCCCACTGGTCGTCTGGGTTCATCTCATTTTCCTACAGTAGGGGAGCTTCCTACGACTTCCTGGTGTAATACTTAAAGGAAATCCTAAGGGTGAAAAATGGAAAGAGGCATGACCCTAGTTAAGTTAATCTCCTACACTCACACACTTACATCGTTGAGTATTCAGAGGATGTTAGCTTCACTTAAAGCAGATCAAAATAGCTTAAGCAGTGTAAAAACAGTCCATTAAGTGTGCATGACAGGACATGGACTGATTCACCAACCAATAACCTAAGGACCAATGGTTTTGTGTGTTGTTTATACCTATATTTAGATCCTTGCCATGTAAACTCTGACATGGCATATGTTGTCAAGAGTTTATTAAAAATACACCACCTCATAAATCATTTTGAGGTGATGCTTGATGCTAAAAGTGGACTATTACTGCAGCTTCAAAAGATTCTTCAAAAAAAAGAACATTTAGAACATAGAGGAAATAGGTTGTTCTGAGGAAAGATTAGTGATGATCTCTGGCTTGAAGCACCAGATTAGTCTCGGTGGGTGTTCAAGGATTAGCACAGTGGCCACTAAGAGGACCCCTTCTCATTTCAAGCAGGACGATGAGAGAGGGAAGAGAGCCTTCTTCAGAGTGGATAAGAGGAAGAGGGAATGGAAGATTAGAGATGGAGAAGATGAGGGAGAAACAGGTGAAGTCATCAGTGTTATGGGTTGTTAGAAGCATTTATGGGGTCTAATGGCAACAGAAAATGCCTATTAGCCCTCTATAAGTGCGTTTAGAGAAGACAGTTCTGTGTAACACTTTTCTACTAAAGCAGTGACAGACATTCAGTCAGCTGGTGAGAGAAGTACAGTAGATGCACCATGAGACACTGCATCCCCAAAATGGAGCTTGTATAATACATGTAATGTAACAGAGGCTAATTTGATGCACTGCAGTATTCCTGCAAGTGTTGCTTTTCTGTGAATTTACATACTTATTCATCAGCAGTGTTGGGCACTAAAACAACTATAATATTAGCTTTCCCAGAAACAAACAGCGGAGGAGATTACAATGTCAAAAGTAATAATTATTAGATGTACAGAATTTCAGAGGAGGACACAATGGCATCAACCGAAAATCTAAACAAAGAGAGAATGAGAATGAGATCCAAGGGAAAGACGTACAGTCTACTGTGCATTTGTATCAGTCAAAGATGCAAAAGTAACGGCAAGGTCATTCAATACAAAAACAGCACACTAAAACTTTTCAGCTGTAAACTGAAACGCAAAAATGCTGACTCAATCAGTTACTTGGTTTGTTTGTCAGTTTGAATCAGAACTGACATACTGAGAGACCAAAGTCACACAAAAGCACATGTGGTAGAATGGTTGTTTATGTCAGGGGACGCTGGTTGGTTTGAAGAGCACTTCAAGGCTTCAGTTCCCCATTGGAAAATAAAGTGGTGGCAATATTCTAAATAATTGTGGGCCATTAAAATCATATGTGGGACATTTTAGGTTGGAAACCAGGATTTAAAAAATCAAAGTCTCCCTTTGAAGCACTCATATGGTTCCATACAGTTTTCTTGCATTTCTCTGTCCTCGGGATGTCCCATCTTGACACATCTCCATCCCACCACCCTGTGGTGACTATTTTTAAGCTCAGAGTCAGGGGAAGATACACTTTAATCTCATTGAGACTTCCACAATGTTAATTTAAGGCTAGAAACGGTATTACATATGACAAGTAGCAATTAATTTGGTAAAATCATTATTAGTATGAACATTATTTCTAAAAGAATATTAAGTTAAAAGTATCTTATTACACTTCCTAAGTAACTTGTCCAACATTGTTCATTGGTAATGCTATTTTTCTGCCTAATGGATGGTGTCAAGACCTAATTCTAAAGAAAATCTGCAAGAAGTCACATTGACATTTCCTGTGGTGGTTCCCCATATTTCCTGTTAAGGTCACAGTCACGCTGTGTAGAACAAACTGTGATCATGTACAGTAGCCGATGTTCTGAAAGCGTGTGTGTTCACATGGAGGAGCTTTGTGTTTAAGTTACTAACGCATCACATGTCAACAGCATTCTTTTTAGCAACAGTGATGATGTTTAAAACATCAAATTTGACCACTAATGGGTATGTTTTGTGAAATTCTAACAAACCTCAAGAGGAGTCTCAGCAAACAAAATAATCAGCACTATTTTTATTTCATGACTGCTGTTTGAAGAATATTTGTTCGACATGAAATGAAATTACACGTAAATCTGTTTTAAAGATTTACATCTTCAGTAGAGGTTAATGAGGCATCAAACGGCTAGCAAGGAATACAGAGACATAGTTCTAATTATGATTCCCTGAGATTTCTAAATAATATAAAAAAATACACAGATCATAAGCATTATGGTAATTTACGCCTCTCTGACATTTCACAATTCCTTATTGTCTACATAAATGTTCAAATTTAAAAAACAACCACTGATAGACTTTTGGGTGAACTGAAACCACTGTATGTTACTTATACTGTAGCTTGTGATGCATGACAGAGGAAAAAGAAACACAAAACAACTTCACCACTGGTTATTAGAAGACTAGTCACAAAACAACAATCAGGACTGTAGAGTGGCCTCAACAGTACAGACCTGTTCCAGGGTTTTTAGTGTGTGTGCATGTGTGTCTGTACTGTACAGCCCAAAACAGAAGGCCCCTGTCCAGATCCATTGAACTGTAAAATCAATGTAATAACATGCACAGCTACAACAAGCCTCCCATCATGTACAAAATGAGATATATCACAGGCTCACAAAGGATAATTGTACCCTGATGGCAAATGCCAATGTATGTGTCGCAGTCTGTAAAACAGTTCAATTATGAAAGGATAGCGCAGTGTAGAGATGCGCCGATCCATGCTCAAGAATGTACATTAATTATACAATTACAGTTTGCCGTCCTTTATTCAGAAATAAACTCCCCAGCTTAAACAATGTCATGTTTACTCAGTCATTAGGTTTTCAACCCTGTGCCTCAGCCTGTTTTCTTATAGTTGCTATTGAGGTGCAATTGACCTTGCTATGATATTTTATGCTGACTTGTGCTCTGTCCTGACCACAGAAAATCCACTGCACCTACAAGCTACCTTCATGTACAAAGGAAAAAGTGAGAGAAGGATCAGTGATGTAATTAGACACCTGTGCACACAAACCATCAACAATCAGGGACTGTGCAGTTCATGTGTCCTCCAGGATGGCACAAACTGCCTGTCGGGTTCAGTTCAGATGGGATGCAAGTTTCCTTATTAACAACTTGCAAATGTCCATGAATCGCAATGATTAAGAAAAAGAATCATAAGTTCACTATCCTTCCGCTGTCAGTTATCCTCGCATCTGAAACCTTTTGAGTTGCACGTATTTATGGCCACAAACTTGTTCTGTGAGATACACCAAAATCTAAGTGCTTGATCCTTGTGTCCAAGTGAATGTTTGGTCTGAATTAGGAGAAAAATCCCTAAAGGTGTCCCTGAGATGTCACATGCATAACAGTGGACAGACAGGAGTTGACCTTGACAGTCATCTTGACTTTTGACCGTTGGTCACCAACATATTTTCCGTTCAACCTTGAGTCCAAATGAATGTTTGTACCAAATTCAATTACATCACCTAAAGATGTTTCTGAGACAGTAAACTCATAACACTAGACAGGTATGAGGTCAGAGGGACATTGACCTTTGACCACCGAAATCATCTAAATTTGTGTCATTTTTTTGTGTCCTTCTGTTGAACTGTCCCTGAGGTTACTGCTTTTTAAAAGTAGTGGCACCGAAGGAGAGACTTCTTATACAGATCCGTAGGCCATGGACACATCTAAAAACCATTTTGTTTACATTGGACCATCCATGGACCAGGCATTCACACCATCTGGCCAAACAGTTTCCTGCTCCTCTGTGAGAGTCAGCTCAATTATCTTTGGGCTGCGGAGCAAACAAGACATTTGAGTATATTACTGTTTGCTTTAGTTAATATTTTTTCTCCATTTCCTGACACTTTGTAGACTCAACATTTAATCAACATGAATAAATGTTAATGATTAATCAACAAAATAACTGATATATACCACAAAATATATTACTTGCAGCCCTAGTTTCTACAGTGACTAAGCTCTAAGCTAACTGGTTATCAACTTTATCCAACTCTACCTGGCTTTAGCGTCAGCTCAGAACTATAGCATATAGGAAGTAGAAAACAGACCCTTCTAAAAATCATATCTTGCACTGTTGAAATAATGGCTTTGATGGTGATCAGGACATTAATTAACAATTGACAACCTTGTAGTAACAAAACTTCTGATATAGCATGACTTAGGGCATTGTGGGACATATTATTTAAGTCTAACAACAAAATATTGCCAATGAAAACAACATGTAGAAATTATCAACAGTAACCAAGACGCTGTTTCTAAGGAAAAGGGTTGATAAATTTCCATCCATTCCCACTGCAATGATGGCAAGGAGGATTTTTGTTAGCTATTTTAGATTAACTAGCCCTTACAGCTTAATGACAAAATTTCATTACAGTAGAACGCTTTCCCATGTTTTACAAGGTTTTTTCTGAATGGAGAAGTAGCCTCTGTCACAGTTTATGCCACCTCTAGCTCTTGAAGAGGGTTTTCATGCAAAAGGAACTTTTCTAATAAGCATTGCAGTCAGCAAATACCTGTTGTTTGTAACTACAGTTGCAGGATTACTCTGATGCGGCGTGTATATTTTATACCAAATAGAAATATTACTTGACAGATGTAGCTATTGCTGAGACTGGGAGTGAGCTAAAAAAAAAACACAGTATGTGGAAATGCAGGAATGGTGACTGAAACAACAATTCTGCTCCGAGAACTAGTATGTTTGGCAGATTTATACAAGAGGTTATATTCTCTGGTGTCTGTGACATGAGGAAGGCAGAATGGTTGTCCTGCTGAGCCCTGATCAGAGCATAATGTTCTCAAAACAGATACGAGAAGATAAATGCCTCCGTGTCAGCATCATGTCAGCACAGCAGCACTTCTGCATACGTGTAAAAACTAACATTCCTTAACCTGAGACTATTCTGGCTCGGGCTTAGCTGAAAGAACACCAAATCACTGGCAACATAATTGTTAAGTGCAGATAGATGTCCAATTTAAACTGTCAAGGTGGGAATAAACGACACGGATTGACAACCTAAAATGACCTCTTGACCATAATATTCTTTTAAATTAGAGTTAACATGAGCTGAGTTGACTGAAGGCACATATTCCAGGTAAAGCCAAACGCCTGCCTGACTCCAGCTCACACTGGGAGGCCAACCCATGCTCACAGCACAGCCATCATTTCACTGCATTACCAAACACATTTTCACCAAGACTTCGGTACACTATGCGTATTCAACTTTTAGAAATCACCACACACACTATTTAACTTGAGTCCGCCATAAATAACAAGTGGCTTCATGTGTTAGCCCTAAGTTAACCGACATGCACCAAAGTCAACATCAAAACTATGGATGAGAGAAGACGACGAGAAGGACACGACAGTACACTCAGGAGAAAAGTCTCACACTTTAATACACTTACACCCAAAATTCGACCTTTTGGACACAATGAAAGCAGTTGTCAGAGGTGGTAAGTTTTGGAGTCTTTTTTACCTGGTTTTCCTTCACCACAGCAACAATTAACCTTTCTTCACGCGGCGGAGCGACACCTCGCGCTGACGCGGTTTCGTGTTGTGAGGATAAAGACTGTGTTAATATTAATTTACGGGTCTTACCTTGCAGGTTTTAGGAGGTGTATAAAAGGTAAATGTAGTTGTATAAAATGGACTTGGGAGGTGTAAGTTACGGAGCGTGTGTCAGGAGCCCGGCGCTCCTCACCAACGGTCCCTGCGCGCGCTGCGTTCAGGACGCCCCGCCTCCGTATCTGCCACTCACTCACTCACGAGCCTACCAGTGCTTTCACGCACGCGGCTTTTAATGTTAGCGCTACTCTCCGTGTGCTGTAAGAGGAAGAAAAGTGATGACGATTCTAATGGCCCACGACTGACAGGGACCCTAGGAAATAGAAGATTTTATCATTTTTTTAACGAAATGTATTAATCTTTCACAAGGCACAATAAAAATATTTGTTCTTTACATTGGTTTTGCTTTGTATTTGACAAAAAGAGAATAAAATCAAGTCAACCTCCACCCCCCTCTTATTTCACCATATGGTTTGGTCCAGGTGATGGAGCTCCTGAGAGCTGATTCCAGTACATGTACCTTCATCCAAAAAGTAATCCTATATCTTATTTGCATTTGTATATAAATGCAATACAATACAAATACAATACTATCATTAAAATATTCTAAAAATGCCAAATATGGTTTGCACTTGTCTCATCATAAAATGTATTGCTAGTAGAATATTGATCTTTCTTGCACTGTTTACAGTTTGCATGGTTTTTCAGGACATTAAACTAGTAGAGCCCAAAGTGATATGTTCTGCACCCAAATCCCTGGAGGCACCCCTGGCAGGTACATCAGTGTGCAGAGTCCACACAAGCAGAAAACGTCTCCACACAGGCTTTAGTTGTATTGTTTTATTGCATGATTTGTAATAGCTGCAGAGAACAATGTTTCAGATGAGTACAGTTGGGTATCAACTAAAGCCTTCCTGCATTGGAGAGAGAGAGAGGGTCAGTGGACATTCAGATGGCACGGCTAACTTATTCACCTTCATTGTCCGTCTACCACAAGACAAGCGCTTATATACTGCATTACAACCATAGCAATGAATATGGAATGGGCCAAAATAAAATGTCAACACTCAACACAATAGGCTCTTTACTTAGTGGATGGTATTATCAAATGTGCTTCTCCGTCTTAACCTGCTCAGATATTTCTGGTTGTTTAAGAATGAAGTGGATGTGGAATTAAAAGTGTTATTGCTGGCTACGTGTTTTCTTGATCTGTATGTGTGTGTGCGGGAAACTTGGGTTATATTTTAGAGACAGAATAAGAGAGTTGCAATGTGCTTTGGTGTGTTATCCAGACAAGCACCTAGCTGAACAGATTTTCCAAGTACATCTGCTCTTTTTTGTAAGTACAGAGTTATTAAGTGTAATTTAACCACGAAAATAAGACAAATCATTCTCCAAATGCAGTATACAAGCTCAAACTGTGTGGATTTAGACTGGTGCAATGACTCCATCTATAGGTTAGTTGTTGTACTGCAACATAAGGGGAGCTTGACATATTGAAGTGTTTGTTTCTATGATCATTTTTTTAAAAAAGCTCCCTTTTAAAGTAAGTAGACCAGCCACATATTAAAACAATATTCTCATCATATGACTTGTAAAATGGTCTCTCAAACTTCTCAAAGTAACTTGGTCACTCAACAATCAGAGAAAAAAATCCTAATGAAATAATGGTGGCATTTGACTGTACCTGAAGATACCTGTACCCACCTCCCAGCAACTTATCCTATGTCAAATATAGGACCTCAAAGATATGGGCTCTACTGTTAATACATATATCCTTACTATGTTCATATAATTAATAAAAAAATAAATACATTTAACAAATAGAAATGATTTGTAGTAGGTAAATTACCAACAGATTATCACCCACAGTTGTTTTGTTAACATATTTTTTTTCAAGTGTAGGATTTTTTTTGTTTTTTCAATAAAACCATTAGCAACCCCTTCCTAATTTAAACATTTTGGGCCCTATTTTAATTCTGCCAGCGCTACGACCTGTGCAAAGTGGTAGATCATGTGTACACAACTGCGTGGGTGCCAAGCACACCTGCTATTTTGGTCTGCTGCACAAAGTGCAAAGTGGCTGGGTGAAGTGGAATATTAATAAATTCACTCATAGCCGGTCCCAGCTCTTTTAACAGCTGAGCTGATCACTACAGCTACTGAAACCTGCATGTCCAGGAGATCATACTGTTTTCTGAAGGGTGCTGAAGACTGTGCTATGAGAAAACACAACACCGCAAATCTGTAACCAGAGGCAGTTGGTGCAGCATTTACAGTAATTATGATCTCCAAAATACAAATATTAGGCATTTTTATCCTTCAATCTAATAATTTCAACTCGGTTAAATAGTCAAATACAACACAGCAGCTTTTGCACCATAATTTTAGGATAAAATCTGAAATGCCACACTTGCTGAAAAGAAACTTAAAGACAATCATGATGCAAGTGATGAGCCCCGTTATCACAGACCAGTGTGATGTACAGATGTTTGTGTGTGGTCAAGATGTGGCCTGGTGTCATTTACATGCGATTCTTGAAGTTCACACCGTGGCACTAGTCAAAATCAGAGATGCGGCATTCAGACGACTGAGATTAATAAAGTGAAGGACAAGGTTCTGAGGACCGCTACCATTACAATCTATCATTCACTTATAAATAAAAGCTAACTGTTTCTGTCTCTGCTGTGCACAGTGTGTGCTGCCCATTCACCAAAATACCACACAGATGCACTAAGGGGAATTCAAGTTCAAGAAAATACCAAGTGGTCTTGTGCGCTGCTTGCTCTGGTCGTTGCGCAGCCACAAAAATAGGGCCCGTCGTTTTCAAGCCTCTAAACCGGTGTGGCTGTGCTATTGAGCTGGATAAGAGACCGGGCTCCGTCCAGTCCTCTAGTATAGGGCTGTATGTGAGCACTGGCTCACTGAAGGCTAAATGTTAACACTGTAACACACTCACAGAGAGCAACCAGGAGTCAAAGTAGATGCTGATGATGTATGTTGGCAATGGGACCCAAACCAGCTCTCGGTTCTTGCCACAAAGCTGGGGGCACAAGATGTACACGTTTACATGTCTTCGATCGGTATATCTTGTAAAAAGGTAATATGAAACAATTTCTTCTTTGTGTTTTTTCAAGGGTTTTTTGCTTATGCATTTTTGTACAAATCTTTCTATAATCTGTTTAGACATACCAAAACAGATTAAACCAACAGAAAAATCAACCAACAAAAAGAAATATCATGCATAAGTTGTCCCACTCTTACTGATTGCATCTGTAGATTACCTTCTTAAAAAAAAAAAAATCTGTGTACATGTTTGTTCAACATAACATTTTTGTTTTTGTACATTTTAAGCCATTTGCCTTTTCTTCTTTTTTTTGATAAAATTTTTATTTTCCTCTTTGAAAAGTAGAGCCAGCAGTTCCGGGTATTGCTCCAGAGTAGATTCCAGTCACCTGCCCTGTCTATTCCTGTACAGCAGGAGGCGCAAGAGGCGTGCTGTGTAGGTGCTGGCTGTGGGAAAACTGCTCCCTAAAAGAAGCTGTTCAGAAGCAAATGAGCATCTATCCTTTCTGATTTAATTTCAGGTCCAAAAAAAATTAAACCCCATTTCCTAAAACAATTCTTTTTTTTTTTTGTTCTTTTTTTCTGTCATCCCCCAAAGCTTGTCAGAGATAGATACTGTAGGTGTTTTAATACTAACAACCTCCAAAGGCTGAAGTCTGGCAGCAGAAGTGGGACAGTCAGTTGCAGACGAGGACAGGGGAAGGGGGGGGGGGGGTCCACCCCTATCTGCAAAGGTCTTCTTGTGTAGACTCTCGCACATTTTTCCTTTTCTTGCTGTTGCCCTGGTGGTGTGGCTTGTTGCTCTGATGGCCTTTGGTGTTGGATGATGAGCTCTGCTGCCCGTGGTGGCCGCTCTTATGGTGGGCTCGAGACATCCTGGCCTGGAAACGGAACAGAAACATAAGATTAGAGTTTATGTTCGCATTCACTTTTAAATGCAGTTTTCACCTACACATAGTTTTACAGATCACCACTTCTATATACTGATAAAATGTAATGCTGGGCTTACCTTCCCCCCTTTGTTGCTTCCAGATGGAGTGCTGGTAGTGTGGCTTTGTGTTCGATGATTGCCAACAGCAGCAGACTTTTCTCTGTGGGTGCTGGATCCTCTAGCAGACTGCTGCTTGGCTGTCTTACATGGTGTGCCATCAGAGTCCTGTGGAAACAGAAAAACATCCCATGACTCAACCGTCCAACTTAGTGACAAATGGCTCCCTAAGGGCACACTGCTGCCTGTGTATCTGTACGACTGACCGCATCACTGGAACTGGAGGTGGAAGACGAAGAGGAAGGCGACAGCGGGGAAGAGGACGGGGACGAGCGCAGAGATGGGGATGGAGAGGAGGAGTTGGAGGACGTTTTACTGTGAGGAGCCGACGGTAGAACCACAACGCCATCGTCGTCTGGGACGTTGTTGTTGCATTCATCAAGCTGCTGAGACAGCGTGACGTCATTTCCTACAAAAATATGAGAGGACTAAATCATCACAATGATCCAAAGGAAACTTTGACAAGCTCTAAAAAGCTACGTATTTCAGATGCCAGACTGGACATATTTCATGAAGTGCTTTAACGTACTGTTGAGTGGCAGCTCGTTCTGAGACGGGTTCCCCCAGTTACTTCTGATCCATTCCCTGTACTCGTCAACTTCCTGTGTCACCCGGATTATTCGGCCCAGTATGCTGTGAGGGGATTAGGAAAGAGAGGTATCTTGTACACCTGTTCATACAACAGTCTGTAAGCAGAATATCACCACACAACCTCTGCGGCACTGGGCTTCGCATGGAACATTCAAGTCTGTGTGAATCATCACAAATATATAACAGTAAGAGCCCATCAGTGACTGTACTGATATGAGACCGTCTCCTACTAAATGCATATTCTCTGAGAACAGAAAAATATCTAGCAAGGGAAAATGACTTGATATTCAGAGGCACCGCTCTCCTCACGCTCTTACCTCTCAGTCTCATTGTTGGGATAGTATTTGGCGATGGGTGACACGGCGTGGCTGAGCACCACGTAAGCGTAGTCAAATGCCTGCTTCACCTGCATGGCACCGTATGAACTCCGGCCAACGTCATTGTCTACGAAACAACAGGAGACGTGATCAATTTGTGTTGCATTCCATTCCAACTTTAGATCCCCTTAACCGTTCTAAAACTGTCTAAAGATTCACTTGAATGGTTGATCTTGTAATCAGATGGCTCACTAAAGGTGTCTGACCTGCTGGAACAAACAGACCTTCCAGAGTGAGAGTCTGGTTTAGACCAGCTCTATATGTAAAGTGTCATGAGATAACTTCTGTTATGATTTGGTGCTATATAAATAAACTTGATTTGGTTCCAGCACGGCCTTGTCACTCCTTTCTAATCTTTGTTTTTTTTTTGGTGTCCTACCTGGCTGCAGTGGGTCCTCAATGTAGAGCATGGAAGGCCTGTATCCATCCATCATGTTCTTCTGAACCTCATCTTTGGCAACATAGCAGCCTCCGTCTTTTATCCTGATTCCTGTTTTCAGGTAGTTAAAGTGGCGACCGTAGAGCTCAAAGAATTCAATGAGCAGAACACCAATGTTGATGTTGGGACTGCACACATCCTCCCTGTAGTGCAGCTACAAAACCACATGATACAAGTGGGGGGTCAGTGACATTTCTACTGTTCTCCATTTGTAGTATTACTGGGATATACAGTACAAGTTGTTGCTTAATGCTTAATCTACTGTGCCCATTCATGACTTTAAATGGAAACGTGTCCTTTTACAGACTTTTTGCATGACAGATCAATTGACCCGTGTTCAGATGAGACCAACATTAGCTAGCATTCTACTTCTAAAAGATCTGACACTTGGAACCACACCTCCATTTCTTACAAGTTACTACCTGTTTTTTCATCATAACTCAATTTGACCTTCTGCTAATGTTTTTTTTTGTCACTGCGAAACTTGCAGTAGTTTGCAACTAAGGCCCCCTGTGCTCATGTGAGGTGGTGTGATCTCCATTTTTGTTTGATCATCTTAATAACATCCTGCAGTGTGTGACAGGGAGTTATTTCAAATCTGGTTGTTTGTACACGTTAGAGATAAAACTATCTATGAAGAATCCCCTCATGCGTGTCATGCACCTTTACTTCAAAAATGGGCAGGCTTTCTAAACTCCTGTAGTGTGAGCCAGGCCTCAAAAGGAAACGGTTCACAGATATTTATTGGTGCTAGAGGTGTGGAAATGCTGTTACAGCTGAGTCAATATGAAGAAATACTTTGCAAATAAGCAGAGAACCATGGCTAAGTAAGTAACAAAGGCATGAACTGATAGGTGTATCTGACCTGCAAGAAGCTGACAGCCATGAGGAAGAGACTGTATGATCCAATTCCCCCGGTGAAGACCTCATTAAGGTCTCTCTGCAGTAGGAATTGCTTCAGCACCAGGACCAGGTAAGGCAGCACAGGGTATTTCTGCAGGACAAAACAGACACATTAAGAACGTACTACAAAATGGGTTTTTTTGTATCTACAGCACCCTCTACAGGTTATAATAATCATCTAAATTCCAGCAGTAGGCGTCAAACTGTCAGGCTTTGAAAACCCACAGAAGTTAAAAAAATTTACATTGTTAGCAACACAAACTCAAGTTAGTGTGTAGTGAAATACTGTGAAATAAGCCACACAAGCAAATGCACTGATAGTAAGTCATATTTTTGATTAAATTAATACTTTTAATTTACAAAAGGACTAGATTTGAAAACATTGCAAAGACAACAGCCATCGTGGGCCTGTAGGTAGGCATTGCATACAGCACCTCTTTGAACTCCTTGATGAGTCGAGCGGCTTTAACTCCACTCTTCACATTGAAGCTGATGTCCACTTTGACCTCAGTGAAAGAGTCTGTCAGTTTGATAATGGGAACCTAGAAACACAGACAGTGATGGTGAGACACAACAAATCCCAGCCTTGGCCCCAGCGCCTCCTGACATGTTAGACATGCAAACAAACCCCGGTGTGGAACATGGGTCTAATCCTTAACTGTAATCCTATATTTAAACTCCTAATTGGCTATCGGCTCCTAACTGGAAAAAACACAAAGGAAAAAAGTAGCAAACCCTTTAATTCCTAAAATTAATGAAACTCAAGTGGAAACAGAAATCCTATTCAAATGCAGGGTTTAAACACATGACAAATCTCTGCTAATCACAGGACCTTTATAGGCAGAAATTGGAACAAAATATTGTTTGTTGCAAAACCCAGTTCCCTTTTCTTCAAGTGTTAAATAGTACAAAATATATAATTATATAATTATATAGGATTCAAACTTTATTACATCCTTGTCTTTCTCCAAATTAGAGCAAAACATTTCAGGCATACTTCACTTGTAGATGCACATACCAGAGCAGATTAGCCACCTTTTGGAACTGTCACAGCGCCTTGTACCATGTGATTTATTGACAGCGAAACTGACTTTCTGAACTTTAAAGATCTAAACATGTCTGTCAGCAATTGATGACAACTATAAACACACCTGTCAGAGTTATAATAATCATATCGTAATTCAACTGAAACTTGGATGATTTCTAGTGTCAGTTTATGCCAATTAAATGGTATTAAAAGATAGAAGCATCAAATCCTGTGTCGTACATTTCACACACTTGACTTATCAAAACAAAATGTGCTTTGTTTTTATCATTACTGAATTTGCTGCCATCTTTGATAAATCCTTATTGAATGTAGAATATAATTGTACAACAATGTATTTTTTGCACAATCTTACAGTGGCTTTGTCCAAGACTTTAATAGAGTTCTCATCTGCAACATTTCTCTTCCGAAGAGCTTCTTCCAGCGTCCAGAGTGGAAGTGTCTCCCATTTCCCAAAGACTACAAGGTCAATGTCACTGGTGGAAAAAGTAAGGGAAATAAACAGAAGTTCAATACACACACTATGGAACAAACAAAAGATTTCTCTCTATGTCACAATCTTCAGTGTTTACTGGACGCCACACAAATTCTAAATTCCCATATGCGGTTAAATCAATTAAAAACAGAACAACTTTGTGCACATACACCCAGCATCATCCTATCACTTCTACAGAGTCATCAAACTGGAGTGAAACCCAAAGGCACCTGTTCAGGGCCGACTCCAGCTGTCTGAGCGCATGCACGCACACACACACACACACACACACGCACACACACACACACACACGCACACACACACACAAACACACACACACACACACACACTCTTGTCTTTCACATTTGTGAAACATGGGTCCGTGTCCCATTGTTCGTGAAAATAATAAGTTTTTGCCACTACCTGCCTGGCACCTGGCTCTCCCTGACCCCCCCAGGCCCCACCCCTCTCCAATGACAGACAGCAAACCAGCGCAAAAGTTTGATTGACAGCTAGTTGACAGTTTCATCTCGGGAGGGGGATAGGACATTTGAAATTTTGATTGGGTGGAAATTTAGACCTGTTTTACCAAGTGACGAATCAACTTTGTGTTGTTATATCACTGACTCCCTGGCGAGCTACTGGAAAGGGCCTCGTGAGCTACTGGTAGCTCGCAAGCGACATGTCGGAAACGCCTGTCGTAGACTAACATTAATTTCTTTGCAGCTTGGACATCTCCCAGACACATTTAAACACAATACAGCGAACAAGTTTATGGCAACATAACTTAAGACCTATCATATCAAATTTAATACCTTTTTGAGACTTTTTTAGGGTATTAAATGCAAATTTGTAAATTCAAGACTTTTAAGACTTTCTAAGACCCTGCAGGAACCCTGCAAACACATACTGTATGCACAGCAAATTAGCAACACGCAGGCATTAATCCTCACACAAAGCCCAGTCCCGTTCATAGTCTAATCCAGGTGACGTATCTCTGTTTGTGTACTTGGCCTGTACAGGAGGATGTGTGTTTGTTTGTGTGTTCATGTCAGCCCTGTGTGGTGACGGTGACCGTTCCTCAAAATTACGGGAAGTTTCTTCCAGCATCTAAATGGACTAAAAACTATAATCCCCAAAACAAGACAACTATCATGATCAGCTGGGTGTAGTATGTTGGTAAGAGGACAGTTCACAGTCACAGCTTGACAAAACACATCAAGAATCAAGTGTAAATATCTAGGCTGGTTTAGGAAGCCAAAGGACCCACCTTGTTGGCAGGTAAAGACCGGTGCTGAAGCTCCCAAACACTTGAACCTAAAGAGGAAAAAAAAAAGAAAAAAAGTCACACACACAATATCTGTAAATGTTTTTTTCGTGTTAACAAATAATATTCATAATATGAGGAAGATCAAAATAGGTGACACATTAAACATTACATACACATTATATATGTGATTGTGTTTTAGTGACTTTGACATATTCTCCCAATATTAATGATAAACTGAACTAGGAACAAAGAGTCACTTTAAGTTTCTCACACTGAGCTTTGTTACTATATGAACCTGTTCTCCAAGGTGCACATTTAGTACTTTACTGCTTGTCATTATAATGTTTATTTAATAACAAGCCCAAACAACCTCCAGAGGTGTGTTACCACAAAAAAAACACTTTATTTGAATTCCATGAGTTAGTGTGTTTTACGTGTAAAATAGTCCTGATTGAAGTAAGCCTGACCGTCTGCCTTTACACCTAGCATTTAGCGGGGCACAAACGGTCTTAGAACAGAAATAGACATAAGCCTTGACCCTCCCTTTACTGCCTTAAACCTCTTCCCCACGTCGACAAGAACTATACACTGTTTACAGCCGAGTCACATGTCGGAGCCTAAGCTGATTGCAGAGCTGTGTTTGTGAATGACTGCATACGGTTTACTCAGATCTGCTGTGTGCAGTGAGGTAAGCACAAGCGACCACAGAGGGGAGATCTGTTTAATGTCACTCTTGAATAAAAGTTTTCCAACCCAACAGGAGCCAGACTGCTTCCTGTAGATATCAGACAAATTCATGACTCTGTGTGGAGAGAACAGTCTGCAGAAACACTCTTAAATGCCCAGTGGACGTCTACACATGTAAGCTCATCAGCTAAAACTAACAACACACTGAGTGGATAACCATGTTGTGCTTGCTCCCTTCCCTGGCCCCAGTAGAAAAGGTGTAAATCTGGGCAGGATTGCTCCTTAATTTAGGTGCCACTAAGCTTGAAGTAGACGCCCTTTGTGGCACGCTGCTCTATCGGCAGGATCAAAGTCAGCAGGTACCAGAACGCCTGGGGTGCAGCTGATAATGTGGCCCTTACACTTTACTGTGCAAGGGAGAGATAACAGAAAACAAGAGGATGTTTTATGAAAGGCTGGTGCCTACAGTCATTAGCTAGATATCGCATATGGAGTTGAATTTACTATGACGGTGGCAAGTGAATGTTGTAAATTACTGCAGCCACTGTACACAACCAGTACACCAACTGCCTTGTGCAGGGCGACCCATTTACAGATAATCACTATTGTCTGTACCAACACCGAACATCCAGTGATGCATGACATACCTTTAAAACAGCATTTAAATCAGAGCCAAGATTTTCTAATAAACGCTGGGAGCAATTCCCACACTAAGGTGACTGTGAAAATCAGGTTCGTCACATACTTGCACAAAGAATACAAACCAGATGAATGCAGGGGTTTTTTTGTTTTTTTTTTAACAGGGTGACATGTACCTCAGCGCTGGGCCACAGGTCGTAGATGACTCCCTTGATTCTGTCCACCACCTCCAGCCTCATCTTCTCCTCCTCTGGACGTGGAGAAATGTATTCATAGAAGTCACTGATCTCCTCATGCAACCTGCACAGAACACAGCATCCGTAAGAAATGATAACACAGCAGGGGAAATAGTGGAGTGTACTAAGAAGAAGACATGCAATCTAGGGACGTCCCGATCCGATCTAAAGATCCGTATCAGCTGCCAATCTGGCATTTTTTAGAAGATCGGATCAGATCTACCATTCATCACTAACAAAAGTATCACAAAACCGACTATGAGAACTACAAGGCTGCAGAGAAGCTGAATGTAGAGTGAATGCTGAAAGAAAGCTGAATGTAGAGCCCATAGAATAAAAGCTTTTGTTCTCACCTGATTTTTTATATGTAAAATCTAAGTTACCCGATTACCTGATTATATATTTTTTTATATTTAAAATCTTATTTTAAAAGTGTTTTTATAAGAGGTATGATATACCAGAAATACTGGATTGAATTGGACTTGGCTCTTTATATGACCTGACTTAGTGTAAGTTTGATAAAAAAAAGAAAGAAATGTTGTTGGTTATGTTATGAAACAATAAAAACCTTTGGGTAATACTTTGGTTGCATTTAGTTTTAATGCTGGGAAGAGCTATTTTGATGTTAACCATATACCAGAAATTCATGTTTGTTACAAAATCTAAATTTAATAGTAAAAACTATTAGTATCAGTAACTGTAATCATAAAAAAACTGGATCAGAAGAAATAAAATCCAAATCGAGATATCACGAGTGCAATCTGTGGCTAACATGAGTAAAAATAACATAACAGTGTTGTCTTAGGTGAAATATGGTATGTTTTATGTTTATCTTTCGCTGACCTTATTCTGTTTAGAATCAGTATGTCACAGGGAGACCAATTTTCTGTTGTTTCTTTGTTTCTTCCCGATCATCAAAGTCAAATAAATTTTGTAGTGAGGGTGTGATGTCTACAAAAGTTCATCCTAAAGCACTGAAGTACCACAAGGCAATAGGTACTGTATACTGGATGAAAAGAGCACACCAGGTTTAATTTCCTGTTCTGTGCGACTTATTCAGACACTGACAGAGTAAGGGATAGCTCAAACAACATTTTTTTTGCCACCAGAAGTGCTACAGAGTGTAGTGAGTGCATTCTTATATAACTTTAAAACTCGATTCTAATAATTTTGTAGTATAACAGCTTATTCAGTTTGTGATATTATAAGTACACTACCAATCTATGCAAGGACACACAGAATATCAGTAGTTACTCAACATTTTCTCTTTGCTGCCATGATGTGATTTCCGGCCACACACACGCACACAGACACATATGCGCGCACGCACACACAGCATGCTAGATATCTGTTAAAACAACATATTGTCAACTAGTGACCTGTAATTCAATGCTGTAAAAATCACATAATGCTTTTAAAAGCAACAGGCGGACACAATTTAGCTTGTAGTGCCAGTTGTGTCCAAACCCACTGTGTAGGCTGCTCTTTTGATTCATACAACGTTAGCGTACCTGGGACTGACAGTCACAGAGTAGTGAAAACATGGCATATGGAGTTTTATTGCAACGGAATAGATTTGAGTCAGCACAGGGTAGGCGCACAAATGTGGTATGGAGCTTGTTTAACCACTCTCTCCAAGATCAAGCACCACGGAATGGATTTTACTGACAGCGCACTGAAAATGCCATCGTTTCCAGATGTTAAAAGTGGGTGGGTCTGATATTATTGGGCCTAAAAAGTGGGTGGGTCTTGTCCCACCCACTTACAATGGCTTCGGCGCCCATGCCTATGATACAATTAGGACAATTTCGGTCATTCTGCCCAGGGCTACGCTGAAGTGACTGGGCAGGTACCAGTGATGAATGTACAGTATGTACAGCAAAAACACAATGTGAAGCAGGGTGTTGTCAGACATGACAACCTTCCCTTGGCAAATAAAAAAGAACAGGTGTCTCTAGGAGTGGCAGAGTTCTATGAATACAAAACACATCACCAAAAGGAATATTCATATATGTGTTCAGTCCTAATAATGATCAATAAAATGGCTCAGCACTTAGGCGAACAGTTGAACTTCACTGACTACACATTAAAATATGCTATATGGGCTGCTTTTTACTGATAAGACTGGAGGTTAATAATTACTTGAAATAAAATGGGGTCATGAAAACAAACTCCAAAAAGTTTGTCCAAGGAATGTAACAAAAAGTTCCCAATATTCTGCAACAATCACTTCTTTTTTACTGTAAATACAAAGTAGAACAAAAACAAAAAAACCTGCAACCCCTACTGTGCCTCAGTGTATTGTCACTACAAAACCTGCAGTGTGTAAGGGCAGGCCAAGTACCATATTTGTCCTTGGAATGGGACGCTCTGCCCACATACACTGACCTTTTCTAGTTAGTCTGCATACACATAAGAACACAGACCATTCTCTGTGTACACAAAAAGACAACAAACGCAAACACAAAGAAAGACAAAAAGAATGATCAAATCTAAAATAAAAACCGATAACAGGCTTGTTCCCCTTAAGACATAAAGGAAATTTCATTATTTGTTTTATGAATAAACAAAATAAAGCCTGCAAACACCACAAGTTTGACAAGACAAGCACCGGTGGCCGCTAACACCAGCTAACTGTTGTTTGGTACACCTGAAAAAGCAGTGTGTGTATGTGTGTGTCTGTTGTCTGGGTTTTATGTAACAAGTACTCTTCACCTCTGGGCAGTGGAAGCCGACTGTGTTTCACCTATATTATTTCTTGGGTGCAGACACAGCCTTCTAAAAACCCAAGGTACAGAAGCAGTTGTGTAAGAATGACAGTCCATCAGCCATCCGGGAAAAAAAAAACATAGTCAACTGTCATCATGGAGACCTTCGAGGAAATCTCCTTCATGCAAAGCTGCTGCATCAACCCTGTTTATGCACATTTTCAAACCAGGAAAAAGGGTCAAAATGTTGCACAACTTTTATGAGTAGTTCTCTGAGGTTAGTTAGTTTGATGTAATGAAAACCTAAAATGCAATGGAAACAGACTTTGGAGAAAAAGAGAAAATGTAAAATAAGAGGGTATGACATGATGAAGAGAGGACAAACAAGGATTCATGGAGGAACATCTTATCTTATGTAAAAGCCACCAACTGATTCTATCCTTGCATCAAATTTCCATAACAAAAAAGGTTGAAAATTTTTTTTGATCTTCATTTCAATGAAGTCCTAAAGTAAAAACATTTTGTATATAAATGATGATGTGCTTTTTCCTAGGCTCTGTACCAAACCCGTGCCATGGTCCCTTACGCCTGAAGAATACCATTTGTAGGCCAAGACATCTTTGCAACACCACCTTCATTTATAATGCTATGTTGTGACACATTTTCCCTTTATCAGAACTCACTGGAAACAGACAGTCACAACCTCCAGTGGGTATTGTTTCACATCTATTTCCTGTGCCTCCTCTAAACATGAGACAATTTCATGACTTCACGATCCAGTATCCAAATACCACAATACACTATTCTAAAAGTCAATCATTTCTCCCCTCCTCCCTAGATACATTAGGTTTCGTTTAAGGCTAAACAAAACTAATCATAGGTTTCCATTCAGCTCTAAGCTCCAGTCTATTTCAATCTAGCCTAAAAGAAGGCAGTCTTTAACAACTGTTTTCTTTCACCATCATCTCTATTTCCAATGTAGTAATCCCCTTTTGTCCTAATCTTACTAAAATGTGAGTATTTCCACTCTACTTCTGCAGCACTAGGTTTCATTTCACAGCAAACGGGTCAGTGCTGCTCCCCTGTTGTCACGTGACAGAAGCAAGCATAGAAATCACATCCCATGCCCCACCTTCCCAGGATCAAGTTACATCTCAGTCTTTTGACAGCCTGGGGAACACAAGGGCCCTTGACACTGCTTATAGGATAATCCCCTTTGCTTCTCTCATAGTAATGTTATATAATCTAGAGGAACAGGTTTCTGTACAGCTGAAGTTCTCAGAGCAAAGAAAAAGATCATAGAAGTCTTTAAATGTCTTGGTCTTATACAAGTTCTCAATTCAGGTGATATTGAAATGGCATTCAGTGAGAGCTGCATATAAGCCAGGAGCTCTACCAGTAATCATTTTGTAATGTTTGCAACAACATAATGAAATAATGAAGGGCTTAGAAGAAAGGCTTTATCACTGGGCAACTCTAGACACATATTGAGGATCTTAGTAACTGGGTGTCACTATCTAGAGTTTACAGTATTCACAGACGCTGTAATGAAAGAGTGTCAGCAAGAATGAAAGGAAAGGTGTACAAGACAGTGGTGAGACCAGACATGTTGTATGGGTTAGAGACAGTGGTGCTGAGGAGAGGACAGGAGGTAGCAGAGGTTAGGATGCTGAGGTTCTCTTTGGGAGTGACCAGGATGGATCAGATCAGGAACGAGTACATTAGAGGAACAGCACATGTCAGATGTTTCGGTGAAAAAGTCAGAGAGGCCAGACTGAAATGGTTTGGACATGTACAGAGGAGGATAATGAATATACTGGTAGAAGGATGCTGAGGCTGGGGGATAGGGTTAAATGGAGGAAGATGATTTTCTGTGGCGACCCCTCAAGGGAACAGCCCAAAGGAAAAAAACAGGAAGAGGAAGAAGATAAACACTCTGGTTTCTGTGGTATAATAACTATCCAATCCAATCCAATTTTATTTGTAAAGTACTTTAAAACACCCACAGTGGACCAAAGTGCTGTACAGAAGAATAAATAAAACCAAAATGAAAGAATAAAATAAAAGAACAGATTAAAGATACAAAACAGCTGTACAATTAAAAGCAACAAAAATAAAACAATAAACCAATACCAAAAAAAAGAAGAGATAGGGTTAGGGAACTAGTCACAAATGAACAGTCTTTAAATGATACAAATATTGGTTTCTTTATGCAACTATATGCTTTGTTAAATAATGTAATTCCCCTTGTTCAGGTGTGTCTGATGGCTCCTAGAAGCCATCAGACACACCTGAACAAATTCAGGCATCTCTGTGCCTCATTCGAGGTGCATATGACAACATTCTGCCAACATGATGCAAGACTGAGCTCACGAGCTGACCACAACCAAGTCTAGTTAATGCTTGTTAGCATTCTACATTAATGCATCAAAGTATAATGTATTTTCAGGATTGCAGAGTGAATGTAAAAAGCTGAAACTGTGAATGTCGCTCTTTCATTGCCACGCAGACTAAACTATTACATGTCTGTTTAATCCCGTCTATGCGCTCACATCCACTGTGTGTGAATACAGCTATTCTCCATAATAATAATCTTGTTTACTTATTTTCTGCCATCAGATGCCAAAGTGAAGATGATGTACTCATTTGCTTGCAGCAAATAAAGACTGGATATTAACAAGCAGCCACTTCTAAGCCATGATAAAAATATTTAATATATAACTTCAACGTAGGCTGACAAAATAGCTGAAGGCAATGACAACACCCACCCCCACCCCACACCCCTAGTCCGACTCAAATACTCATTCACAAACAGTGTGTACGCACAAATCTGTGCTTAGACTCTGCATACGATAGTTTGACTCATAGTTTGACACAAATCTGGGATTCACCAATATTAGAGGGCACATTAGAGGGCTGTCAGAGGTGGATGCTTGTTGGTGAGCATCTTCTGTTCTAGTCTTTTATTTCAATTGTTTTCAGTTAGTATTTTTACTAAGTATCTATTCCGTTAATGCTAAAATGTTATATTGTTTATGGTGATGACACCATATGCAAACCCTGAAACCCCGCAAGAGGTGCACTATAATAACATGCATGCCCACACACGCGCTGTAATACACCGCACTTTTGGCGTGCTTAAAGGCCGTTGGATGTGTTGGGATACAGCCGGTGGCAAACAACTTTATACCCCTGAGAAGGTGTACAGGATCGTCCTGGCATGCCTTTGGCCTTTTGGTAGCACCGCTTCTAACAAACTGTGAAATTTACTACTTCTCTTCTCGCGTAACCCCTTCCTTCATTCATGAATCAACTCTAGGCAAGCAGCTTCCTTATATGGAGAAATGGGGGCGTGGTAGTATGCTAGTCACAAATTGCGAGCATGTGCCTGTCAATGTAGAATGATTCTGATTCACAC
>JAPQRQ010000018.1:37608609-37623086 GCA_037367365.1 Apogon talboti | reverse complement strand
GAAATGGGGGCGTGGTAGTATGCTAGTCACAAATTGCGAGCATGTGCCTGTCAATGTAGAATGATTCTGATTCACACACATACACAAGGTGGTGAGAACAAAACTGGCCGGTGCACAAATGTCATGAATCCCACAGTGATTTTGGGTACACACTTATTTTGTGCGCAAACTAAGAACCTTTCCACGCACATATTAGTGAATGAGACCCAATGACTCTCGTCTGCGACTGAGTAGTATTTTAGCTTAAAATATCCCCTGATTCTATATACAGTTTAAGTATTTCATGGTTCAGTGAAATCCATAGGTTCACTGCTGAGTTCAATGCAGTCATAATGTCTGGGGGTTTGACCAAAAGCTGTTCCCACTATGGCCAAATCCCACACTCTAATACACAACCCATATCTGTCTGTATTACTGGATCAGCACTTGGACCATACGGTTGACACAAACACTGTGCAAAGAATACAACAAAACTTAGTTGCTATATTATCTATACTTTTAACATTACAACAGGAAGCTCTCTGTCCCCACAAAGTCTTTGCATCACCTTGTCATAGAGGTCTAATTCGGCCTGAAGCCTGTTCAAAGGTATGTTCTATGGGACAAAAAGAGGGGAAAGCAGCAAAAGAAAAGGGCAGCAGACAATGAGGGGACGCTTAAAATAAAATATTATGGATATAAAGGCTGGACACAAGCATAAGGTGAAATAGAAAATTGGTGAGAAGGAGAAAGGCTCCACTGGGTGTGGTGCTGAAATGCCTTCATGTGAATGAGAGCCATCTGTTAGGTTGGGTAGGATGGAGGAAAAAGAGCCTATTGTCGCATCACACTGAGCACTACTTACTGACTGCTCACATATTTTGGCATAATAGTACAAAGGTGGTGGTGAATGCAACTATTTAATAACTGTTTTAGTGCTTATACTTCTAGACATGCAACTTCTTACTGTATTTCTCATTATATTACAGCATGATTATATAACAATTCTGCAGCACTAAACAGTCTCCAATGGATAAGCACTGCACTGCTAAAACAATAATAATCATTCATTTGAGCTGTTTGGAAAATAATAACATGACACAATGATAAGAGATTATACATTATACATAAAAGTCACTAAACATTAATATGAGGACTGAACAATATGCATTATTGATTATTTGTGCTAGGGTCATTTATATGTCAACTTTTTGCTGGAATGTATATTTTAGTTCTTAGTTTTCAGTAAAAAAACAATACATATAATAATGATGGGATTTTTGTTGGGTACCATACTAAAGCGTGTTCTTTGCATCTGGAGACCAGGGCTTTTTGGTGGCATCACAATGTTTCTCTTACACTTGGTTAGGATGTAGTTTGGGATGGGTATCATTAAGAACTTATCAATACTACTACTAGTATCAATACTGCTGATGGATTCTGTACTTTAACTGTATTCTCATCAGTTCTTTTTCAGGATTATAGTTCGAATATGAACAGAATTATTTGCTTTGCTTTTTTCCCCCAATTGGAAGCATAACTAATATACAATATATATTTAGATGGAAAGTGCAACAGCATTGTTTTGAATCATACTCTGTCATAGACTGACTGTGCAATGATAGTAATCTGAAACAAATGTCATAATTACTTACAGCAAAAGCCAGTAGTCTATCATTCATCATTTTTAATCTTAAAACTAAATTCAGGATTTTTTTTTCTCTATTAGTATTCTGACAGTGTTGTAGTTTACCTACAGTTTCCAGATCTTTAAATCCACCTTCTCTGATCTCTGAAATTCTGAACGCCACATCAGATCATGTTCTGCCCATTTCACATAAAAATTTTTATTCAATTTATATAAAAAATTGCCTGCCAGTCACTTAATCTCCACGGTGGGTCTCAGGTTACCAGTATGCTAAATGTATGAAGCAATCTTTTGTACATAACAAACACATTGGTCATATTTTTGCCCGAATATGCAAATGATTTGTTGCATTTGGCGTCTATGAGTGAGGTAACAACTTTCCCGTTAAGTTCTCGATGTACTAGGCCAGCTGTCACTAGAATGTGTGTGTGTGTGTGTGTGTAGAGCTGTTAGATGCTGCAGTGTGTGACGGAGCTGACCTGCCCCTCAGGCCCCCCAGGATCTCTCAGCTGGATCGAAAATCACAAAAATATATCACAGATGAACGTCTTAGTTACAAATGTAGCTAGTGAGAAAAGTTTGCAAGACAATCATTCAGCTTGAGTATTACATAGGAAGCATATTTCCTCTCTCCAGTACCACTAGGAAAGCGGATCATGTCAGGGCTTGTCGATAAGGCAGCTGTTAATTATTTAGTACTGGTACCCATTCCTAACTGCAATTTTAATCATATTTTCTTTAAAAGCTGGAGACGATTGTATGCATATTGTCATAGAAATCAAGATCCCATCCTCAATAATGATTAGAAGTTTTTGGCCTTTGCAACAAAACACAGTAGTGTGGGTCATCTGATGCTGCTCTGTCTATAGACAGAGGTTCAGGTAGGCAGGGTTGCCAGGAGGCAAACATGTCACACCAGACACTGCTTTTCAAAATGAGGACAACCACAGACGGAGAGAGAAGTGTCGATGTCCCGCAGATGACGGAGTCATTAAAGTTTCATCAATGAACTGATCTGGGGTGCAAAGTGTTGGCCACTGGGACAAAACAGCTCCAGTTACACAGAAGCCCAAATACTGTTGACTGCTGCTTGGTCATTCCTGAGTGACGAAGCGGAGAATGTGGTCAAAACAGAATCAACTGCTCTGCAAATATGGCAATAAAAGTAGATGGAACAACATGTTGTTAAGTAAATGTGCAAAGTGTTGATCAGATGAATACCCTACTGCAGAAAGAAAAACATTTGTCCAAGTCAGCTAATCTGGTACCTAGAGCTGGGGAACAGTCTTATAAAGAGAGCTCAAACAGTGACAGAGATGAATAAAAAGCCTTTTTATGATTGTCTGACAATGTTCTAAAACACAAATACATCTACAGGGAACAGAGCCAAATCAAAGGCTTCCTCCTGTGTCAGACAAGCCACAGGTTGTGTTCTGTGCATAACGGTGCCGTGTGCTCTGCCCAGAGTTTTATCTCTCAGACGGAACTGTACCACACCAAGACAAGCACTGAAATCATAGAGCCATGTGTACCAGATGAGCTTCTTTTTTAGATTGATTTATCCATGTACAAAAGTCCAAACAGCAGTTGTGTCTCTACCACATACTGGCAGAAGTATTTTCATTTTATGCAACTTTTCATTTTAAGGGGGATTATTTTTATTAAGCAATTATTTTACATTTATAGCTACTTTATACTAAAAAAGATGTATGGTTTGATGCAGTATTGGATTGTTACCCAGTAGTGTACAAATGATCTAAAACTGACTACACAGTGATAAACTACAATTAAAAAAACATTCTATAATGATATTCAGTCATAATGTATCACCAGAAGAGTCATTTTGGCAGTTAGTAGGCGCTACTTTTAATTTTAATACTTTGAATTACGATTCACTAAAATACTTAAGTACTTTTGAAACAGTAACATTTTGAACTCAGGACTTCTAAATGTAATGGAGTCTTAAGTAAAACATCTGAGTACTTTTCTAGCTCTGTGTAATTCAATGATTAGTGTTCTTTTTGTTTCACTGACGTGTTCATTTCAGATGCTGTGTGCCAGCCGAAGAGTCTGAAAAATGTGACGTTATGGCGGCTCATAATGAAGTTTGGTGTTGTTGAGTCGGAAGGACATGACAGTAATCTCTTTTTGTCTTGGGCTGAAAAACTTTGGGACCTCCTGACCTAAAACAATGTTGCCACATGCATGTTAATGAACACTTTAAATGCCTTCAAAATAATTTTCTGTCAAGTGCTTAGCTATGGCCTCTAACAGGCTATGAAAACACTGTGTGCTGCTTGCTGGCTGTATCCATCTGGAGCATGAGAAGGGTTTCCATTGGACAGGAAGAGAAAAAAAAAGAAAAACACATTCCTCACTACACATGGGAAGGCTGAGTTATGGAGAGCTGCCCACACGTGCTGTTTAGAGGAGGCCTACTTCACCTACAGTCCAAAGGACCAGCACGAAGGCTCCTCTCTCCACAGGCCTGCACACTTTGGCTGAGAGCCAACCAGCGAGCAGAGCAAGAGGGAAGAGCGTGACATAGATGTCGAAGCCAGTGGAAGCTGGATGAACTACAGTGCTAATAATGGAGCTTCGGTCACAGAAGTGCTATCTGTGTGCTGGGAGTTGTAAATCTCTAAAAGACGGAGGCAATAAAGCTATGAGCCAGCACTACTCATCAGTGAACGATTATCCACACGTTTCATTAGCCTGCCAGTGACACAACTAGCTGCCAATGTCAGGCTTCACTGAAATAAATAAAGTACACGTTACTCTGTCTTTTACAACCATTTTGGGCCAGGAGACCAAATCGCTTCACATGGAGAAGCCATTCACCAAGTCAAACTAGAATGTGCAGTGGGAGAAAAAGTAAAAGATGTGCAGGTAGACTGGCAATATTAGAGACGCAAGAGCATTGATGTAATGTGAATCAAATATGTACAATGCAAAAAGGGTAATTCTGAGAGTAACAAAGCCATCCCACTATCACTGAACACTCACACTCATCTACTGGAAAATTAACAGAACTCTGATACACTACATCTTGTCCAAATACCCACAACACAATAAAGAATTCCAAACAGTTCAGCAGGACAGAAACAGGCCTGTTCTCTTCCTGGATATACTGACTTCCTTTGCCCTTATACAGAATCTAAATAACTGTTTTACATGACCAAAAAATGAGGTGGAAACACTCCCTTCAAGCCTGTGACCTGATTGGACAGCCACACAAGGAGCTCGAGTTTCTTTCTAAGAGGGTTGGCTTGGTTTTGTGGAAGTGAAGCTGTGTGGAGCATGTAAGCACTGATCCTTTTCCATCATGAGGCGGGCTGCTTGATTGGATCCACTCAGTTCCAGAAAAACTGGAGGGGCGTAAAACACAAATAAGCACATGCCTTTGCCTCTCCAGCCAAAGCCAATGGCCAAATATAGTGCAGAGACTGTCTCATGAAAAGAAAAAAAAAACTCCCATTTTTTTTCTGTTTGCTGCTTACAAATGGAAAACACAATGTTTATATTCTCAGGTTTATCTTGGCTTACCTAACTGAGTAGACAGGTGTAATTTTTCATCCTGCATCAAAATGTACAAAAAGGGAAGAGCAAGCATCTGGCCAAAGACTTTTCATACCAACTAAGAACTTGCAGGAACTATGTATCCATTTTCATGTATTTTTTAAACTCTAAATCCAATGTAGTCTGCTTATGAAAAACCGACACTGTTGCCTCTCACTAGGGCTGCGCAATATTAAAATATACTGAGTGACAATACAAACTGAAAATGTCCACAAAGGTTTTACATAAAAGGAGAAAAATAATCAAGCATGAAATTATTTTGTCATTGTAATGTGGATGGTTATATGAATATGAAATTATTTAAATTACAATTATCGCTGCAGTTAATCAAATCTCAATCACAAATGCAAGTAACAATTTAATGGTCTGGTCTGTGTGTGATGACATTTTGGATTCAGCAAAACATGAAGAGGTACTTTGGAAAATAATGCAATCATTCTTTGTATTTGTATTTATACTAGTGTCAATTTGTATATTGAGTTGAAGAAAAAATACACACTAACCAGGCAAATAGATTCAAAACAAAACATATTATTGTACAATATTGTACAAACTACTTGCAATGCCTTTACACCACAACATGCAGCCCTAATTAGAACATGAGACTTTGAGTCATGGCAAACAGCCCTAGTTTTCAACACCTATATGTCAGAAAACAACATAACAGAGAAGTAAACAGTCATTTAACTCATCACCTGAAGTAGCTAACTGAAAAAACACATCTGCGTGTCAACTGAGTAAGTGATGAATTTACAGCTTTCTTTAGATTTGTGCCTTGGGTTGTTTTGTAAGGTGCATCCAAGGTTCATGTGTAATGAGGCAGGAAATCATTTATTATGAGCATTAGAGATTAAAACGTGGAATTTTCATGGCTTAACAAGGGCAGCTTTTACATCCATGCACAGGTCTATACATGTGCATTTCGAAATAAGGTTTTCTGTAATGCCACAGAGCATGCTGGCATTGTGAATTACCAGTGTATAGTTAGACAGAGAACCCTCAGTGGTGGCGAGTGTGATCAAGGCTGTGAGGTTCAGGTTCTGGTATTAGCAGAGCTAATCACCGAGGAATGTCCTTATGCAAACAGAGAGCTTCCATATTACTATAAATGAGGATCAGCCAAACACTGAACTCCACACTCTGGTGTTCTGCTTGTCTGCACATGTCTAACAGAAACAGGGGGAGGGACAAATCTCTGCACCTACAAGGCCTTTTAAACGGAGTCACACCCACTAAAATATTTTAAATCATAGCAAACTGCTTCTGTGGAAATGAGACACATGCAGTTCTTAAGTGTCGGGTGTATGAATTATAACTCAACAGGGTAAAGTGACTTAATTCTCCAGTTACTGACATCTTAATCTCAGTGAATGAAGCAGGAGTTTTACTTTTGATGAATCCAGTCTGAACTGACAGGATGCTAATACTGAGAATACCTCAACACTGTGCCCTTTCAATGCCTAGAGTTATGGTGTTGCCTCTTCCACCAGTTGTATAATGGGTCTTCAAAAATGACAACTAAAGTGATTGTTGTGAATTCATCTGGTAGTGAAGGATAATAAACCCAATAACTATAGAAAGGATTCTCAGCCTGCCTGGTTAAGTCTAATTTGCCCTCCTGTAAAACTTGTGTTATTTGAACTGAGCAGCTAAAACATCTGATTACAGTGACTATCTGTTTTATTGGTTCTGCTTCTAACATGTTTTACTCTCTGAGATGATTGGAAGGGCTTGTCACCTGTAATGACAAGTTTGAGGACGACCAAAGACGTTCCACGTCCAGTAGAAGTGACTTTTGTTTGGGGGCATCCTGTCCTTGTCCTCTCCATTCAAGCTATTCACTGCTGACAGACCAGTACTCAAATGTCACCTTACCTAACAGCTGGCACCTACACAGGTGTGCTGTGTTCACGTTCCTTTGCTCAAACTGTGTTGCCTTTGGATAAACATGTAATGCTGATTAAGTAGGGGTTAAAAACAGAAGCGTGCTAAAATGTTAACAAAGTTCTTACAAATGTTATTGCAAGATTATTACAAAGTGATATGTTCAGTTCTCCATTTTAATATTTCTTTAGACATAATAAGAAATAACTAAGACTGTTTTTCAGTGTTTGTAAAAGCAACAAACGGAAGACAGAAGTGCTGGAACAATTTGTCCATGGTGAAATAACTATCCCTGGATGTGACTAAAACCCCCACTTGTTTCAAAACCAGTTCCTGTAAAGTTATCCATAGTACATTCTATAGGTGCACCTAAGAAAGTGGGTGGGGTAATACTGACATAGTGACTGACACTGACGTGAAACAGTCACCCAGTGTTAGTTTTCAGTTCAGCAGCCTCAGTACACCTGATCTACAGGGCTTGCCCTGTGAGAGGGCACTGGGTTCCTCTACTACACACAGTTAGGAGAGAGAAAGTAAATCTAATCGGCTTTGTTGAAACTCTCTTACCCCACAATTCCTTCTGAGTAGTTTCTGACTTTCCATGGTGTGCCCGTGTATCCACCGTAGTCTCCTGTGTTGGAGCCGCCACCAGTGTGCAAGAGGCTGGAATTGAATCCGAAAGTGCTAGCCTTGTTGTCTCTTTTTCTTTTGTTGGGGTGTCCGTCCGTCAGTCCCCTCCAAAGCACGGCGACCCCGCTGCCCTGCTGCTGCCCCCCTCCAACGACACCGCCCCTGCCAGCTGCCCGGTTGTTATGGTTGCTATTAGTTTCCAGTGGTATAAAGTCCCGCTGTTCCGTTATTTCTCCGTCCCCCATTGAGGTCGACATCCCCTGAGTCCGGGCTTCCTCACTACCGGCGTTTGAGTTGAGTGCCCCGTTTCTGCTGGTGAGGACTGTTCCCGACGCCCCGTTGACGATCGCTTTCAGGCTCGACGTGCGTGGAGATCCAGTGGTGAGGCTGTTATTTACATGCAAGTACCCGAGCCCTTGTGTCGTCTCCCAGATCTGCATCCACAGGTTGTTAGCGGGTCCACGTTGTTCTGGTTGAAACCAGGCGATTCTCGGATCCATCAAATGCCTCTGTAGGCAAACTGCCCCCCCCACCCCACCACCGAGCAATGCTCAGCTCGTGTGCAGCTAGCCAGGTCGCTAGCTAACGTTAGCTAGCCTGCTATAGCCTGGTTACAGCTGCTGCTAGCTCAGGTTCTCCCCTGTCCGTTACTTCTAGAAATCTGGTAAAAACACGTCCTTTAGTAGAGGCACTACGCACGGTTGTCAGCCCAAATCATCCACAGGAAATGCGACTAGAGTTTGAGTTACGCTTTAAAAATGGTAGCTTATGCCAAAGTTGAGATTGAAGACTGGAGAAACGTGCAACTGCTGCCCGTCGAGCTGCCTCGCTGACCCTTTCCTCCTGATCGTGGGTCTCTCAATGGCGGAGTATACGAAGCTACCGCGCATGCGCCTTGCGAGAGAAAGGGGCGGAGAACCATTTGTTACGCAACAGACAACTGTTTTTTGTTACATAACTGATTTATTATTCTTGCATTAAAGCAAAGTGGATACGGTGTAAAACAACAGAATGCGTTTATTATTTTTGTCTAAAAAATATTTTATTTTAAAAATGGCTTTTCCAGAAGTAGAATTTTTCATTACCTTCTACTCACTCAGCCTCGCACTTTGTTGTAGTGATGTGAAATGTCACAGTAATAGAGAGATTGCTTAAGATTTGTTTTTTCTGTTATTATTTTGTATTTCTTTCTTCACTTCCATTGGGAGATCGACCTCCTGCATCCAGACCACATGACTGTAACAGCGGCAGAACCTGACAACCTCGCAAATTCAAGTTGTTATTGATCCTTGATAGAGCATGCCTGTGCGCTACAGAGCCTGTGGTCCTATTTTTTATGCCTTCCTCTTTGGAGAACAGACTTTCAGTTTTTTCATGATGCAGCACTCTGTACTTCACATGTAACTTACCTCCAACACCTTTACCAGTTCAAAGACTGTTTTCCTGGATTCTTTTGAACCCGACGCGTTAATGTCTTCCTGAACAATTCAATGGCTGATTGTCCTGTGGTGGTTATATATGTGTACTATTGTTTGTGCAGAAATGTGGAAGTCAGTAATTGTTTCAGCACATTTTGTTCAGATTTAGAGCCAACAAAGAAAACAGTAAAACCTATATGAATAACATCAGTTTGAGGACAAATTACTGTTTTGTGTTGCTAAAATGCAATAATACATTTGAGATTTATCTAATATGTCGGAATGGCAATAATAAAAGAAAGATTAAAAAAAAACTTTTCAAAATCCTCATTTCAGAAAATACTTTTTAAATCACAGTTTAACATAAAAAGACATTCACTCAAAGTTTGATGACCAATTCTACAGTATTCAATTTGATGTTTTAAATAAATAGCATTTTGTATGATACCATCACCATTTGCTGTCTAACTAGAAGCCAATGTATTGGCGTTTTGCGAAAGCATGACAAAGTATGGATCATGAGAAGAATATACACAATCCTTTATTTCCATATCTTACATATTGTAAAACACAGGATTGTAGACTCAGCAGCTTTCTGGATAGTGGTTGATCATTACACCAATGAGCCTATTTATTATCTATTTATCTGACAAAGTATTATTGATTACAACAGAAAAGTACTCATGACTATAGTTTCCAAGAAAGTGGGACTTGGACACTTCTTTGTCTTAAAGTTTTATTTTGATCACATCACAACCTTAGTTGGCAGTGGGCTTGCCACAACTTTCATGACATTGTTCCACTTAAAACAGGTCAATCGCAGACCAAATAATTGTGCCCTTACACAACATTGAAATCTGAAAAAAAATTGTCTCCTTTTTATAGTCGTTAATCCTAGTCCAATCAAGGCCTGCAAAGAGCAAATATGAGTAATTCTGTTTCTCACCATTGGTCAGAAATATTAAAGGCAAATTGCACGGATTGCCTGACATCAGATCTACGATGGGAATATGAAAATATATGAAATAAAATCTTAAATTCTTTTTAAAGTTGAATGTAAGAAAAAAAAATTCACTGCCAAATGCAGTAATCTTATTAGATTCCATTCCTTTCATTTTACTAACGAAGATAGTAAATGATTCAAGCATAAAAACATTGAAACCAAGCAATAACAAAAAGTTAAGATAATAAATATTTGATGGTTTTGCAACCATGACGTCTTTCAACTTGTTCCAACCTGTTAGCATGTCTGCTAAAGTCACACAGGTCCAACAGATCATGACGTACTAAAAAGTCCTCATTTTTTCATCACCTTCTCCAAATAACCAATGAATCTTCTCAAGTTGATTTTGATGTTGTCTAGCACACAAAGCTGCTGAGGTGTGTACTTTCCTCTTCCCTCTTTACGAATCTAGTAGAAAAAGAAGAAGTGTTTTTTTTTACTAGTGTCTTCCTTTAACATTTAGGACCTTTAACAGAAAGTAATCTGTTTACTCAAACACCTGAAGGCCACTGTGAGCAACACTATTAACGAAAGGAAGAGGCTCCATGTGAGGGGATGAGTTAATGCTACAAAACCCTTTCTGAGCTCAAAAAATGTAAAAAGAACACTTTCATCAAAGACAAATTCAATTTTAGTACCTTGGCCTTAAAGACTGGTTGAAGAGACTTCAGTGCAGGTAGTAACTGGATGTTTTTAGCAGCTGTCTCTGCCTCATCTCCATCTGCAAAAACGTCAAACAAGGCGTCGAGGGCTTCTCCATTTACAACCAGATCAGTGTCCCTCGTGGCAACTTGAAGTAAAGCACTTCCAATCATCTGAGGGAGTAAAACATGTTAGAAGCAGAACTAATATTTCAAAGTGGGGGGAAAAAAATGGGGGAACTTTATACCTGCAGCGTTTCAGCAGTGCCCTTCTCTTTGGCTAATGTGCTGCCAGTAATGCCCAGAATGGCAACAGCGTTGACTCTTACACTGACAACATCACAGCGGGTGGCTGCTTCGCTCAGGCTCATCAGCTGCTGGGGGGTCATACACTTAAGAAAAAAAAAAAAGAAAGGAAAAACTGAAACTGCAGTCACACAGATAAACACATAGTTTAATGAGTCCGAAACCAAAATGGTCAATACTTTAATGTTAACTGGCAATGCAGTTTAGTTTAACTTGAGCGCTGGCTAACACTACCACAAAGGGTTATTCCACCAAGTTGGTACAATACAAACAGCAGCATCGTTCTCAGTCATTTGTAATGGAGACCTAGTGTATGCAGCCGCACTCTGCTCCTTTTGTGCAGACGCTCCAAGCACTTTGAGTTGAGAATTTCTTTTAACTTTTCAGAAAAACACTAGTGTCGAGACATCTATTCACCACTGCATGGATGAGATGCAAACCATCACCCTGCTAACAAGGGAAAATGTTGGACGAGTCTGTTCCAGTTGTTTAGAAATGATCACAACAGACACATAAGAGCCTCCCTGTTGGAGCGCATCAGTCAGTAAGTACTGAGTTACAGTGAGAATCCTTATACGTTGTTGCAGAGACTAAATCTTTTGTTCCTATCATCACACAGTTTGGGCATTTTGTTGTTGGAAGTGTATGGAAATAGATGTATTATGTTTTATTTACATTATCAATCTAATCTCATCTTGGGCTGCAGATTTCCACAAACTGATGGTGTAGAAACTGAAAGCTGTAGAGATTTATCCAACAGGAAACCAAGTAGAGATGCTACTGAACTGCATTGTGGGAAGGACTAAAAATAAACAAGGTTTTTCCCTCAATTGCATTAATGTTCACCTTGTCTTTCAGTCTCTCATGAGTCTTTCGATTTTATTCTCATCTAATACTCACTGAAGTACCATTAAGTGCAAATAAGGTGCGTTCTGTACCTGGGGGATATTTTTTGAGGCAATCATCTGTAAAAGAGACCGCATGGCACTGATGACTGCCTCTAGGAACTCCTCATCTTTGGATATGTCTGAGAAACAAAAGATACTATCACATTCACTTCATAGATGTATTAAAAGTTTCATAGATTAGATTACCTTTGCTTTAGCATCAAGACCGTGGTTAAAGGTAAAGCTTGTTGGGTTTGTACTCTACTTATTCTTTACTTTTATCTCTATGAGCATATTCATGTGTCATTTTCAACTCAAATGTGAATATGCACATGTGAGACCTGCTGCTCCAAAAACCAGTGTGGACAGGTGCTGCGCTGCTTCCTGCAGGGCTGATGCTCCTCCCAGAGACTCGGCGTCCATGGTGGAGAGGATGCTATGAAGGCATGTCAGCGCGCGAGACTGCACCCGCTGCATCCTAAAGGAACGACAAAGACGGAGCTTTAGTCAGGAAAAAACAGAACATTTCATTTAAAGGCATAGTGTCTTTTAAAAACTAATCTACTGTCCACCACTGTAAAATAAACTTGAGCTGAAGAAAAAACTGAGATACAAAATGATACCAAGTTTCATGTGGAGCTTTGTTGGAAAAAAAAAAAAAATAGAAGTACATGAGGAGAGGATTACTTTTTTATCAGGCCTTTCCAGGAGGGATTCTGATGGCACACATCCATTGCTTCCTGTCTAGGAAACTGGGTCTTTTTGAGAACCTTAAAAAAAGAAAAAAAAGATTAAAATCATCTTTAAACTGCTTAAAATCTATTCCACCAGTAAATAACTAAATCTCTTTATTTTAACATAGTAAGTCCAGCAAAATAGCTCCTAACTGTATTAGTGAGGCATTAACTAATGTTCATCTTTCCTTGTAGTGCTACTTCCATACATTTCTAGAAAAATTTTAAAACATGTGATCCATACAGTATCAGGCATTAAGATTTGTCTAATGTATTGTGTGGATATTATGACTGTTGCTGATGTTCCTTGTATAAAAAATGTGTCTGTGCCCTAGAAGAAATCAGGGGAAAAGCTGTCATGCTCAAAATGCGAGAGCAAAAGTAAATCCAATCTAAAACTATCATCTTGTCATTGCTGACAACATGGTGAACTCCACATATGTCACATTCAGACTCAGTAGTGGTAGATATTTTACTGAAGTAGCTGTGATTGATGACAGAGATATTTGCCTTCTCGGGGATGCTGTGGTTGATCAGAGCTCCGTGAACCTCGGCTGATAAACACAGCGGAGACATTAGATTGGATACTCCGTCACAAAGGCCATCTGGACCCATCTCACTTTCGTCGCTGCTGGACGACTCCTCCCACTCGTCGTCAGAGGGGTCTGGATGGGAGACGAAGACAGACCATCGATCAGGGCAGCTACGGAACGGATTCAACACCAGCGCCAACAACAAACAAACGGCATTCGAGGCACTCGCGCAAACTCTTTTCAGGTGTCTGTGGTTCTAATGGCTTTTCCAAAACAAACACATACTGGGTGGCCGTGTCGCAGGAAATCATTTTGATGGAAGTGCCTCCGGTCAGCACTGCTGTCCATGCCCACAACACTCACCGTCAGAGCAGCACATGTTGACGATGATCTCTAAGGACGTTTGCTGGGCTGTCAGCAAGGCCGTTGCCTCCCTCAGCTCCTCCTTGTCCCTCTGGACAAAAAAGCAAAAAACAAAAACAAAACATGCGAGTCAACATCCTGCTAAAATGATGACTGTTATCACTGTTATCACCCTCTCTGACTGACTTCATGTACTTAAACATGCCCTCCTGCGCTGTTCCAACTGCAAACACCTGCTCGAAGTTTAAGTCAGGTGTATGTGAAAACGACTGTACACAAGACAGCGACGCCTTCATCGAATGTGCTCACCGGTGCAGTGACATCTACATCTGCATTACTAGACAATAAAGTGAACGCTGCATAACCCCGCTGTGTAAGACAAGAAATTACATGGTATTCTGGGTCATCACTACGAATGTCACTCGTAGTCTGTGGACTCTGGCTGTGACTGAGCTGAGAGGGACAGCTCTGTCTCGCCGAGGTCAGGTCAGGGGACTGTCACCGTGGTGGAAGCCAGAAGCTGGTCCTCAGCTGAACCTTACTGAGCGCCCCTAATCTGCTCCTGAAAAACCCGACACTTTGTATGCTCTGTCAGTCTGCATTGTACTCCAGATGACTCATACGACCCCTGGATTAACGTGCACCGCCAAACAGTAAACCTGATCACCTCCTCATCAACATGTCAAATGTACGTATCATATTCTAACACTCCTACAGCTGAAGCTAAACCTTTTCCCCCCAAACCTTACCGGTCTTTGTCAATTTAACCCTACGTTAGTCACCTGGGGTGTTTCAACACCCCAACTTTTTTAAATTGCTCATAATTTCCAAATTAATAATTTTTTCTTTCCGTCTTTCCAGGTATTTTCTTG
>JAPQRQ010000018.1:37585714-37597393 GCA_037367365.1 Apogon talboti | reverse complement strand
CTTGTCCTCATACGTGGACAGTGGGTCCTAGGAGGTTAAACAATGACCAATTCAATATTATATTTTACAAAAACTATATAATTATTTACAAACAAAATCACAACATCTGGATATGTTTATCAGTCTATGATGCCAATATATGTCCACATGTTGATGAATGGGAATGTGCACTCAGAGTCTGCAAAATTTTGTGAAAATGTCATAGAGATTACTGTAGATAATACAGCGATTTGCCTGTATATTGATGGTTATCAGAAACAATAGTCAAACTACTGATCATTTACATGTCACTTTGAACTAAAAACATAAAAACTTGAAATAGTACAAAATTTTAGAATATTCAGAGTGATGTATCATTTGGATGGAAACTGGATGCTTGCATGTAAACAAACACTTGTCAAAAGTAGATCAGCTGTTTACATGTCTGTACAGTTAATGATGCTGAATATTGGAATATGAGTCCAAAATATATACTTAAAAATTAATCCCAAGGTTTTGTTGTGCATTTCATTCCAACACAGGTGATATAATGTAAAACTAGTTAATACTTCTGTCATGAAAGCCGCTTCCACATTCTGCACCAACTACTTGTTTCTGAAACCAAGGCAAGTTACTTCAACTAGGCAACAACTAGTATATGTAAAGTCTACCAAAACAATGACCTTGGTGAGAGTGAAAAACTAAAAATGAGCCTGTTTGAATGAAAAAACAAACTTATCAGGTCTTTCTGCATCACATTTACAAATGTCTGTGTGTTTTATTTCACCTATATCTGTGTCACAAACGCAGATATTTATGTGGTAGATTCTCTTCTCATACCTTTTTGTTGTGTGTATCAGTCAGTACTGTTACTCCTGTCTCACCTGAGTGCCCCGGTGGCAGTTTCCCTCACAGCCACACTGCTGTCCAGCAGCATGGGACCGAGGCGCCTCACCGCATCCCTCTGAAGGAAGCCTGGGATGGTCTGGCTCTGCTGCACCACCCGAGAAATACTGGCACATGCAAACTCCCGCACATCTGCACTGGGACTCTGCAACTATAGAAGACATAACAGAGGTGTAACCACATGAAGTCAACTCTTACAAACTTCTACAACTCTGTAACACTCCCTGCTTCATGTCTCTACAAGTCAAGGAAAGAATGCAAGATCTGGCAACTTGCAAGTTTATTTGGACTGAAAATAAGTTATAAAAAACAACAACTTTATTTTAATAAAATCCAAATGGGAATCCTTAAAATGCAAACACAAGAATGTAAATGTATCATAGAACTAATTTGAATGCTTTCAACACCTTTGGGGTCATTTTAAGAACATTTATATATTACTTTTTATTTTTTGTATTAAAACATGGCAGGTAAATACAAACGTAAATTGCATGTGGTTCTGTGCAGAGGTAGGTTTTAAGTAGGAATAAAACTATTACAGGTTAATGAGAAATATAAAATAAAAAGGCAAAGCTCTCCAACATTACAAATGTGGTCTTAACAATAACGAATAATAGCCTGATGCACATGAAAAAAACACACGACATGATTAACCAATGTGACTGGACATTTAATTCTCATGCAGTCATAATAATCTCCATGATACTTAGCAAAATGTCACTGTACACAAACAACTCTAATTACCAATATGTTCAAATACTTCGATACATCAACTGTAACACAAGGAAAAGACAACAAATAAATAGTTTGTGTGTAAAAAAGGACTAAACGTGGTTCCTACTTTTTCCAACAACTCCGCAGCTGGACACTCATCATCCCCGTGGTCTTCCTCTTCGTCCTCTTCCTTCACAGCTTTCACCGGCAGGCCGACGGCGTTGAACTGCGGACGCTTAAATTTAGTGGTTTTACTTTTACCCATGTCAATTACTGTTTAAGTGTCTCCTACTCATGTAATTTATGATTTTGTTGGCCTCTCTACACCAGGCGATCGCACACAGAACGTACACTCAAGCCTGGTTAGAGGCCATGTGGAAGATTGCACTCTGCCGTAAAGCGTTTGTTACTAACAGAAAGCATGTAAACTGTCGTAAAATGTCACCGACAACAAGCGGTTGAATTTTAACGACATAAAACTATATGATGGGTCAAGTTTGTGATAAGTCAGTTTAATAAACAAATTTACAGTCAGTGCGACAGAAATGAAAAGATGACATGTTTCACACCTGAAGATTTATTAGGTAAATAACTTTAAAAATGGAAACATTTAGATAAAATACATGCTCAACATCAGAAAACAGATATAAACACAACTGAATGAGTAAAATATGTCAAAGACTGTGAGCAGATCAGCAGCTTCATTGGTAACATAACACAGCGACACTGTTAAAAGGTCCCGTCAGTTCATTTCTTCTTGTTTCTCCCAAATGAATTTATATCATGCTGCCAAAATCGGCATTGGCGCTGTTCTTTCAACCACACAGACCATCCAAAGGACACAGAGCGATCAGCTGATACCAACAACGACCAGGTTCATATTCTAACCACCTCACACAAGGTTGTGGTTATTGAATATTTGGTCGTGGTTTGAGAATTAGCTTTCCTGTCTGGAAAATGAACACAAAAGAACACATATAAGACAAGTCTTAACAATTACACACTTTACATATGTTCAGAGGAGGCTTTCCATCACAACATTCTGACCCAAATGACATTTATTAACTTACATCATCACAGGACATGTTGTATTCTGCTAAAACTGTCCGACAGCGGGCAGCAATACTGAATGATTACAGGTTAAAGATGTTAATCGGTAAGTTGGAAAATTAAATATACAGCAGCATCAATACAATTACTAAAGGTTTAGCAACATTTTCATACTAAAATAATACAAGGTCATCAGAAGTGGAAGATACTAGTCTGTACACATCTGTACAAATTACAGTCCCTTGCACTTTAGTATTTTATGCTACTTTCTGTTTCCACTACACCTTATGGACAAATATAGTACTTTTACTCAGCTACAGCCTTAGTTACTTTTTCAGATTACAATTCATCCATTCTCTTCCACATCTCTCCAAATGTGTTGATTTGAAATACTTGTGATAAATTGTAGTACTAGTGCACACTAATTCAACTTTTCTCAATTCCAGTATCAATAGCAGTTCAAAAACCATACCATGCGTCACTGTTTTGAAGAGAGCCTCCTCCTTCTTAAGCTAAATAAACTCTTTAAAACTGTCTTGGGTTATTTACATGATGCATTGTCACAAAATCAAAAACAGACAGTTTTTCTGAGTTCATGAAAAGGTGACTCTTTTCCATTTTTGTAAAGCACGGTGAATTGCCCTGTGTATGAATTGTGCTGTACAAATAAATTTGCCTTGCCCTTACTGGTTACAATGGCAATAAAGATATTCTGTTCTAATCTATTCTATTCTACTCTATTCTTTTCTTAGCACTCCAGGGTTTTTGTCAAACATTGTCAGTGCTTTCTGATGAATTGTAACCTTAATCAATAACTGATAACAAATAAGTAAAGTATTTGCTAGTCACACTCAAAGGCAGGGTGAATACTTTACACAATTAGATAACACTTTAAGTAATTTCCTAATATGAGATGATAGAAAAGGATACATTGATGGTGCAACAACTCGCTTGTGTATCCCAGCAAAGAAGAGAGCTATTAAAGTGATGCAGCTGATGGTGAAAAATGGATGGTTCCAAAGTGATGAAAAAAACGACACCTGCGCAAAAGGGAAACAAACACAACATTAGTTTGAAGCAATTAGGACAAATAAGAATCACATGTATACAGATTATCTCAATAGGGGTGTAAGGGTCTGTTGTATTTATGTCTACATAAGTCCTAACACCCTAATGGACACTACATTGTGCATTTGTATCTAATGTCTACAACTTAGCATGAATTATTATCTTGTGCTTGAGCCTTGGTGCATTCATGTTTAGAAGATAACAGATGACTGCGTGTGAAAGGTGATGTTGGCTGCTGAAGGTCTTTTTACATACAGTATGGACATTAGTTCTCATCTTTTATTTTAGTTAGCCAAGTTATGGCATCACAGAGTACTTACAGCTAAAAGATAAATGCTGACAGTGATATAGTCAAATGAGCCTTCTTGCCTATTCAAAAGTACACGTGATAAGACCTTTAATGAGTCACTGCAGTAGGATAACCACACCTTTTGCGTGTCAGGGTCTATCAACCAGTTCCAAGCTCCAGTAGCCGTACAGACAGACACCACTATCAAAATCACTGCAACGAGATGTGACAATTAGACCAACTTGAACAAGACAAAGTATATACCACCAAGTAAATGCACTGAGGGTCTTTCCAGATTAATACTAGTAGTTTTAGATAACTTAGTCATTCTCATCTTGCTTTCAAACATACAGTAGATACAAACATCAATTTGAAATAAATGTCTAAACTAACTACAACATTTTATGTATGTGTACAATAAAGTTGTTTATTGTTCTGATCAACACTAAGAAACATTGATTTTACAGAAAAGCCCAATAAAAACATCATGTGAACCACCCAGTGTGGTGCAATCCTGACATCTTCTGCCCCCTGATGTTTATATTCATAATCACTAGTTACTTACTTCTCCACCTGCCTGTTGCAGGTTGCAAACAAGAGACATATTCTGTCAATCTTCTCTCAAAGGCCTTCAGGTCTGGCAAAACAGATAGACAAATAAATACATATTTTATGTGCTGTCATAACTGCATCACTAGGTAACAGGGGAAGTCAAAAGGTCTATAAAATGCACAGATAATTTTTACAGATGATCTAAATTATCTGTCTACGAAATGCAGACATAATTTATATTATCTATACAAATAAATGGCAATCAAAGATCTAATTTTGCTGTGTTTGATTTATTGTATATACAGTGGGTGTAAGGTCGCTACGAATGTAAGAGACAGAAAACAGAGGCACAGAGTGACTCTATGGCTTTAACACATCAATGTTTGCTTTTTTTCTACGATAAAGCATATTTTCTAGTTATTACACATAACCGTAACTCAACTGGACGTAGGAAGCTCAATTAGTTTAACACCTTGTACTTTTAGTTAGCCAACTACGATACGAACCACTATGTGACTTCTTACTCAGTTAACGGTAAGCTAGCAAACATGCTAAGGGTCGTAGGCAGACAAGCCGGCTAACTTAACCTAGTACAATAACTTACAGTCATATCGTAATGCCTTCGTCGTTAATTATTTAAGTGGATGTAACTATGGACGTAGACAAAACGGCAGTCATTTAAAATGTGATTATTCAAGTTGTCTGAAATTACCTTCGGCCTGTTCCAAGGAATTCATGTCTGAGCCTACTAGTCCCAGCAGCCTTGGCTCACTGTTGGCTATGCTGCTACTTCCCCTCAGCTGACGGACAGGTCTTACGAACCAATCAGCATCCGTGATGAACTCACATTGAGTGTCATTGGATACAAAAGAAAGAGGCGGGACCAGAGGCTCTAAGTTTCACCTCGGCTCCTAGCGGCGGTTTTACCAAACTACACCGCTCTCATACGGCAAAATGATTAAAAAAAAAAAGTATTAGTACGTGCAGTTTTCATTGACCGCGCTGTCATACATATATGACAGAGGCGTCGGAAATATTTAACTTACTGTAAACATGCTATTAATACCACATTGTGAAAATACTATAAGTTTAAGGTGGAGTATCCAAATCCTTAAGTTAAAATAGTTTATTTATTAAGCAAGGAAATGTACCAAAATTGTAATATAGATATATTTTTATTTAATGTCTGCTTTAAAGTGTGTTACATTTTATACCTGTACACGTTGAACCACTTTCTATGGTTTATAGCCGCTTTTCTGTAGTTTACAGCAGTCTACAGCAATTCACCATGTAGGATCATCACTCAATCCTTCAGTTTATCTCAAATTCAAAATCAACACACTGGGTTTCACTGGACAGGAAGGGCATGGAAAACTGCAATCTGAAAGTAACTATCAATTAACAATGTATCTTATAGTCTGAGATGTAATGGAGTAGATGTACAAAGAAGTTTAAAGTGAGATAGTCCAAGGTCTAAGATTTGTTCTCTGTACTGCAGAATTTTAATAATAGTAGTTTAACATTGTTCCCCAGAAATATGGCTTCACTGTTATAATGGGGAAAGTGTTGATATCAATATCTTAATTCAGTGTTAAAAGCTGGGGCATTATTTTTTAATAATATTATAAAACTGCATATATTACATTTTAAAATGTATCTGTACTCAGTGGAGAAATAACAATTGTGTTTTCCAGAGAATAATGGAGAAGAAAAAGGATCAGAGGTCAGAGAGAGGTAGATGAATTATTTTAATCTGCATGTCAGGGATGGACTATTCAACTGATATAAAAACATAGAGGAAAAAGTACATTTGCACATGATACATAGATAAACATAAAATACATTGTCAACTCCTGCCGCCAAGATGTCTGATTAAATCACAGTGAAATTCTTTGTACAATAACACATGGGCTCCATTTGTCAGCAAACGCTACCTACACTACATTGTTCATTTGGTGAATAATCGGTTCATTTAACCATAGACATTAAAATGAATCAGATCATCACTGTAACTTACATATCTCATTGTACATTTATCTTTCCACCTCCAGAGGGAATTGCTACTTGTTTTACAACTGTTTACAGAAAATATGAAAATAAAAAACGGGATTGATAAAGTAAAATGAAAAACTAAAACAGAATATGGCACATTCCAGCCATAATTAACATTTTTATTCAGAATCAGAATCAACTTTATTGTCATATGGCATGTCACTACCATACGAAATTTCGTTTGCACAGATCTTCCCAAAAACTGGTGCAGGCCACTGCCATGGTAGGCGCCGCCACTGCTTGGAATTCAGAAGTTACAGGCAAGTTACACATATAATGCAAGCACATATATGACATTATACATTGACACATTAGCACGTGTTTATGTGCCTGGAATTTTTTAAAGGACACAGTATGTATCACAAGAGTATAGAATAGAACAGATCCAGAGCAGACGAAGAGGGGGAGAGGGGGTGGGATGTGTTATCAGTCTCTGTCCTTGGTTGTGTATGTGTGTATGTGTGTGAGTATGTCCACTGTCTCTGTCCTTGCCATGTATCAGTCTTTGGAATGCGTTGGAGATAACTGGTTCCCAGGTGCTTGAGTTCTTTCTTTCCCGGGAGATTGAGAGGTTTGGGGGGGTGGTATAATCCAGGCATAATTCCATCATTTTGTTATAACTGAATTTAGCTTTAAACTGGTCCTCAGCATTTATTTGCCCCTCACCTCGTAGGAGATCAGACTCCTCAGTTCATCGATGCTTTATTCAGGCCAGCCAGTTGGCGAAGTGCCTCCGTGACCTGACCCGCGATGTAATCCATTTTCCTGTGCGAATCTGACGCTCTTTCGGCCAGATCCTGCACCTTCTCCGACGACTGAGTCATCATTCATCATCATTTTAACTTAGTTTTTAGAGAGTATAAAATGTTTTGTTGTCAACAGGTTGTAGTTTGTTCTTCAGTTGTATATTAAACTTTTCACTGAGTATTTGCTCAATCTCATCATCACTGATGTGCCTCATGTCCATGACATCAACATCACGCTCAGGTTTGTAGGTGACATCGCTGTACGTCCATCCAAGAAGGGCTCTGAATCCCGTGGGTGTTTGCAAAGAGCAGATGGATTTATTGGTGAACAGCGAAGAAGGGTTTGTCTGGAGCTGATGGCATGCATCAAAGAAATAATCTACCTCGCGTGGCTGCAAGGTGAAGCAGTAGATCAGCTTTGTCTCCGCCCTCGATATCAGACTGGATTTGGTGAATTCTGAATTGACCACCTCTGGCTTTCTACAAGTCTTCTCCAGCACCCAGATGTCCCCTTTGTCAATGAGACGAAAGACACCTGCTGCCTGACATTGGCCCTTCGCTGAGACGAGCTCCAGTGGTTCCCACAGCTGGTTTGACAACCCAAAGCTTACATCTGCGATGTAAGCCTTACCATCAATGACAACCTTGTTAATGAGATGAGAGTCCCAAGTGCTAAAGTCGTTGAGGAGACTGTTAAAGACTCTGGAGCTCAGCGTTGTTGTATTGTAGCCCATTTCTTTCAGCACCCACCCAAAGAGGAAGTTGTTTTCAAGGCACCAGCCCCCACGACTGCACCTCACTACCTTATTGAAAATGACCTCAAGGTCCATGGTGATCTCCTCACCAGAGTGGATGCTGAGGTTTTCAAATGGAATTGACATGACATGACGTTTGTGGAGCAATGACAGTGTTGCAAGATCCAGTGTTTCATAGGAGCTGTGGAAACCGATTCTTTTGAAGTACTCCTTCAACATCATCTCGCCTGTAAAATACAAAAACACAGATAAACAACTTTAAAATGTGCAAAGTGGTTTAAGATAAGATCAGATCAGATAAGATAATTGATTTATTTTATTCATTTTCGTGTATATATAAATATTAGCATATAGTTATACATGATGTAATTATTGATGTGATATGGGCTGCCATTCTGGATTGGTGTGAAGGCCGACAGGGACATGAATGGGTGGAGGCTAGAGTCAGGTCAGAGTCAAACCTCTTAAAATGCAAATTCAGCTTGTTTGCCCAGTCCTGATCTCCATTGGTAACATGTACATCACTGTTTTTCCCACAGTCTGAGATGTTTCAGGCCTCTCCACACATCCAATGTTATTCTCCATGTGCTTATCCAGTTTCCTCCTGTAGGTGTCCTTACAGCTCCTGATGTTGTATTTCAGCTCCCGTTCTACTCTCCTCAGCTCCTCCTTGCCCTCACAGATCAAGGCCCTCTTCTTTTCACTCAGCAGGGTCTTCAGATCTAGGGTCACCCAGGTCTTGTTGTTGGGAAAAAAACTGTACTTTCCTTGAAGGCACAGTGTTTTCCACATAGAAGTTCATATAGTCTGTAATGCAGAGGGTCAAACTGACATTGCCCTCCCCATGTAAGTCACACGGTAGGTCCCAGAAGGTTGTATCAGAACAGTCTCTCACTTGCTTCCTCAGTCCAGATCTTCACAGTTTTCTTCAATGGAGGCAGCCCACTGGGGTGTAGACAGGAAGCAGATGGATGGCCAAGAGGCGGGTGGGGGGGCTACAGGTGTATGCATCCTTAACATTTGCATATAGTAGGTCCAGTATGTTAATGTCATTTTGTGAAGCAGTTGACATACTATGTGAGGTTTGCAAGAGTGGTGGACCTGGAGGCATGATCAAAGTCCCCAGAGGTGATGATCAAGGCCTGTGGATGTTGCAACAGCAGCTTAGATACTGTGCTCTGTATGCGCTCTGTACGCATCTGATGTCGTCTCAATACAGACGTTGATTAATGGGCACTGTCCCTACAAAATAAACTAAATAGAAATAAGATTGTTTTAAAATTAGCTATAAAAAAGTTATATTTTATTTTCTCAAAAAACATCTAACAACTAAGTTACATGGTGAAACTTTCAAGCTAAACTATCTGGCTCTCATTTGTTTATAGAGAATCGTCACACAAAAAAAATTGCTAACTTATTAAATATATATTTTGTTTATTGTCATAGAACATGAAGGTGACAGGGTGGACAACAACGTGACAGGGTGGACATGTGGTGTACACAACATGAAACTCCTAAGGAAACGTTTGTCTATTATTTAACTGGGGCGGCTGTGACACAAGCGGATAGAGCGAGTCCACCAATAACCACAGAGTTAGCTATTATTATTTATTATTAACAGTGCAAATGGAGAACAGAAGATGTTCACTTCAAAAAACAACCAAAACCGCACACCGAGAATAAATTACTGTAATTGCTCTTCCACATATTTCCAAACCTGGCGTTCTGGTATCAGGCAAAGTATCGGCCTATCATGCTACCAGCAGACGTCTTCCCGGGGTCCTACCCAAAAGACTTTGTTTATCCCATTGTGATGCATGCATTTTACTTTGACACACAAGAAAAAGACACCCAAAGTGGCTGACTGCCCCCTTCACTACCTTAGTCCTGTTAAACTGTGACTGCCTAGCCTTGGGCAGTTCCATCTGCTTAGCCGTAACTGTTAGATGGACTTTTTGAATTAGAATAGAATTCATCCAAAGGCCTTCTGATACTGATACCACAAAAATCACCCACATCCATTATGTCTACTGTTATACTGTATATATTATGTGTAATAACATATGTGTTCAGAATACATTTTGAACATGTATTTCCTGTCATGCCCTATGTTAGAATTATACAGTTCAAGAACAAATAAGGACTTAGGCATTATGTGACTATAATGTAACATGATGTAACTATGATTTCTGTGACTTATTAACCTTAGATGGTCACAAGCCTCAAAGGATAAAAAGGAAAAGTACAGAGTGTCACAGGTGAGTTAGCTTGGTTTTTAGGAGGGTGTAATTTAGGAATAGAAATGATAAGGGTGCAGCAGAAGGTTTATTGTTATTTTAGTTGTAAAGATAAGAGTTGGTGAGGCCTTTAGGGCAAGGATATGGAGTTACAATGAAGGTGTGGGGGACATGTGAGGTTATTGGCTGAGGCCAGAAGAGGACAACACTGCATGGATGACTATAAAGGATGAGGAAAAGTGTAACTCAGGGCTCTCTTGAGGATGAGGAATCAGGTAGACGGTTTTTTGTTGAGGTACTTTATGTCTGTTTGTTAGGGACAATGGTCCTCTGTAATCATGGGAGACCACAGATCTGTGTAAGATTGATTAATGCTCATTAAATGATTGATTCATTGTTACTCTTTAATCCTGTTTCAGTTCTGTTTTGTGGTCAATGTAATAACCAGTGTAAGGATCACCTGGGATTTACAATCGGAGTCAGATTTGTAAGTAAAAATCCTAGCACCTACCATGTCCAGCTTGTTACTGAAGGATTGGTGACAGGGTGGACAGTTTTAATTAAAGTTAATTTATGACTTAAAGTTATTTCGAGTTATTTCAAGAGTACATGTTGACCCTTGAGTTAGCAAAGTCGTTTATAGTTGAAGAACACTGTGTAATGTTCAACAAATGTATGTGGAAGTTCTGGCAAGTTTCGTATTAAATGATACTTTGTGGTGACAGGATGGATGTGCTAAGCTTGACCACATTCAAGTACAAACACAAAATGATGAAAAGTTTGAAAAGTAAATTAAATACTAAATACTCTTGTAAACTATACTTCCACCGCCAATGAAAACACTCCAAATGAAGACGATACCAGTGATTGCATGAACCAGATTATGTTAAGGGTCAATTTGACCCATTTCAGTTTTTGTGTTCACCAAAGTACTGGTTATCCTTTCTTTTTCTTCATGAAATTTTGTGACTTTTCCTCATCTAGGGTCATGAACTGGTGTGTAAAATTTGGACACTTTGATGTGTACTGAAATGTCTGTACAGAGTTTGTACAAAGATGACATTGTGGTTCATTTTGACCCAGACACTTTAATATGGGTTAGCTGTTCAGGTCCAAAATAAACATGTCTCTTTGACAGTTTGTTTTGATTACCCTATTATGTGTATTTTGCCTGCCTCTGAATAGCCATTCAGACCCAGAGGCCCAGGTGTGTGTAGAGGAGGAACTTTCTGTCCCTTGTCCTTGCCACTGTTCTCACGTCATCTCTTTGACAAACACACCAAAAATGAGCTCCAGAAGGTTTACAGTTGAAGAAGCTTTATCACAGATTT
>JAPQRQ010000018.1:37529903-37541456 GCA_037367365.1 Apogon talboti | reverse complement strand
CTTAATGTGGTAAATGAGCTTATTTTTTTACGCTGTATAACTGGTTTGAGGGGAAAAAAATGCAGAAAACAAACATGGAACAGAAATACTGGGATCAAAACCGTTCAATAACTAATATCAAAAGCAAAATATCAGTATCAGTGTCAGGGTCCTAAACGTCTGAAGGATGGTCTGTGTTGTACATGTCAAAGCTGCAGTTTGCCATTGTTGGTCTGTGTGTGGATGGTACACAATGGAAGGAAGGGAAGACCTGGGGGGAGGTTTGGAAAAGCAGCCTGCTGTATTGATTGTGCATGGGTTGTGAATGGCGTCCTGTTGGGATCAATGCTCCGACTAATTAAACGGAGGCGCGGGCAGGATGTGGCCTACGTTCAATCCGCCATCTGCTCCCACTGACCCGCTGTTAAATGCAGACTTTAATGAAGAGCCATACAGTGTGATGGAGTTTAACTTTAAGTCTCAGAAGTCAGCGGAAAGTGTGTGAAAATAGTGTTGACTGTGCTGCGCTTGAAAAATCTACATCTTAACATCCTAGATGATTAATCGGTGTACTTTGTCCCATTTCCACAAAGCAAATAATAGACCTTTAATGACAGTGTCTTTACTTATTGGTCACTGCTGCCAAACATACTTTTTAAGCTCATTAAGGGATTAAAACATGCAACAAATCCTGGTATTCAAGGGTGTTCATTTAACTATTAATACATTTCTGATGTATTAACACATAAAGACAGTAAAAACTTGAAATTAGGGGTTGCCAGTTTACAAAACATTACTTATCTTTCATGAATCAGGTGTTTGTCAGTGTATTTTTATCTGACAATAATCAACACCAAAGTCTTCATTTTCATTCTTGCCTTAGACCCACTCCTCCTCTGATTCATGTGATGGATTTTCATGAAAATAAAAAGTAAAAACTCCTGTCAAGTCCCATGCATCATCCTGAAACTCCTCCAGATAATTTTTTTGCTATAAATGTTTAAAGTATGGATCTCTGATTATGATTATTCAAAGACTGGTGAATTTTTCAGGAGATTGGGTTGAAACATCCGCCACATGTTCATGGAAAAGTTCTGCCCAAAATTAATTAAATAATTGCCATTCACCACAAAGGCAACAACAGCTTTTTAATTAGTGTCTTTACTTTTTGGTCACTTCTGTGGAATATATTGTTTTTACGCTCATTAAGGGGTTGAAATACGCAAGACATGCTGGTATTCAAGGGTTTAATTTAACCGCCCATGAATTTCTGTTGTATTAAAACATAAAGGCAGTAAAAATTTAAATTAGGACATTAAGAGGTGACCAGTTTGTGAAATATGCCCTCTGTTTAATACAGATTTATTATCTATTTTATGTATTAGTGGATTTCTGTAACATTGATAAACATGTCTATAAATGCATCAGAGCCTAGAGCCTGTTCTTCTGTAGTCCCTCCACAGATGTTGCTGAGTCATATATGATGCATTTAAGCAGCTTTCAAGTTATTTTTAGCGCTTAGAGTATGTGGTAAGTCAGCATTACATTACAGGGAATTCTGAATACTGAAATCAAAAGTGCACGCTGTGATTGTAGTCCACATATTTTTCTTGTGTGGTGAACCCGTAGCTGACTTCTCAGACAGTGTCGAGTTTGTTTTAATTCACGTGTCCTGCTCCTTTTCAGGGCGGAGGCTGCGAGGGAAAGCGTTCTACAACGTCAATGGAAAAGTCTACTGCGAGGAGGATTTCCTGGTATGTCGTGTGTGTATTTATGACTGGGATTATTTTGTTTGGTGACGACTAGATCACCTGATAACACCCCTCGTAGCACCCACTAATTGCTTCACGGCAGAAGGATTTGGATCTTAGACAACATTCTGTAAATCTCCAGAGGATACAGGCATCGCAGCTACAATTAAAGTTTAGCACCACCCCTCCAATTCACGCTAATTTCCCTAAATTTCCCCAAGGAGGTCAATTACCCTGTGAGCTGCTCCCCAATACTGATGAAGAATGGGAGGAGGCGTTCAGGACAGCTGTAGCTCTAAGGCTCCCGGTCCATCTGCTTCAGGTTAACCGGGCAGAAACAGGGCCGGATCTCATGGTGCCTTCAAGTCCAGACAGAAATATTGTGCACAACTAATGTAGACGGATACTAAAACATAGTAGTGGAAAAGGAAAGGCTGATGAGGACAAGAACATTTAAGTTCATTAAAATGGAGGAGGGTAAAAGTCCTGGATCCCATCAAAAACCATCTGTAACATGATCATGAGAATGATAGAGGATATAGTTGTTGGTTTGAACACCTAAAGCCACGGGAAAGATTGATTAAGGTTCAGTTTATTCCACTAATTATGGAGATGTGTACTCTTCCAAAGTTAAAAAACTATTATTATTCTTCAACCATTAATGAGAGTTTGTTTTATTTGTATTATTAGAGGTCAGAAAACATTAGGTTTTTGTTACTTCTTTCATTTTATGCAGATAAATGCTCTATTTTGAGGTAAATGTGATCAGTAGTCTCTAAAATAAACCTAATTTTTAGTTAAACACACACAGTAGTGGGAATTTTTTTTTACACAATCTCAAATGTTATCTTTTTTTGTGTTTCAAAAGGTGTGGCCGCATTAGACGCAAACAAATCCAAATGATTTTTTTTTCTATTAATGAGAAAAAATAACAAAACTAAATTCTTGACAGTTTCAACATGGACGTGTTTCGTTATCTTGCTAAAACAACCACTTTTGACTTTCGACGGAACAGAGCATGTGCAGAAGGGATCATGTGGGTTTGGAGAATGGAACAGTACTTGGCAGAGTTCAATGACTTCAGAGTGAATCTTAATGCAAAATAACACAAATGCATGAAGTGTCCAAAACCACTGTATGTAGAAATAATAAAAGCAGTGGTCTCTTCATTTTCTTGAACTGCTGATGCATTTTACCTCATGTCACATGGCTTCATCTCCGGTCACTACTTCCTGTTTGCAGGCTGAGTTAAACCTGTTGCTACCCGTCACTGATCCAGACTCGTACTGGAGATGACGGGAGCAGAATAATCTCCTGATGCGGCTAAGACTCGATGAGTCTGGCCTGTCACCCCGGGGGTGTTTTGGGGGTGGGGGTGGCAGATGGTCAATCTGGAGATGTCAGGGCAAGGGGCAGACAAGTGGACCCACATCCCACCACCACCTCCACCTGGTAGCCAGCAGCCCCCCCACCCCCCGCCCCCAGAGTCATCAGGTCATGACCCAGAGGGGATTGTGAGCTGCAGATGGTCACCTTCATTATCTGCTCTGGGTTTAAGGGAAAGGAAAGACTGTCAGTGTGACGCGGGTGTGTTGTTTTTCTGTAACGCGCACAAGGCTGTTAACCACCAGTCGAGCTTGTAAGGATTCATTAAAAAAAACCTTTAAATAATTTACCCTGAAATGCTTTCATGAATCAGGTGTCAGAGTTTTTTTTGGTTTTTTTTACAGACTACTTTAACCAACACCAAAGTCTCCATTTTCATTCTGCACACACTCAGCTACTCATCTTTTGATTCATGTCATGGATTTTCATGAAAAAACATCAAAACTTCTGTTCAGTTCCCTGCAACATCCTGAGGCTCTCCTTCAAATCCTTTTTTTAGTTATAAATGTTTAAAGTTTGGATCTTTGATTATCATTATTCTAAGACTCATGAATTTTTTCAGGAGATTGTGTTTAAACTTGCCACATGTTCATGGAAAAATTCTTTCTAACATCAACTGAATATTTACCGGTAGCAACAGGGTTATAAACTAATTACTGATGCCATATTAAAACAAGGTATTGAAGTTTTTACTGAATGTCCAAGGATGTTTTATAACATTATCATCTGTAAACTATTCTTGCTGAAATCAAATATGAGCAATCGTTCAGTTATAAAAATTAATATGTCCACTAGTTTCCCTTTCTTAGAATCAAATTAATCTTTGTGTATAATGAATATAATTGTAATATTAAAGCCAATGAAACATAATGTAAGATCAGCTGCTTTAAAAATATGATTAAAATAATCCAGTAATAAAGTTATAAACCACTGTCAACATATGATTGAATATTAACATTCAAAGAAGGTTTCCAGGAAATAAAAATAAACCAGACAAAAAGTCATGTTTTTATCTCTGACGCTCTATTTACTAAGATCTTTAGCAGTAATTTTTTTAAAGCAAACATCTAGATACGATACATGTACATCTGTTTATTAATACTTAGAATCAAAATGTAGTGGCATATAAGTGGGAAAAGCAATGGAGATGTTAATATTTGTTCTGTCAGGTAACACATGATTTATGTGAATTCAGTTTCATACCAGTAACAGCTCTTTACATGAATATGTGTTGTAATTATCTTTACTGTTCGATGGTGAGAATAAATATCCAGGGAAAAATTGAGCAAATAGTAAAGTATAGATCATATATGCTATGAGGAAATGTAAAAATCCAGTCCTAAAAAAGTATTTGTATTAGAACTATAGTCACGGCCAAATGTTTTGGGACAGACATAAAGGGATTCTTTGCTTAAATGTGATTTATTTTTTGTCATAAAATTTCTTTGAAAACTATATAAAGCTTTTATTGTTCTTCAATGTACCTCAGAAATGTACCTTTAAAGAAAACAACCAAAAAACTTGTGTTATCCCTGGAACTTTTGACTGTAAAGGACTTTTTTTTTAATTAAATAAAAGGTCCTAGGTGAGATGATAAGGAATGAAAAGTCCAGATTTCACTGATGATAGTGACCCTCGTTTGTCGTCTCACCCTCAGTATTCCGGTTTCCAGCAGACGGCCGAGAAGTGCTTTGTGTGCGGTCACCTCATCATGGAGATGGTAAGCCTTAGAGGAGATCATTACTGTGCACTTTAATACTGATGGGTCGTTTCTTTGTTGTTCTTAGCGGCTACAGTAGCACCCTGTGGTCCTTGAGTTGACTTATTTTTGTCCTGTTGCTGTTCGTAGATCCTCCAGGCGCTGGGCAAGTCCTATCACCCCGGCTGTTTCCGCTGCGTGGTGTGTAAAGAGGGTCTAGATGGCGTGCCTTTCACAGTGGACGTGGAGAACAATATCTACTGTGTCAAAGACTACCACACGTAAGCAGAACTCCAAAGCACAAGGGTGTCAAACATATGGCCCGTGAGCCAAAACCGGCCGGCCAAAGGTTCCAGTCTGGCCCGTGGAATGAAAAAATTAAATATACTAACAGTCCAGGTTAAACTGATTTTAGTTCCACACTCCAATATTTAAAAAATATCATGTCTGTCACTTAATCAAATCAAATCAAATCAAATTTTGTTTATATAGTGCAAAATCATAACAGAAGTTATCTTATGACACTTTACATACTGTATAGATCTGGTCTAAACCAGACTCTCAAGCCAATTTACAGAAACCCAACAGAATCCTCCAGGAGCAAACAGTGGAGAGGAAAAACTACCTTTTAACAGGCAGAAACCTGGAGCAGACCCTGGCTCCTGGAGGATGGTCGTCTGCCTTAATGTTTTTGTGTCGTACATCCGATCTTTAATGTAGATCTATAAATGATAAAGTGAAGCATAATATTGTTAAAATTTCACTTAGTATTTTCTTAAGAAATTTCTTTTTTTTTTCAGGTTATTCACATTTTTTGTGAGACAGATAGTTTATAAATGTAAACACTTCCATAATTTAGATTTAGAGTTGTCATTATTTATAGGCTGTTATGCTGTTATTTTACTGGTCCTGCCTGCTTCAGCTCAGTTTGGGTTGTATGTGACTCCTGAACTAAAATGACAGGGTATCCGCAGGGTCTTAAAAAGTCTAAAATCCAATAATTTGAATTTAAGGCCTTAAAATGTCTATAATTCTCTTAAAATCTCATAAAATGTCTTAAATAAGATTTTAAAAGGTCTTAAAAATGTACTAACGCTACTTTTATTCAAAACAAACACTTAAACTTCAGTCTCGCTTTGAAATGTTTCGATTTTTGACGACGCTATTATAGTTTTTTTGCCAGTACGGATGTGAAATGGGTCTGAAACTGTATTCACTATGGTCTTAAAAAAGTCTTAAAAAGTCTTAAATTTGACTTGTTGAAACCTGCAGAGACTCTGTACCAGTGGTTGTCCCATCCTGACAAATCCTCATGTGTAAACTTTATTATAATGGTGGTGTTGCTGGGAGTGTAGCTTTAGCCTCTAAATTCTCTCCTGTCTTGTTCCTTGACAGGGTTTTTGCTCCTAAATGTGCCTCCTGCAACCAGCCCATCCTTCCAGCCCAGGTAACAAACCCACACAGCCCACTCCATGTTCTATCTGAGGAACGATCACACCTTTTGTTCCACACTGGAAAGGAATACGCAAAGCTGTGAATGTGTTTGTCTTCAGAAATGCTGTATTTCACTTTTCAGCTTTTTGTGTGTTACAAATCTGGTCCATTTCAGGAATTCAATTAACTGAGTTTGATGTAATATGCATCGCTGAAAACAAATACACCAGTCACATCAGGTCAAAACAAAACCAGCAGCAGCATCAAGGTTATTAACTAATGAAAGATGTCACTGATGGTATAAAATAATGTTTATTGGAGTGAAATCAAGCTGTTAATTATTATGTCCACCAGGCAAATAAAAAACGATAAAAAAAGATTATTTTTATTTCCATTTTGTTTATGCATCTTGATAACTCAAGCCTAAATTAAATTGCTGCTTCTTTTGCAACTTGGTCTGAAACAAAATGTTCTTGTTTTTTTTTCCTAATCTGTTTAAAATAAAATACAAAAAATTGTTCTGATTGTTTCTAAGTACTGACTGTTGCCTGTCGGAGCCATTTAGTCCATATTTTTTAATACTGTGCACAATATTTCCCTGTAGTTTCTTGTTTTACTGTAGATATTAAGAAATAGATATTACGCTCATTACAGGTCTATGAAAACAACATAGGTGAAGGAGACTTTTGTAAAGAAGACATTGAAGAAGACAAACTGTATTAAAACATTAAAAGAACAGCCTCATGTTGGACGTAACATTCCCAGGTCTGAAGGGGAGCGTTACTTCAGGACCTGTACCTTATTGAGACGCCGTGCTGATGTGACTGTGACGTGTGTGTGTGTGTGTGTGTGTGTGTGTGTTTGTTCCATCAGGGCTCAGAGGAAACCATTCGAGTCGTTTCCATGGACAAGGACTACCATGTGGAGTGTTACCACTGTGAGGTGAGACCCCTCCTCCTGCCGATACTCTGTTTACAGTCTCACACAGGGGATGAGTAACAGCATCATACCACGCATGTGATCTGAGTAGAGTGATTTAGTATCACTAGGTATGAATCAACTTTCCAGGCTGTTGTGAAACAAATGACACACACAAACGTGCATATCCTCTCAGGCCCCCAGACACAGTGAACTATGGTAAGAGCTGCAAATTGTGGGATGAAACTAGACTCTGTTTTGCACCGGTGAGTGTGAATCACCGCTAAAGTCTCTCGGGGAATGAATGAGAAACACACACACACACACACACACAGGCACGCACACACACACGCACACACAGACACACACGCACACACACACACAGACACACACAGACGGATACCAGCTCAAGGTTACAGCTCAACATTGTGACTCATTGACAAAGCGCATTCCAGCACTGAGCTCTGAACTCAGCTGGGGACTTTGTTGCTTAAACCAGACTTGTGAAATCCCTCAGATCCATCAGAGGGTTTGTAGTTCAAGTGGGACGTCTGTCACAAAAATCTAGTGAAACAAAGGCGTCATGCCTCCATGCAGAAATCCTCATTTTTTTTGTTCTTTCCCTCTCTTTTTTTTTTTTTTTTTTTTAATCTGTTTACTGTGGTCATCAGCAGTGTAAGACAGGCTGACTCCTCTCCATGGCTGACATTCCACTACGTACAAATGGATCAGGTCATTATGTAAGCCATGGGTAATCATTCAGCTGAACTCTGAGGGGGTGTGTGGACAGAGGAAGGGTAAAGTCCAGAGCTGAATCATTCTTCCAGATGGTATATTCATGACATACTGAAAAAAGAGCAGTTACTGTAACACACCAGCTGCCTCTAAAGATGGATTTGTAAAAATTTATTTATTTTTTTTAGATTTTAACATTTTCCAAAAGTTGCGATAGTGTAAAACAGCAGATCCAGTGAGGAGTATGTATGCACAGGCGCAAAGTGAAAAATAACATTGAATAGAAGCATTTTCAGCTTCTTATCAGGCTCTGAAGCACTTGAGCCAGACAGTTTATGTAACTCTGCAGCATGCTCAGGGTCTATGCCAGTTCACTCACAGAATTCTTCTGCAGGTTCAGAGTTCAGTGCATCCATTCAGAGAACAACAGAAACTGCAGAGCCTCTGTTGTTCTCAACTGATCCAGACATTTAAAAAATACCCACAAAGTTGCACAAAATGAGACAGGCATCTGTCAGGGAGGGGAGGTCAGCTGTTAAACACCACCTGTTGTGATTATGAAGAAGACTCGGAGCTCTGTGAGGGACCAATGTGAGCACACTGAAGGAAACACCTTTCCGTCGTAATGGGACGACTGCAGCCGGTCCATCCCGTACTTCATCTCTCATCTCTAGTGGTAGTTTTAACAAATTGCAAAGGTGAACTGTGAAAATGGACAGATCACATCTAGTCACAGACTGTTTTGCCTTTATTCATTCTGTTGTGCTGTAAATGTTACAAACACTGAGGGTGTTGGTGTTGTGTGTTTTCAGTGTGTGTCCATCGACAACTGGATCAAACAGTCATAACATGCACATAACAAACAAATAGACATCATTTATGCCTGTGTGTCTTGTTATTGGCCAGCCAGTGGACAGGAGGAGTATTGTGTGATATCTGTGATGGTCTTATGTGAGAACCTGAGAGTTAAGGGGGTACGGTACCCATGGCCTCAGTCCTCAGTTTGATTCTGTACTGGCAGATCCATTTGTTGCATGTTACTCCTTTGCAGTCTGTCCTCACACTTCCCGCTGGTCTCTGTGTTCCACTATCACATAAAGGCAGTGAAAGCCCTCAAACACCATCTAAACCAGGGCTCATGTGAACCCAAGCAGACTCACATCTGGGTTTGGTTTTGGTTGTGTTGTTACTGTTGTGTTCATGTTTGTGTCTTTGTGTTGCCCTCTCAGGACTGTGGTCTTCAGCTAAATGACGAGGAGGGCCACCGCTGTTACCCACTGGAAGGCCACCTTCTCTGCCACGGCTGCCACATCCACCGGCTTCAGTCCCAGGTCCCTGCCCACCCGCCCCCCAGCTACCCTCTCCACGTCACGGAGCTGTGAGGGGGACGGGGTGGGCGGCAGCTAAGCCCTCGCTCCTATGTGACCTGAGAACACCAGCCGCCAGAAGAAAGGCCTGACTCTTCTGGCCAGTTCACCCAGCATTTCCAGGGAAGCCTCTGTGGCCCGTGGAGCCTCTGCTCCTGTCCTCTAACTGTGGACTTCCACCCACAGCGCAGCTCCCACCAAAAGCTCTGCTGTCACATGACAGGGCTGGGAAAAAAGCTTCCCTCTCCTCCATCTGTGGTTTTTCCTCCCCTCTCCCTTTGGGTGTCTGACCCTCAAAGCCAACATGCTGGCTCACCCAGAGGCCCCCGGTGACGTCACACCTCCTGACCCCTGCACATTCTTCAAAGTGAAGGATTTTGGATTGGAAGAGAAAAGGCAAAACGTTCTCTCTTCTTGCTTCCCTCTCTTCCTTTCCATGTTTTTCATTCCTGTGCTCTGACTGAAGCGGTTTACCGCATTGAATTCAGCAGTGCTGTCACGGCTGAGAACGCTGCTGATCTCGGTGTCAGGAAGGCCAGGGAACGAGCCATTACATTCCAGTGCTGGCTGGACCGGACAGCCCCAGGGTGGGCATGCTGTGCCTTCAGAGCGGGCTCTCTCCGTGCAGCATCGTGACACAGAACAGACCTGTTAGCTGATCGCTCCCTACCCCAGTATAACAGATGCACCGTAGCACCAGTGGCACTGCCACAGCGCTGGAGGACCACTGACATTCCACGTAGACGTCTTAGACGAGACCTTGAGAGATTCACAAGCAGTGTCTTAATTAATGATTATATTATGACAGAAAAAGAAAATTTTAGAAGCACATAGATTGTCTTTTATATATGAATATATATTTTGCAGATGTTTTCCACATAAGATCCTAGATTTAGATTCTTTTTTTTTGTTTGTTTTTTTTTGTTGCTGCGCTCATGAAAGAGTCAGAGGTGGAAGACTGTGTGTGTTGCACAGTCTGAATCCTCTGAAGTGTTTGGGTCTGATGTATCATTTCTCCTTCAGGACACAGAGTCTCCACATATCTGTCTGTCATTCAGAGATACAGAGGCCTTTTTTAGGAGCAGATCTGGTTCAAACCGTATTTGCATGTAATGTTTTATTCCACCTTGGGTGTCGGATGGATAGATCTTTCTACCGGTGAGTTTTTCACACTGAAACTCTCTGTTCATCAAACAGATCTCCTGACTAGCCTGTTTTCATTTGAATGGAAAGTCTTCACTGTTTTTGTGTTCACCACTAACTCATTTACTTGTGTGTACATGAGTAGCACATAGTATTTCTTCATTAGTGAATTTAAAGCACTTATTATAGTCTTAGTCCTCTTTGATTGTCCTCCTGATTTGACATATAACTAATAAGATGGACAAGACCATAAATTGTGTGTTACAGCTTTTTTATTAACTGAAATAAGGAGGTTATTGAGGCAAACTTGCAGACTATTGTCACACAGAACAAGGCATTAATAAGTGCTTTTTACTGACTAATGAAGAGCAGTATGAAGCATTCAATAGAAAGTATGTAACATTAGACATTATCACATAGAATACACATATGTTGTGACACCTTGTCGCTCTGTCTGATCTGCCCCACAGGAGAACTGAATTATTTGCAAATACCTTTGTGCTCAGGTCTGCTCAGTACACTGTTTTCCAGACACTGGTTTTTGTCATATGAGCACTGCGATCACAGTGTGTTACTTCAGAAACCTCCACTTATCCGCATGCCTTAAGACAGAACAGGTATGTTTGTGTGTCTCGCTCCGGTCTGCCATGTTGTCTGCTGCTGTGTTTTTATGGTTGGACGTCCCCGAAAACCTGGAGCTGCTGGTCCCAGCCGTGTCTTTCGGGAGTCCGCCACGTTTCCCTTGCTGGTTGTCATGCATGCGTGTTTGTATCAGATGTGTGAGTGTGTTGCAGTTAGTACTGTGTGCATGTGTTAATATGCAAAACAAAAACTACATGAGACGGAAAAAACACTTGAATCTTAAAGCTGTGGTGGTGCTGGAAAAACTCATCCCATGCCACTTTATTTTCAGGCTTCTGACATCAGTACGTTTGTGTTTTTTTTTTTATTATTGGCACTAAAAGGATCAAATACAACACCCTTCATATGGAAGCTGAAATGAGGAAAACTCAGCCTCGCTCAGATTGCTGCTGCACATTTCTGCAGATAGATCCCAAGTATGTGTGTGTGTGTATTTTAAATATTGTATAAATGTTGTGAGTGTGTGTGTGTGTGTGTGTGTGTGTGTGTGTGTGTGTGT
>JAPQRQ010000018.1:37483271-37517286 GCA_037367365.1 Apogon talboti | reverse complement strand
TCCAATCCAATCCAATCCAATCCAATCCAATCCAATCCAGTCCAATCCAATCCAATCCAGTCCAATCCAATCCAATCCAATCCAATCCAATCCAATCCAATCCAGTCCAGTCCAGTCCAATCCAATCCAATCCAATCCAGTCCAGTCCAGTCCAGTCCAGTCCAATCCAGTCCAGTCCAGTCCAATCCAATCCAATCCAATCCAGTCCAGTCCAGTCCAGTCCAGTCCAATCCAATCTAATCCAATCCAATCCAATCCAATCCAATCCAATCCAATCAAATTCAGTCCAGTCCACTCCAATCCAATCAAATTCAGTCCAGTCCACTCCAGTCCAGTCCAATTCAGTTCAGTTCAATTCAGTTCAATTCAATACAATCCATTATTGTCATTGTATAAAAAAAACCACAAGATAGAAGTTCAGGCCTCTTTTAGGCAGACATGGCAATACAAAAACAGAATTAAAGTGCAACTTCAAAGTGAAAACTAGTTGTATGAGTTGAAGCAAGAGAATTGTGAAAAACAGAAACAAAAAAAAAAGTCCAGAATCTGAGCCAAATGATAGAATATATTTAAATGTAGACACAGTTCTAAGCCATCCATTGCTTGATGCCCTCAAATTTGAGCTGATTATTTTGCCGACCCATGTTGGTGCCAAAAAATGGCAAAGCAAAAAGACACAAAGCTACAGAATCAATATTATATCAAACAAATAAGCTTTTTACCACATATTTAACATTTAGATGTATTTTTTATTCATATTTTTTGTCAGTTACTGTAATGAATTCTAATACTAATACTCATAAATAATTACTCTAAGATTGTATCTAAGACTTGTATCTTTTATAATACACATATTTCAAAAGATCATTTTAAAGCTAATATACAACAAAAATCATCAGCCACTGATTTTTCATCAGTTTTTGTGCGTCTTGTAAAGGTCATACAGCATCTTATGACTCTCCTGATGCAAAGCCACAACTGAAAGCTTCTCAGTGCAACTTTTACTTTTTAAAAATACAAAAAAAACCAAAAAAAAAAACCCCTAACTGAAAACATAAAATGCAATGATAGTAACTATCTTACCCCCACTGGTCAAAACTGTTGATCTCCCACATCACACCCTGGATGAAGATCTTGTGCTCATACATTGCTGCAAAAGGGGCAAAATAATGATATTCAGGACACTGAGGTGACGACAGAGACAGTCACAGGTAAAAACACACTGTTACTCTATAGCAGTTAATGTGTGATGTTGATTCTCACCGATAAGAGCTCCAAGTGTGTATGGGGTCAGTTTCTTGAAGATAATTGAATTGGTTGGCCTGTTTCCTTGGAATACCTGGAATCACATGGAGGAATGTTTTGTATTACACTTCCCTTTGTGCATGATAAGGTTTCAACACTATGTTTTATGATCACTGGGGGGCACCATCTCCTCAGCTTCTAGTATCACGCTCTGCTGTCTGCACTTCCTCATGCCAAGTATGAATTGTTTTGTAGGTAACATGAGTCGACCGTCTGCAGCGCAGTTCAGGTTTAAGTTTGTTGGCTGGATGTTCATTCAGTAAAATGAGTCTTTTGTTCTTCATGAGACTCACTTTGTGTGGCAGGATCTTTTCCAGAGCCTCTCCGCTCTGGCCGCTGGCCTCCAGCTCCTTCCTGGCCTCCTCAGTGGTCTTACCCCTCATCAGAGCCTCTGTCTGGGCCAAGAAGTTGGCCAACAAGATCTACAAAGACACCAAATCTTAAATACAGTGCAGTCTTTAATGTAGTGGCACATAGGCCTCCAACATTACGTACCTATTCTGCAAAAACACATGTTTTTAATCCTTTACAGTTTTAATGACTGAATTTCTCCATCATTATTTATATTTGTGTGGGACTAAGAGCATGTATTGAATTACACATGTCAGCACAGAGGTTTGTGTTCTGAGGAAATTAGAGAGACATTCCTGGCACAGATAGGGTTCATGTCTTTGTCAAGGACTCTGGTCCTTATGTTGGAAGGACTGTGACCTTTACTGATGAGCTCTTAACACATGCATTCTTAAGGTTTCCAGAAAGCTATAGTAGAAGTAAATACCAGGTTCACTTACCACAGCTTTGCATGTTTATGTGTATTCAGTCAGTGCGTCAGTGTGGTTTTTGATTGTAATTTGAGATAAATTACAAGAGCATAATAGTTTTTATTTCTTATTTTTTGGAATTGATATGTTTCAGTTTTCATTTATATTAAACATTAGCCTTAGTTTTCAGGTGTTATGAAGAAGACTTGTAGAAGCTAAGGTATGGTGTAATGAATTAATCATATCACATATGTTTAATAAAACCAATGTCTAATGTAGCGCAAGCTATTTTGTTGTTTTAAAGCAAAAATCATTAACATTGAGGGATTTTACCTGCAGTTTTACCTATATCCTCCTCAGACCCAGGAGCCCCACAGGTCTTTGAGTTTTGGCTTTTTTTAATTCAATAATTGCTTATATTGGAAACATCATGATGCAACAGTTTTTTCAGATGCATTCTTAAACATTTTTTATGGAATGTCATTTGTGGTGGACAGTTGTTTCTTTTTTTGTATAAAGCTGTGAATTTCTTGTCCTCATACTTGGACAGTGGGTCCTAGGAGGTTGAATTAAAAGCCAAGTGGCCTCTCAGCTGACATGTCTGTTTCTGCACATGAAATTTGACACCATGGCAACGTGCCCCTTTGTTTATCTTTTTTCTCGGCAACCCACTTCAATGATGATTCTATGATCCAATGTGATTGTAAGGCCATTGTGTTAAATTACTAATATCTCCCAAAATATTGGTCCTATCAGCTTGCTGTTTTCTCCAGTCTGATCCTTGACCTAAAATCCATAAGTGCTCCAAACAGCAAAGACCAGCTCTGTCCAGTGTTTGACTTAGAAAGCGGACAAACATACGCGCACGTGCACAGAGAGGCCACTTGGCTTTTAATATACAGATGCCAGTGGAATTTACCAAGAAAGTAAAGAAAGGAATGAACTGTATCAGAGGATCTAGAACCTGTGGTTCCCCACAGGTCAATGCACTAGTAACATTTAAGTTTCTGTTGCTCCTGTTGTTCACTGCAGTTTTGATTTACTTTATATGTTTTTGCAAACTGTTCTTTTATTTCCCTTGACAAAATAATCATTACACTGCTAGTTTTATGACCCTGACATCATGTAAATTACAATTATATTTGGTCAAAGTTGTACATTTTTACTTATTTCTGCTCATATTTTAGTGTCTCTGTGCAGTGTAAATCTATGGTCCTGAGACATTTACATTCTCTCCTGAACAGACATGGAACATTTATTAATAGTTTTTCCCCAAACTGAAGGAAGACTTCTTAGATAAATGAAAACACTGGTACCTTGTGGTGTAGGTTGTCTCTGATGGGGTGTTGTGTCTGAGCTGGGATCAGGAAGTCAGCGGGCACCATGCGTGTTCCTGAATTCAACACAGTTGGTCTGTATTAGTGGTACACAGGTAACTCCATAGAGTCATAACCTGATGATGCTACACATAACAACAGTATGAGGATAATAAGATAGTCAGAGCTGATATTGCTGTGATGGAGTTCTGCTGACTTTACCCTGATGGATGAGCTGATAGAAGGCGTGCTGTCCGTTGGTTCCAGGTTCCCCCCACACTATTGGACCAGTGTGGTAGTTTACACGAGACCCGTGGTTAGTGATGTACTTTCCATTTGACTCCATGTCACCCTGAAATACAAAATGTATTGTTTAGTGAATGTTTTCTGTGGAACAGTCAATGTTAGTCTGATTAGTTCTGATTGGAGAACTGTTAATTGTTGAAGTTTTATTCAGGGTTCATTAAACCACGTGGCCTGAGAACCTGTGCAACCAAACTCAAAAGCTCTTTTTACCACTTCTAAAAGAACATTTGATCTTTGGTTGCAGGATTTCTCAGACACCTGAGAGGCCTGAGGCAGTGTGGGGGCAGACCTGTTGGAAGTAGGCGGTGAAGCGGTGCATGTACTGGTCGTAGGGCAGCATGGCATGGGTCTCAGCATGGAAGAAGTTGATGTACCAGATACCCAGCAGCGCCAGAAGGACGGGAGCGTTCTTATCTAGAGGAGCAGTGCGGAAGTGGTTGTCCTGCAGGGAAGAGAGGGATGCAAATATCCTCTGATGTAACCGCCAGTATATATTCTCTGTGTGATGACTAAAGGAAGCGGTTTCACCCTGCAGTACCTACCATCCAGTGAGCTCCTGAGAGAAGCTTTTCAAAGTTGTCGAAGCCTGATGATGAGTGGAGATGGAAAGGTAACATAATTAACTGAAAAATCAATTGAGACTCATAAATCTTTGCTGCTGCTTTGTTTAAAATGTCTTCTCATTGATTGTAGCACATTTTGAAATCGATGACAAGTGCTCTGCGGTCCACAACAGCATCATTTATAACACTACGGCAATGAGCTTCGTGTTGTAAAGAATACAGAATTACTGTATTTGTATTCACTACGTACCAATATGTAGAGCAATGGACATTCCAATTGCAGACCATAAAGAGAAACGACCACCGACCCACTGAAACATGGAAGAAAAAAAGCATCAAATATTATTCCTTCTCCCATACGAAGCTATACAAAGTCTGAGCTTGAAATTGAATAGAAATACCTGTGCATGCAACAAATGGTGTTAGTAACAACTGAAAGATTTAATCAGGGTAAAGCTAAATGTTAAATCAGCACAAGTACTCGGCTGGAACAATGGATGGAACAAACAAAAACTTAAACAGAGTTAATTGCTACAAAATGAGGAAAGAATGATGACATGCAAGAGTGTTTTTGTACGCAACTGAGCTACTGTGACCAAGTCATTTCCTTTGTGGATCAATAAAGTTTGTCTAAGTCTAAGTCTTAGTCTAAGAAAGGACCCAGGTCACCGCAATGAGCCATGGGCTGTGGGATGAGCTCTACAAGGTGAGCCACCAGAAATATTTGCTTTGTTAATCCCAAATGTCACAGCGTTGGATTACAGTGAAAAGTAATAAAGTCTTTTGTGAGAAGGACACAGTACATAATACATGCATAAAATGTGACTGCATGTCAGAGGTGAGATGCATTAGTATAGCAGCATCACTAAATATTAATGTGAGAAATTATCTTGATATGGCCTAGAATTGAATGAGTACACTGGATTGTACTGTTTTACATGAACTATGTTGTTTTATGTAGGGACTAAAGATGGAAATTAGCCTTGGCTGTAGTCATGTGTATTGGTACATATTGTCCCTTTGAAAAAAAAATAAAAATTCAATCTTCAATACACAGAGAACATGGCCGCCACATATAGCAGTGGCAAAACGCTCTGTTTTTAAGTCATTATTATGTTCTTTAATCTATATACATTTATATTCCTGTTCACCTTGGCAATAGTGTTCTGAACACTTGCAGTGTGTTATGGTTCCCTGCTTAAATTAATATACATATAAATACATAATCCATCCGAAACACTGGCTGTCATTTTCTGTGACATAAAGGCCATATTATATGTAACTTTTCAAATACCAACAATGTAACTGAATGAGGCTCCCTGACCTTTGATGTACCCAGGCCTTTACAGTAACCTCTGCAAGGAGAAGGTCGCTACCAATAATAACTGAGTCTGTGCAGAGAGGCTTCTGATTACCCAGCAGCTGCTGGCCACAGTGTCTGTCCCACCTACTTCACAGGTCAAAAGTCTAGCTTATTTATAGCTGCTGCCTACGGCCCCGCCACAGTCTGTGGATGGAGTCAGGGGCTGCTGTTACTCTGCTTCGAGGCTTATAAAGAGCACTCACATCCCAGAACTCAAACATGTTTTCTGTGTCGATGCCGAAGTCCTTCACTTTGGGCTGGGGATAAACAGAGGAAAGCGGGATGGTTACAGTTACGTATGTGCCCACAGAAATAGTTCAGCCTGCAACAGTGGGATGTGACTTACAGCATTTGTAGACAAGGCAACGAAGTGCTTGGCAACAGCAGCTTTCTGTCCAAACACACAGGAGATAAGTGTGAAACGGATATTAGTACAGTTCACTGACAAAATATCACTGCTGGTTTCAGGACTCACATCTTTGGCATGTTCAAGGAACCACGCTTTGGCTGACTCAGCATTGGTAATGGTCTCTTGGGTGGTGAATGTCTGTAAAGATCAATTAGACAGAGAAAGATATATAGATAACGAATGAATCATATTGATATAGTAACTGTTCCATATAATATATATAAACATAAGAAACAGCAGGATCGTCTTATCACTAAACATCTAAAGATAGAGAATCTTTGTATGTTTATGTACATGGTAATAAATCTGAGGTAATGATTGTTTTCCAGTCTTTCAGTATTTTCTTTTTCTTTTTCACTATACCGTGTCACATTTCTGATGTGAACACTGAAAGGCTGACATGAACATGACATTTAGACATTAATGTCAGGTGACATAACACTGGCTCAAGTGCCCGTCAGGACCTGTCACATGCCCCACAGCACAACCAGAGCCATCGGACTGAACTTCAGTAACACTGATTCATCTGTAATATGTTTCAACAAATGAAGGAGGAGACACATGGTGCTGTTCATACAACGCTGCTCTACCTTGGATGCGATGATGAAAAGGGTTGTCTCAGGGTTGAGCTGTGCCAGGGTTTTGGCGATGTGCGTTCCATCGATATTGGACACGAACCACACACGGGGTCCACCCTTTGAATAAGGCTTCAGGGCCTCGGTCACCATCAGGGGCCCCTACAGGTCATTTCAAAACAAACATTAATAAGCAGATAATCTATGCAGTCATGAAAGATCTGACTCAGATTTTTTGGTATCATGATTATTAATGTTATTTCTACAAATTGCACTCACAAGGTCAGAGCCTCCGATGCCGACATTGACAACATCTGTGATGGCCTTTCCTGTGTAGCCCTTCCACTCACCGCTGCGAACTCTCTGCAACAGACAGAAACTATCCATCAAACAGATTTTTCAACACATTGCAGACTGTTCCAACAAACCGTCACAAAGAGGATGACTAAACCCTAAGTGCAGTGTAACAACAGTTTGTGTTTGTCCGACTTCTGTGTGATGCGTTTCACTCACATGGCAGAAGCCCTTCATCTTCTCCAGAACCTTGTTGACCTCTGGCATCACATCCTTTCCATCAACCGTGATGGGAGTGTTGGAACGATTCCTCAGAGCCACATGGAGCACAGCGCGGCCCTGTAAACCCAAAGCACCAACAATGAATGGAGTCCTACAGAGGCAATAACAGTCCTGAGTACTGGGGCATTTATATGTGGAACACCTGAGGAATACTCAACTGACACATTTAGTATTAAAAATTAATGAAAAATAAATGTGCTTTGGGTTAAGTAGTTATTCTGAAACAAATGATTGATAATCCAGTGCTGTGAAGCTTACTTTTCAGATGTAATAGATAACAGATTTCTTTAGATTCATTTTCTAACAAATGTTTCAAACTGGGCAGTAAAAAAGTGTAAAATTAGGCAGAACAAATAATGTGCAATAATGTGCAGATTCCATCCTTTTGTACTGAGTTTAATCAGGAGCTGTGATACAGTTAGAGAGTTTTATCCCATTAACTGTAACGTGTTTCAGTTTTATGTATTTTCTAACTTAATGGTGTGACACTTTTACTGGATATATTACTCAACAGAGCTGCTTATACAGTACAGTTTTTAGTCACATGCTGTAAATGCAGGCTCCCTCACCCCTCCAGGACAAATGTCAAGAGGTTATCTGTACATATAACGAAAGCTACAGCTGACGTGTGGTCAACAATGATCACCTCGGTGAAGTTGATCTTGTCTCCATTGAACATCTTCTGTCTGGCAGCCTCAATGTCTCTGGACTTAGCCTGGAACACAATGATACGTTATTAGCATCCCAAGAGTCAGCAGTAAAATCTACACAATAATGAAATGCAATGTCAGTTTCAAGTTTAATATCAAGCTCGTCACTCTGATTAAAGTACTCTTATTATCTAACTTGAGTATTTAAAAGCCATATCTCAGCTTGAGTTGAAGTTATATGTACAATGGATGGAGCCAACGTTTGCTCAGATAAGTTCTGGATTAACCTGTGAAGGGCAGTGTAAATGAAGGTACTTCAAAAAGGCATGGATTTTTCAGATGGAAATGGACATACCAGATCAACCAACATCTTCATAACTTCCTCTGTGATGAGATTCTTGGAGTAATCCAGAAGAATGTCTCCATCATCTGTCTTCAGCGATAAACTGTAGAGACACAGACAAGTGAAAATATACCAACCAGTCCGCTAAAACCTGACTTAATGGTACGGCAGTAGCTTCAAATCCATTTTGAGATAAGGAGGATACACAATTTCATAGCTGGGATGCTGATGTGTGATGATATAGATTGTAGAAACAGTATATTATGGTGATAATTATGATATATAATGCCTGGATACATTCATTCACTTTAAATAGGGGAGCATGGATACCTGAATTTGTTGAATCTCTCCTTGTCAGCCTCAAACATATGCCTCATGTTGAGGTTCAAGGCGTGGGCTGTGTACCAGTCCTGCAGCTTGTGGAAGTTGGGGTCGTGTGTGAGTCCCATGATGTCAGGAGGGCTTTGCTGTGCTCCGCTGTACTCAACTAGCCTGGCTGAGTGGGACCGGGCTGGACAGGGACAAGTGTTTTGAAGGGCGTCCAGTCTGGATCAACATTAGCCCCTCCTACAAGAGACATACTATACTCAGCGCTGGTCACACCTCCACTGTGGCCTGCAGAGTTACAGTGCAACACACAATGTCCTGCAGGAAGACGGGAGGTCAACACGATACTCTGATCATGTGATGGTACGTGGACAGTAAAGTTTTCCCCTGGTTTCTGTTTGTCCCAAGGATGGTCTGGCCCCGTCAGCAATAATATTAAATACTCTACTGTATTAATATTTTTAAGGATTTTGATTTTGGCAGATTTTGGCCTTGATTAGATAGTGTGTGTGTGTGTGTGTGTGGGGGGGGGAGACTAAGTACTCTAGCATATTATTGGAGCAACACTATATATTTTTGTTATCCAAAGAGTGTGAAGTTTAACAGTCATACAGTATCTAATAACATTATAATAATCCACAACTGCATGAAAAAATTGCACTACAACTGTACAGAAAGTGACACTGTGCCCTTATGTATATACAGTTTTATGTATTCTTATTTTATTTTTCTTAAATTTTTTATGTTTCTTGCATTTAGAATTTGCTAGAGACAACATCTACCAGCAAAGAATTCCTTGTATGCATTTACGTATTTGTCAGTGACCAGATAAAATGCATAAACTACAGTCATTTTATTTTTCTAGCCTTGTATCACATTATGGTCTGTGCTTTTATACCACACACCAAACTGTGTGAGCTGCTCCGTTCCATTTGTTGCCTCATCCAACAGTAATTGTGGTCCACAGCGCTTCCTATTGACTAGTTGCTGTAAATATTGGGTACATGTTGTAATATCCTTACTGAAACATTAGAGGGCGATAAAAGGTTGGTTTGTAGCCAGGAGGAGGCCTAAGTGTTGCTCTTTATTGACATCACATTTACTTACTCTCTTTGTTTTTTCATGAATGTACTGAATGTACTATATAGGTTTGTCTATTTTAACTGAAAAAAGTAGCCCAATATGACAATGTGGAAATTATAGAAAAATTATAAAAGTAGTGTTAAAATAAATATGCTTTGTGTGAAATGTATGTAGTGTTTTACTTTTATATGTGATATTTATTATGCTATGGAATTAATTTCTTTACTTGTATAAGTTCATTTTGACTATTTTATACCACAGATAATCTAGTTATTCATATATATTTATCTAAGTAGTTATTTAGTTATCTAAGTAATCCATTACATTCTGTAAGATCACCATTGGTTTGCAAAATGATGGAGAAACACCTGTCTCTAAAAGTCAGCTTTTCAGCCTTGTTTTTAAGCATTTTTTTCTTTAGCTCAATCCGCAAAGAAACAATCAACATATTTGGAAGTATGTGTTTTTCACTGGACACCAAAGGTATTAAAAGTGTGACCTGACTAAAGCTGTCTGACAAATGCAGTATAACATAAAAACTTCAATATTTTGCCTCTTATTAGTATTTTAATTATGGAAATCACTTGCATGCAACTTGTTACTTGGGTCCAGTAGCTCAACATACAGTAGATGATACTGGTCTACAAGTAAAATGCCTCCAGAATAAAGGTGGTGAAACTTTGCAAGGTTTGAGTCACTAAAGAAGAAAAATTAAGCCAAAAATGCTGGTTGGCTGTAGTTTCCAACATACAGTCTTGGGTGAAAATGTGAAATTCTGAGAATCAGTGAGAGAATGGGTTTTACTCAAAAGGAATGTTTGTCTCTGCTTTTACTGTAAAAAAATAAAATTACATGAAAGTGTTTACATGTACAAACTATCCTTTCACAAAAAATGTGAATAACCTGAACAAATATGAACAACCTAAAATGTCTTAAGAGAAGTCAGTGCAATTTTAACAATATTACACCTGTTACTAAAAGTTTTGTGCTGTTGTAGATCCACTGTGATCTGTGAGTTGTAATACACATGTGTAAATGAAAAGGTGAGGCAATAATATTGTAAATCTTTTGTGTTCGTATCTCCATTTGTGCTATCTGACATACAGCAGTTTTACTTCTTATGTAAATATGTATAAAGCCTATACAATGTTATTACTTTATTACTATTATTAGTTTTTGTATTGTGTGCTTGATTTTTGCACTTCCTTCATGCATGCACATTTTCTTACACTTTATCCTGTTGCTGCTTTAATCTGTGAATTTCCCTGTTATGGGGTCCCTAAAATTTCATTTTATCTCATCTAAAAATTGCACTTACTTTTTCCTGAAGAAATTTCAGGTTGTCATGGGTGTTCAGGTTATTCAAAATTTTTTAAAGGATAGTTAGTAGTTGTAAACATTTTCATGTAATTTTATTTTTGTCACTAAAATATATAGAAAAGTTTACACGATTTATAGGTTATTGTATTATTTACGTGGTCCACTTGACATCATTTTAGGCTGTATGTAGCCCCTGGACTAAAATGAGTTTACCTCTCCTGCTATAAACCATGCTGAAATTACAGGTGTTTTTGCTTGATATGGTTGGGTGGTATGTTTTTGCGTTACACTGTTTATTTTACTGTGAAAGTTTGAGCGGAAGTTAGTTTTGGGTGCTGTCATCTTGACTGTGGCCACCAGACAGGGGATTCGCTGTCAAGAGGGTGGATGCCTAGAGCTGGTAAGCGATGCGGTGATTAACTTATCGTGTACATTTTTCTTGTCTTTACTGAAGCTGTAGTGTTAACTCCTGATAAACTGACAATTGTTTGCCTCTTTGGAGAACCACAGGGCCGTTTGCATTTGCTCGGACTCTCTCCTAGCGTTTACAACCGTGTCGCAGAGAGCTAGCTATGCGGCTAATGTTAGCTCCCTGGACGTTAGCTGTGTCGTTAGCTTGTTTAGTGCCGAAAACGGAGCGATGCACCCATTATCGGACGGATCCCACTCTCAAAGCTTAAAACGTTTAAATACTTCGTTATTTAACGAATAGAGTCGAAATTAGAGCCCTGTATATTCTTTCACATATGCTCTCTCGTTTATGTAATGTTTTTGTGGGACTACGCCGCTCTAAATTGGTATACGAGCAGAAATTGCTCACTTCTGAAGAAGCGCATCCGCCTCGGTTAGCGAAGGAGGAGCAATTGGCGGTCTCGAACATTTCTGTTGTCATTGGCACTAAGCGTTGTATTTGTGGGTGATGCTTCAGATTTCCACTCTGGCTTGACAACTGGTGGCCGTGACGATGCAGGTAAGCGAAGAGACGAGAGGAGTTAATGGGCTTTAGGTGTTAGCAACGGCCAGGTTTGACTTCATGTCCGATAACGGAGCTGGGCGTTCGTGGTTTTAACTTAAACGCTGCGGACGGCGATCACACATCACATCAAAACGGAATGTAGGTTAACGTTAGACCAGCGGACGACAAAGACATGATTTACAGCTCATGTGTCAGGGTATCTTCTGTTTGTGGTTGGTGTTAGAATGACAATATTGACATGCTAAAGGAAAAGGCATAGCTTTGCTAGCTAGCAGGCGAGTGTCTGGTTGTGTGTGGCCGGTGGGAGAGTGTCAGCGTTGGGATCCAACAGAGCCAACGCACCGCTGGTTTACTGTATGTATGTGCTTCTGTGTTTTCGTCTTTTAGGTTTGGTATGTTGGTTCAATCATGCAATGATGAGATTTCTCACACTCATCGGTTTTAGCGTCAACAGGCCGTATTAACAGCTGCGACATAGTGTTCCCATGTCAACCCGGAGAGTTTCGATGAAACCGGCTAACTGCGCTTGCGGGGATTCAGTTACACCTTCCTGCTAAATAGTGATCGAAATGTTAAAATAGTCCCCTGGCAAGTATCATACTACCAACAAGTTAGTTTTCTGCCTCACTGATAATGTAGCCGGCCGTTGCATTAATAGGTGATGGCCCCAGAATAGTAGCGCTGTTTGATAACATATAGCCGAGAGAGCAGCAGTATTACTATACATAGAGGTGTTGTAATCATATCCCCTCCTGCATTTCACAGAAAAAATATAAAGATCTGCTGTTTTACCTCTTTGCTCATCCATGTGGTACGCAGGAACGTCTTTCATCGTGCACCACAGGTCGATTGTAACGCCTGCTCAAATGCAATGATTATGGTTTTATTATCGCTACGGTACAGAGCAGATATCTGGAGTTGCATTAATAAATAACGTTGCCCCACTTATGTCGCATCTACAGTCTAGCCAAGGATCTGTCTTTTGAGATCAGGTGGAATGTGTTTCCTGTTTCAGTCTATGGAGTGTAGAAATGAATGCACAAGCTACTCAGCTACCCATAGGATCATATTCAACAAGAAGGAGTTTGCCCTTGAGTACATTTACAGACTAATAGATGGTGCTTTCCTGAATGGTGTCAGTATTGAGGGGTTTCCTGAGTTTTTAAAGACAGTTTTGAAGAGCTGCTTTAACTATGACAGAATATGATTGTTATTGTTTTGTTCTAAACTATGTTTTTCTTCCTTGATATTTCTTACTTCTCTTATACGTTCAATACGGTACCAAATGATGTTAACAGTTTGACCAAAGGGACATTAAACAGCTTTTCTTTAGGCGAGTCTTTAGGTTTGTAGAGCTTTTATTCTAACAGCCCTGAAAACTATGTGTTGATGTCTACTACAGCTGTGTCACTGTGGAAATACGTGCTGTGCTCTGCAAAATTCCTGTCTCTGTTTAAATTCACTCTGTTCGACGGCTGATTCAACCATGAGCCTGAATGGTCATGACTGTCGGTGGACCAGTACTTTAGGGTCATTTGTTTGTGTATTGTATTTGTCAGTTTTTGTCAACACAATGACGTGACCAAGAGTGACACTTTCCCTTAGTCTAACATTGAATCCGGATACATGTGTGAGGAAGTCGACATACAGTCACAAGATGAGTGTTTGTGCTTGCCTCGGGTGGAGTGCAGACTTAGCCAGTGTTCTCTAGCACAGACCTGAATGATACTTCCTTCAACAAAGGCGCTTTCTAGTGTTTCTTTTGCTGCTCTCTTCTAGATCATACAGATGAGCATCACAGAAGAATTTCTACTGGGGGATGGGGCAAGTTAAACCAGGTTGTGGTATTATTAGGACTTGGAATTCCTGCATTCTGCCTGTTGTTTTTTCCCTTTTTGGTCAAATTGGGAATCATTTAGTTTTACTGGAGAAACATGTACACATTGCTACAAATGTGTAGCATCTAGAATTTTTGTTGGGTGTACAAAAATCTTTAGAGGAAGCAATCATCTCAGTTTTGCAATTTAGGCATTTTTCACGATTTACAGATGGCAAATTCTCAATTAATTGAAATAATTCAATATGTGGCCAACCCTACTCTAAAGTGTGAAGTTTTGACAGAGGTGCACCTCAAAATGATCCCACTGTAACAAGATGAAGGTCAGATGGAGGTGGCCAAATGTTGTTTTCTGTGTGTGTTTTTGACTGAAGCACCACTGATGTACTGGTTGTTAATTATGGTCATACTTAAGGGAGTCTATGCTAGAGGTACTTCTACTTTGCTATGCTAGGTATGTGTTGGTGCCACATTGACTTCCAAGCTCACTGTTTGTTCAGTCGCATAACTTGGAGAAACTATCAGGGCAAACTCATTGAAATGGCCTGCAACTATGGAGGAGATTATGGAGGAAAATCTAAAATATAAATCCCAGGATGTTTCCTTCCATTATTCAGCTCACGTACATCACCAAGCCAATCAGAGAAACGCTTTAGCTAAAATCAATGTAAAATCAACTTGGTGCATAAACTCACTGTACTGACTTTTTCCAGGTTTAATAGCCATAGTTGATCTGCGGGGGGTTCTTCTAAGTTTTGTTTTTGACTTATTTATTTATTGACTGCTCTAGTTGTAGTAATAATAATAATAATAATAATAATAATAATAATAATAATAATAATAATGTGACAAAATAGACTTTATTTGTTGACTTGTGTGAATTTATTTGAGTTGTCGTAATGACGACGACGATACACAAACATGCTGTCCCCTCAAATGAAAGTACCAACGTTTCAGGAGGTCGGGAAAAGGTAATTGAACTTCACAACTGCGGGAGACGTAAAGGTATTAGTAACGCGTGTTAAGTTTCACTTTCACTTTGTGCATACCCATTGTGAGGTATGTGCGGCAAGGACCACGCAGCCCCGTTTGAGTGTGAGGGGGAGGGGCCAGGCACTTGGGGAGAGTGCAGGGCAGAGCACAGCAACACAATCTCCGCGCAGTGAAAAAGTTAATCTATCGGCTACATATTGACCGATGTTGATTAATTGGTAATACGCTATAATTGGCTGATTATATCGGCGGGCCGATTAATCGTGCAGTCTCTAAGACAGACCACTTAAGGAAAACCCAACATTCCATGAAATAATGCTAAATGAGTTGGTCAAAATACTGTTTTGCTATTGTGGAAAATATTGTGACACTGATTTAATAATTACATATTTTCTTGGTTGTTTAGGAAAATGAAATGCACAGGTTACAGTTAGTGTGCATTTTAATGGCGGGTGCTAACAGAAATTAGTTGCTGTTTGATGTAGTGGTTATCACTTTGTTTTAAATACCTTTGTGCTCAGTGTCACTGGACTTAAATCCAATCTCAGGCCAACATGGATAGTCATGTGAGCCTTCAAAGTACCAGAGTGACACCGATTCTTTATTAGAGTTTTGTATGTGTACACCATGCACACTTTCTGTATTTTTTTTTTTTAGACTTCCTGTCTTTTATGAATTTTGTGTTTTAGTCTACTTTATGCTCAAATGAAAGATATGGGTCTCAAAAAATAACAATTGAATAAATAAAAGTGCAGCATACATTTCAAAGATGAATGCTACTGGCTTAGAGGTGCACTGTAGATGTTTGCATGTTTTAGTCAAAATATTAAACTGTATGTTGTAGCAGAGATAATATTTAGAGTTAAAATATTTTTTATATTACAGTGTACCATTATTTTTAATTTGTGCCTGGCCATGTGTGCACGTGACCATGGAGCTATGAACAAAGGATGGTTTAGATGTGATTCCATCGTCATGTTAAATAATATCCACCTACTACACATTTGCCAGCCCATCCATCAGAGAGATGCAGGCTTGAGTATTACGAGTTTGTATTGTGTGACAGGATTTTCAATTGGATGCACAAAACTAACAACACTATTTGCAGTGGTGTATGTAGGGGGTGGGTGTCTTTTTCTGCAGCAGTGGATATTTCAGCTCTTCATCTGCTACTGTACTGCTTGGTTAGCTCAGCTTCTTTTGAATATCAAAACCAAATAACCTATTTTCTTTAGTACAGAATAAGTGCCAGTGCTCATCTAGAGGGAAGCAGTTAGTTGGCTAGTGGATAAATGGGAGGGGGGCTTGTAGCATGGGAAATCTCACTCCTGTCTCCTGGGAAACCAGTTTAGCTTTAGTTTGTGGTCAGCTATTTGCCCCTCAGTTAAATGTTCCCACTGAGATGCATGAGTGCTTATACACAAGAGATGATAAAATTAAACAAGAGTTAAGGCCGTGAAAGACCATGAAACTCATGTAATGTGATATGCATCTTTATTAAAGCCTTTAGGAAATATTTTGCCTGTACTTTTCCACGAGAAGCTCAAAAGTCATGGTCTGCTACCACACAATGAATAATGGGCTTATCCAGCTATAGGTCACTTATATCTACAATCTGTGTCATGACGCAGCACATTTTCTAATAAATCAGTGAATAATGAATAAATGGTAAATGTACAAAGGCTACATAGAAAGGTCTTTTTCTGATTTCATTTTGAGATATATAGCCATACTTCATTGTTTTTTGTAATTTTGTGCAAATTTTTAATCAAGCATTCAACAAAAAAAAATGTATAAGATGAAAAATGTAAATAGAAAACAATATAAATGATCCAGCGTTGATATTGGATAATGGGGATAAAGCTCCAACCCTAAGGTTAATCTGTTCACTTCAGTTTTATGTTATTTACTGCTTGTATCCAAGTACGCCAATAACTAGAATATGTAGATTATTAAAATTGCTGTTTTACAAAATAGTCCTTACAAATAAATCTTCTCTTGCACTAACATCAAACTGTCTGCACTTTTGAGGTATTTCACACTTTCTGTACCAACAGTAGTGTTAACAAAGCTGCCAGTGTATGATTATTTATTATGTAAAAATGAATTATTCAGTAAATATGCATATATGTTTTAATTTATTACATTTTTACAGCATCAGAAAGTAATGATTAAAGTGAAGCCTGATGTGTTTTTTTCCACATTAAGGCTCATTCCCAAAGCCTTGGGAATTGGTGTCAGAGCTAAAAAAGTCAGATGTTTTTCTATCATTGTACTATATATAGTGAATTGTCATGATGCACCTTTACCCTGAACTGAAGTAGTGCATTATGGTGTTTGAGGCAGTACAGCAATGATTCAAACCAGGCTCTGCTGTTGAACAGTGCAATACACTGTTGCAAAATTGTGCATACATAACCTTTTCAAGGTGTCACATGTAAAGGACGCCTTTCCAGATTTTCTTTGCGAAAGGCACTTGGTGTCTATGACTCATAATTATCGTGGGCCATTGCACGCACTTGTTTTACCTTATTTTTCTTGTGTCAAACATCACTGTTATTCAGGTTGTGTAATCCATCTAGAATTTTTGTAATTTGATAGTAAACTGTATCCTGTCTCGTTGTGCCTGAAACAGAAGAATACATTCCGACATTTGTCTTGGCTAAAAATACAGCGCTTTGGTGTTTGGCATGCTGCACAACCTGCAACCTCAGTATGTAGCCTTCTCAATATAGGCTGAGGGAGGCATTTTCATCCCCACAGGTTGACACCAGTCTTTCATGAATGGAACTGACGTCAGAGCCTTTCATCACAGCTTTCACTTGTTGATACCTACTGGTTGGGTATATTGAACACGCTTTATTATGTACTACTATTCTGAGCTAATTCTGTTTGCTTACAGTCTAATACTGAAAGGCATTTGTGTTTTGTGCAACAGCTCTGATTAAATCTTGTCAGAATGGCATTCATGTACCCATGCCCACTGCAATTGTGACTCTCTTGGGGTTAGCTAAATTAGTAATTGTTTTTTTTCTTTCTAAAATTATAAAAGCATGTTACTATTTGATCAAGCCTCAGTGACACAGACCTGTTTGGCTCTCGAGTATGTCCTTTGTTAGAGTGGCCCGTCTGCTATTTTTACAGGAGCCATAAGCTACTTACAATGTCTGTTATGACATTACAGGTTAGCCTAATATTATCCAGCCTGTTCACCAGCTGTATCAGCTTCCTGACTGATACCAGTATTAGTTTTATTCTGACTTGCTCAACAGTGGTTTGTTTAAGCAGAAGGAAATGTTCGTCTGCTGCTTTAGAAAGTTTAGAATCTGCCAAAAACGACAGGAGTAGAACCAGCTACAGTCGCACAGGAAAGTGTATATGAACGGCTTCTTTTAAATAACAACTGAGTATCAAGGCAAAAGTATTTTTAGTTTCTCAGAACAAAAATGTGACTTGAACCGGATTAGTTGTGGAAAGGAAACCAAACAGCACACAACCACCAAATCCTGCAGCTGACTATAAAATAATTCCAGGAGAAACACCATATCGATGGCAGAAAATCTATTCTTGTAGTTAATATTAAATCGTAGCCAAGGCCTTTATTTTTCTCCTCCTTTCACAAAGTCATGCAGCTGCATGTGTGAGACTGTTTTTTTTTTTCGCTGTGTGCTGGTATGAGGAGACCAGGGCCTGCCACAATACTCTCCTTGTGTTCTGTGGGCAAGAGGAGCCTGGCTCAGCTCCTGTCACACAGTTGCTCACGGCACTTGTCCTGTCATTTGGACTGACCTCCTCGACCTGTCTGCTGAATCTGACTTTGCTGTAGCTTATCTTCTTTGTGGAATTTACCCAGCGGATCGTCTCCTACTGAATACAGAATCGGAAGTTGGCCATTCAGAACACAATTAATAAATAATTTTCTGCACATTTAACAATATAAGTCGTGTTGGTTTGAAATTTTGTGCTTGGTTTTCCTGACCTGCTTTTCTTCCTTCTTTGAACCCACATTAAGAGGGAAGGCATTCCTTTGCTTCATTGGCAACAGATGTAGAGGAGAGTATTTTTTTTTCTTTGAGCTGAACCTCTTGGAGTGTCTAAAAACAGTGTGGTGTGGACTGTAGGGCAGCTGTTTTGCCCATGGAGGCTGAAATAGACTTCACGAGAGAGCTAATGCTGGGCCTGTGGCTGCAGCGTCAAAGGGCCTGTGCTTTCCTCACAGTGGCAGACGGATAAGGAGCTGTCAGCATGGGTAACAGCTGCCCTATCCACGGCTATTAGGCTACCTAGCCATGATGTGACAGTCCCACAAATATGGCTGCATATTCAAAGGCGACTGCTGCTATTTGTACCGGTGGCGAGTGTAGTGAAGGTTATAGAAGTGGGCTTGTGAGTAGTGGGCTGGATGGTTCAGTTTGTCAGCTCCGTGAGGAGAGAACAATGCAAAGCAAATGTTCTCACAACTACTGCGGAAGACTGAAAACCAAAAGGGATTAAACTTTGTCAAATATTTGTAGCTGGGGTGTGTACTTTTCCAAATGTAGTTTGGCCCCTGATCTCAATTTTAACTGAACAAACAAATGAAAATTTTAAAAGTATAGAGCTGGTCCTAACTTTTAATAGAATAGATTATACATGTTACTGTGCTAAATGAATAAATTATTATTAGTATTATTATTATTATTGTTATTGTGCTTTACTAACATAAGAATACAGTTGCAGTGCAAATCAAAATTACAGTATATATACTTGAAATGCATTTATCTTCCTTTCACATCCATTTCACCCTAAGTGTTTGACTTTTGGGTGTTATCACTTTAGTGCTACACATTTAAGGATGTTTGTAGAGTATGTGGAGTTGTATGGCCTCAGTTCTGCACACACAGGTAAATCATATTTGGCACTATGATTTAGTACATTCTCTGTGGCATACTTTGCTCGACGTTTTTGTTACTGGCGACAGAGAGCTTGCTCCAGGAAACCTAAACCCTCTTCTTGTTGAATCTGAGCAGCTGACATGTATGGTGAGTGAGGAACTAACATTAGCCCTAAGCAGCCCCTGCTGGAGGAAGGACAGTACACTGAGCTGGCTCTACTCCAGTGCATCCAGAGGGACTCTCCTATCACATGTGTTTGTTTGGGTGCAACCTCTAATACAGGATGCCCTGCAACAGGAGGCTGGCAGCCAGTAGAGCTACCCCGAGAAGCCAGCAGACCTCATTAATATTGATGCCATGTCTGTTTCTCCTGGGATAACCTCTGCTCACATAGTTTTATACCCAGGAAGAAAATGTAGACCACTAACACTCTCTAATAATGTTGCAATGCATATCTACCTGAAAGAACCATGTAAGAAAACAAGACAAACCCACAGTTTTGTCTGAAAAAAGAAAAAACGAAAAAACTCTGGCTTGGGTATTTTGGCTGAATGGGCTGTGACTCAATGCACTTCATCAGTTCCTACTTTTGTTATTCATTCAGATGAAAAGAGTTCCATAAGCTGCAGCAACCCATGATTGGTTTTCTCAGAAAAGTTCAAATCCACACAACTACTAAATCATTTGGGTATAAAATTACTTTCCTAAACTTATTATTTCTCAATGCCATGAACTGAGATCTTTAAATATATACTATATTTAAATCTTGCAGTTAATGTAAACAAAATTATTGTAATTGATCAGTCACACTGTGGATACTAATTCTAATAAAATCATATTTTAAAAAGCCAGATGTTCCCTCACATATTTAACATTTGGTTTTCTCAGCCACCTAAGCAGTCTCACCACAATCCACACAGTTTGCTCGAATTATTTCCAGCTGTGAACCCCCAGTCTCCTTTGTTTCATCTTGCATTACATCTAACAACATTGTAACAGTTGTAATAAAGTAAAATTTTGAATAAATACGCAACTGTTAAATAAAATACACATAGTACAGACATCCGATGTTGATAACCTGGGTCTGCAACTGAGAACTGAAATAAAAAGGGAAGCCCTTCTGGTGGCCTCCTTGGACTGTTCAGCTTTCTTCCACATGTGTTGATACTGTGTTACTGTACTCTTCTTTAACCCAGCAGTGTGAAAGTGTGAGAACTAGAGTCATTAGCCCTGAGCTAGCTGAGCTCATGTTTCCTGTTTACTTCGTTGAAGCTAATATCCTATTAACTGTGTCAACTAGCAGGCATTGTGGGGCACCTGGCAGGTTCTCACTGTGACAGTAATCCCTCAGATTTAGCAGTCAGCACTACTGTTGCGCTAGTTAGCTGCTCTCAAACTGCCAAAGAGGAGCAAATCAGCAGGTTGTATTTGCTCCAAATTTCTAGTTGGTGTGTAGAAAAATGTTAGTCGGCAAAGTAGTGTACATTGAACTTATTGGTTGGTAGTGTGTTTTTGTTGGCAGTGTGGACCAGTGAGGCAAGGTATTGTTATTGCTCATGTCTCTGTGTGAGAGAAACCAGCACAGATCATGAAAGGATGTTGATTTTTACAAAACTTGGAAGGTACCACTGATAAATTTATGGAAAAAACAGAATAATCTTAGTGAGTCGATTGTTCTTCAGTCTCTTAACGCTGATGGACGGATAACATTCTTCCTAAAGAAATCCTCTCATTTTGTGTTTTGATGACTGTGGTATGGAATGCTGTCAAACACATCGGTCTAAAATCTCCCATATGTGTTTACTTTGTTTGAGATCTCTTGACTGGAGGTCATAGCATATGGTTCACATCATTTTCCTACTTATCAAAGAATTCAATGTCCCCTCGTTCCCTATACATGAGGTCATTGTCATCTTAGAACAAACCGGTACCATTACACTATATGTCACATGCTTCTATATTGACTGAGTGACTACTTGTGTGAATGATTGGCTTTTGGTAGTATTTTAAGAATTAATGAAATGGTGTGCAAAAAAACAGTTTACACATTATATATAGGCGTTTTGTTTTTTCTTTCCTTTGCATAGCTGTCCTGCTCTCTCATCCTATCTTAAATTACAATTTTACCTTACTGTTTGGGTTTGAACCATTTTTATGCGTGTACACATATTCACAGCTGTACTTTAAGGGTTAAATGTGAAGCTTTTCTCCCCTTGTGAGGAGGTCACCAGTTTCCCTTGGCTCTGTCTTTTTACTCAGTGTCCAGGGACACATGAGGACGGGCTGATTTTTGCCGGGCGTAACCCGCTGTTTGCAGAAGGAAGTCAGGTTTAAAGGTCAGGGGAATGATGGAGGAGATGTGGTGTGTAATGGAAGATGTGCATTTAACGCCACCATGCAACGGTGTAGTGCACAGTGATAAGTTGGATGGTGTTGCATATCTAGTTGGTACTTTTCCCCCATGTGAGTTGCTTTTCCTAGCTCATCCCAAAACACAGAAGGTTTCAGTGTGGGGCAACAACATAACTTTCTGAATGTTCCACAGATTGATAGCCCTGCTGTGTAGGGAGATGTGTATCCAACAGATAAGGTTGTCAAGTTGATAATTTGTGTCGCATTGAGTGCAATATCATCAGGAATCTGTCTCTGAGATTCACTGCCTTAGCAGGGCTCTACATGGCAAACAGATTTAACTGGTTTTCTTAGAAAGCTTTGCTCACTAGGTCAAAATAAGCAGAATAGGTGCTCAGATTTTCAAGAAGCTGTTTGGCACTTGTTTTTCTATGTTTGTTTGATTCTGATGGATGGACACTTAAGTACAAGTAGTGTTTGTGTTTTAGATAACTGCCGATTATTTTCAGCCCAACTGAGGGCTGTAATCTGTTGTTCCTTCACGGTCAGAAATGTCATTGTCTGTGTTCAGCATTAAACGTGGCTTTGTGAAGACTTCAGATAGTCACAGATTGAGTTAGGCAACTTTTGTCTCTTTAAGTTAGGTTGCTGTTGTTGACAATGTGAAATATGATATTCATAATCAATTGAAAAAGGCCAAAGGGAGAAGGGCAAGTCATATAATGCTTGGCAATTGAATGAATGTATTGTGACTCCCACTTTGTGAAGCTCAACAGATCGCTCAGTGTCTCCCAACAATGGCTTCTTGCAGGAATTTCTCTCCACAGCTGTGTTCTGCTAAACCAGACACTGCCAGAGATTCTTTTCAGAGACACTCTCTGTGAGGTATGGTGTTAGTAATCGTCTAGAAATGCACAACTTCAGACCACAGCTCTTTACCAAACTGTAATATAATATTGCCAGCAACTTTAGAGGATATGGTAGACTAATTTTTGTGTCATCAGAGCAGGAAAAAACAAGTTTTACAACAGCTGATATTGCATTTACTCTGTATGTTTTCGTTCATACTGCCACCATACTGATGCCACTACCACCGGACAATAATAAACCAGAAGGATCCACCTCCCTCAACACCCCACAATCCTCAAATGCTTCATCTTGCATTATTAAAAAATGTGCTAAAAAAATTCCCCTTGATGGCCTTTTTATGGATTTGTTCCAAAATTTAATGGGTTTGACTATGGCCTATGCCCTGCGATTCTACCAAGTTTCATATATAATCGTTGTATAATTCTTTAACTAGACAGACAAATTGAAATGAACACCTAAAAACATGGTTTGGCTAACTAATAAAAATCATGTAGTACAGAAACTCTCAAGTTCTGAAAATGTAAAACGTATAATGTGAATTTTCCAGACTTGTGACTCAGACTCATCTGTCGAGGTTTACGTGAAAAACATTTGATCCTGAATTACATGAGCTGAAATCTGAAACCATTATGATTATTTTTTTTTATAACTTGATTCATTTTGTCAGATGTTTGTATTGCAAAATGTGTTGATGAATTTTTATCCTGGCCGTCACATGTAGGTTGACTTCTGCTTTTGATGTGGTCTGTGAGGTTAAAATAATGGTTGTGACAATTAAACTCAACCTATGGTACTCAGGGGAAACAGGTGCATTTCTTTTCATGTATGCCCTTGTCATGCCACATGAAATTATTAAAATAAATTTTTTTCAGTGAAATTTGACTTACTCGGAATTCATGTATAGTGTTATAAAAGGCAATGTACATTTTATTTTGGGTTATAACGTTGCAAAAGTTGAAGTGAAGCTCATCCTTCCTCTTTGGCATGATGCTTACCCTCTCTTCTGTGTCTCTCCCCTTTCCTCCCTTAGGAAATGACCTAGAGGCCTTACAGATACATTTGTGCTTTTGTCACTCTAATCTGCATCCGCTGAGAACAGCGAGATCTGGAAGCACACTTGTTTCCGCAGTGAGTAATATCTACCTCAGCCAGCAGACAGGGGAGAAACCAGGAAGCTGGTGGAGACTTCAGACAGGCAGACGGAGCTATCAGCTGGCCACTCGCTCACTGCCTCATGAGTCCTGCTTTGTGAAGAGGATTAGAGACGGACTGGATCTGTCTGCCCTTCGCCTCCTACAGCTCCTCTACCAGCCAGTACACAAGAAGAGCAGAGGCCACATTCTCTAATTCCAGCATTTACTCATTTGTGTGTGTGTATTTTTTTAAAATAATTTTCCATCTGTGCTGTTGACCAGTGTCTCATTTTCCATGGATACACCTTTGCTTTCAGCTTTTAAAAGGATCATCTACTTTTATTGGTGCAGGCTGATATAGTTTATATATGTACAGACTTATGTGTATATACTCTATATACTGTATGAAGAAGTTTTCTCCCCATGCTGAAGGAAAATTAATGCACTTTAAGATTGTCTTGGCTGTACAATACAGAGTGTTTTGGACTGCTCTCCACTACTATGATCATTTTGTTTGAAGCTGGAAACAGAGAAACTGGAGGTGTGTCTGCTGTTTTTAAGCTGGGCCTGATGCATCTGCAGCAGGGCTGCATGTAAGCATTTTACTCAGCCTGCCAGGTTTTTTTTGATCGCCCTCCAACCTCTCCCACTTCTGTGCTGCCTCTCTAAAAGGCACACTGAGATGAGCCTCTGGCAGGTGGAATCCTTGAGCTTTCTTTTTACAGAACCTGAACAGTTTTAGGACTGTTGGATTTGAGTTTGTTGTTTTGGAAAGAGGACTAGAGCACTTTGTTGCAGAAAACAACAAAGACTAAAAACAGGAGCTTCCGGTGCTGTCGCACCACTTATGTATTGTTGCAGTGCGCAGGAAAGTAAAATGGACTACAAGCGTCGCTTTTTGCTCGGCGGGTCCAAGCAGAAAGTGCAACAGCACCAGCAGTACCAGATGCCTGAACTGAGCCGGACCCTGAGCGCCTCCCTAGTCTCCTCTTGCTCGGCCTCTTCACCTATGGGCACTGGGGTGGGCATGACTGGCAGCTGCCACCCACCTCCCTCCGGTGCCACCACCGCGGTTGCTGATATCCAGCAAGGCATCTCTAAATACTTGGATGCCCTCAATGTGTTCTGCAGGGCCAGCGCCTTCCTAACAGACCTGTTCAGCAGTGTGTTCAGGAACTCTCATTATTCCAAAGCAGCTATGCAACTGAAGGACGTGCAGGAACACGTCATGGAGGCGGCCAGCAGGCTGACTGCAGCAATAAAGCCTGAAATCGCGAAGATGCTGATGGAGCTGAGTGCCGGGGCCGCTAACTTCAAAGACCAGAATGACTTCAGTCTGCAGGATGTTGAGGTAGGTTCACACACAGAATTGCACACCAGCTTACATAGAGCACTTGTTGAACTCGTACATATATTATTACACTGAGTTGACTTTGACTCTGGCTTATAGGCATTGCCTCTGACAATTATTGACAGGAAAGTCTAGTGTTTGTTCACGTGGAAAGAATTCACTAAGTGCAACCTGAGGGACTGTTGAGCTCCACATGCTTTATCATATTCATTTGCCTATGACTCGTCCTCGAGCACTGGTGCTAAGATGCTTAGCTGCAGCCTGTCAGAAGGCTGGCTCCATTATTCAATGTTTCCTGACTCAAATGAGATTCTCACACCCAGTGTTAAGCTGGTGTCAGGATCTGAGGGTGAAGTGTGAAAAACACTGAGGATGTGAGAAGAAAAGTCATCTTTTGTCACTCTGAATACCACACCATCATTCCACTGCACTGAATTTGTGCGAAACACTGTAGCCCAGGTGTTTTCATGCACATTAAATGTAGATGTTAATGTAATATTCACTGTGCTACATAACCATACAGTTTAGCTGTAATGTCAGAGGTATTTTCTCTCTCTCAAATTCTTTTTTGATGTCTCTACTTTTTTGTGTGGTGATATAGACATACAATACCCTATGTCTGTCCCTCTTTATACATTTGTAACCATTTTGAGCAATAACCATCTTTATCTTCACTGTGACATCTTTTATCTGGACCTAAAAGGGTCTTCAACTTTGACATGGTATATTACCGAATTATTTTACCAGAGGGATAATCACAATTATGGCACATCATTATAATTCCAAACGTCAGTTTTTGTGAGAGTCAGTGTCTCATACAGTGTCATCTGTTTCAAGAAGCTGTGCTTTTAGGTGTGCACCACACCCAGCACAGTCTCCAGCCTTCATCATGATTACCACATGTACTTATCCTCCTATATCCTCCATTTAATACGCAGACTCCCTGTGTGGCTAGTCACACCTCTTCCACAGATAGGAAGTCTTCACAGCAACTACAGTCAATTACCTCTTTGTCTGTAATCATACTAAGCTTGTCTCTGAGAGTTTAATTCTGATTTAAATCAATAAGAGTATCACAGGCAAAGTCCAAAAAGAATGCAAAAGATTATTTTCATTGCATTGTTATTTTGTTTTAGATGTATAGGGTTTTACACATCATCCCTGGTTTATAAAACCTTTAAGACTTTTACAATTAAGTTTTGGGACTTTGCTCAACTGCTGCGAAACTCTGTGCCACAGGTGGTCTTATGTACAATGAACAGCAGTATTAGACCAAATAATGGTAATTATCAGTTTTTCCATGATCCGGCAGTACGTAGCAGAAAGGGGGTAAATGGCTGTGGCCAAGACACTGGAGGGACTGCAGGACCTCAGTGGATGTGGCTGAGCCCAAAACAGGAAACACTTTTGCACCGCAGTCAGTAAATCTGACTCTCTGTGGTCTTGGACATGCACAGATGAATATTAGAGGAAGCCCAAGTCTGTGAAAGTTTAGACCGCATAGCTTGGCAATCACACTTGCTGTCTGGTCCTGGGCATAAAGGGTACATTTGTTACAGCGGAGAAGGAAACACGCTAATGCTTTTTCTTTTGCATTGGTCTTATTCCAGTGTGTTAGTTGTATGAAGTTCTGAGAACGCTACAATAATATTGTGCTGGTAGAAGTGTAATATTAACACCTGTAAAAAGTAAGTATGAATGACACACTTCTTTATTTTTCATGTCTTTTTAACCTTGAAAGAATTCACAACATGATGTGACCTAGAGTGTGGTTTCACCTCTTTCAGTTTTATAGCATGAAAGAGGTGTTTTATAGCTATAATAGGTTGAAAAAAACTGCATCACTTAAAGAAGCCATTATGACTTTTTGATGAGTCATCTCTAATTATATGCAGTACTATTCATCATAGGTTGTTTTGTTAAAAAAACAAGCTTAGCATGTGACAAATTACACTTGCTTCGCCCTAGCTAATTATAATTGCTGCTAAATCATCTGGTCCCTTACGATATGTTGTATTTGTGACTGTAAAAGGGATTTTCCTTTTGTCTGCATGAGTTGAGGAATGCTGCTTGGCAACTCTTTGCATTATGAGGTCTTCTAAAAGAGCCAAATGCATTTCTGAGTTAGGGGAGTTGTGGTATGTGAAACTTCACCACCCTTTCTTACGTCTCTTCTTTTTTCTTTTTGTTTTCTTTTTTTGTTTTTTTTGCCCCCTTTTAACAAAAACCCCCAAAAGTTAAGGTCAGTGTAATCCTTTTTCTCCCCTCTCCAAATCAGAGCCCAGTTTTCTGGCTCCTCAGAGTGACTCCATTGCCAAATATGCATGAAAATGTCACGGTTTGTTTAGAGGCCGTTTGCCGAGCTTGTAAGTTTAAACCACAGCACAGAGCCCAGAGGCAAACAGAGAGGTCCCCTCAACCAGAAAGAGACCTTCATGGCTGCTCTAGTCAGACAACTACATAAGCACTCTTGGAGCATGCTGGAAACACTCTGGAAAAAACAACCCGATGATCTCCAGCTGTTGAAAACACTCATGCGGTTTATCTCCTAAGATTGTCTGTGGAATAACCTGGGAATGCCACAGTAAAAATTAGTTTCAGTTTCTATCGTACCAAACTCAAGCTAGTAGTTTATGGGTCAAAATTGACCTCAGAGAGATACAGTTTTTTTTGTTGACATTAAGCAGCCAAGATCAGAAAACTTGTAGTGGTATGACATGACTATTTGTTTGTAAGAACTCAGATTCAATCTACTGATAGTGCAGGTGTTCTCAGAAAACACAAGTATAAATGTTGATTGATGATTCGCCTTGTTTGGGCTTGAGAGAGGCCCACCTTCGACTTGGCTCTGCTACTCTCTTATTTCTCATATTTTCCATGACTGTGTGGGGATACTGCACAGCCAATCACATGTGTTACCCATTATCTTGCGCTGCAGCCATCAGCCATGTCCTCATTTTTTGCTTCACTTGGTTATTGTAGACGACTTTGTAATGCTTGGAGTTCCATTTGATCACTGTCAGCTTGTGTTCCTCCTGTTTTATTAACTTTATTAAAATATGCTGTATAATATCAGACTGTGGCATTCCACTGTCCTATGTTGTTTCTTTATTATAAGACTATACTTGTCCTGTTATTTACCTTATTGTTTTTGTTGCCTATGCACTGAATCAGCACTGAATGATTGGGTTTTGGTTAGTTGGTTAACATCAACAGCAGGAGAAGGAATTTCTCATGTTGTGCACCCTGGATCTGAGCCTGTGTTTATCGGGCCTCCCAGACTAAGAGCATTCACAGAGGTAACCAGTACATTGCCCGTTTTCTACACTCTGTACTCAGCCCAAATTCAGTCACCGCTTTTAGTTTGACTTTCCAATCTGACATGCCAAAATAAATCTAATTCTAATAAAAAATAGATAAGATAAACCTTACTGTGTCTTTATATTTTGATTATAACATGCCAACCAGTATTATTCAGGATAACTGAGTGAGGTTTTGTGAATCTCTTTTTAGTTTATTGCTTGAATGCAAGATAAAAATATGTTTTTTATGTACTCTGTAAATGCACTGAACAGGAGCGTGTTGACATGGACAAAGGCACTGGCATTTGATCCTTTGACCCTCCATGTTTTGGTCACTCCAAATAGAAGAAAAGTGTCAGATTTTCCATAAACAGACTCCAGTACATTGCGGTAACACACTGGCACAGTTTGCTTATCAGTATCATCACAGTGGAAATGTAACCGTTTTATCACCAAAAAGGATTTCATCATTATTCCTATTGTCATAGAATTTTTATTTTGTGTTAATTGGTCAAACCTATAAACCCTTTTTTTTTTTGGCATGATTTCTTGTAGTAGTTTTGAAAAAAGTAAGAAATCCAACAAACTGAGGTTGTGGGACATCCTGATACAGTCCTGATAAATCTGTTGATGTCCTCTCCCATCTGCCATCAGGAAGCATATTTCTGTCTTTACAACTCAGCCTCCCCCTTGAGATATTTTCAGCAGGTACCTGAAAAAGAAAACCCTGTGACTATGGTGGACCCTGTGGTGTCCTGTTTCTCTTATTTTGCTAAGTGGACAACAAACCAGTCCCCAAGCCTGGATTATTCTTGCATCAGACTCGCATACACAAACTCAGACTCTGCTTTGGTGGTGTGTGTGATGATGTATGTGCAGCATTCTAAGACTTATATTTACAATGGATTTTATGTATCATTTTTACATGTACATAATCTGCTTATTTAACTTAAAAATTACAAATGTAGAAAAAAAGTACATATTTAGCAAGACTGTAAATTTCTGTTACATTGTTATGACAGTCATCAATCTAAAACAGTTTTGACCAGGAAATCCATATCAGACCAGGGATGATGTTTCCTGTTTTCCCTGTAGTGTTTGTCCAGTGTTTCAACTCCTGTTATCTATTTTTAACTTTTATTGTAAACCTGTCTTGTGCCCTCACATATAAATCAAAATTTCAGTTACACATATCCAATTTGATTAACAACAGCCATTGTGTCTGTTTTCACATGTTTAGTATCTGTTTACACCACATTAGTTATTACAAATCTAGTCAGCAAGCTGAAATCTGTTCATGCAGAGTGGAAATATGTGAGCTGATTTTGATTTATGGTTTGTGGCACATCCTTAGCTTCATGTATTTTTTATATGGGTTTGACTGTTATTGTGTTTTCAGTGGCAAACAGTGGACAAACAATGTAGATGAATGTCTGAAGTGTGAATGGTTATGTTTAAGGCTGTGGGATCCAACAGAACTGCTGTAATTGTGTAACTGCCGTTCTGCTAGTGCTGGTCTTAAACTACATTTATGTATTATAATCCCAGAACAAATCCTGTAAATCAAGTCTGAAACATACAAGTTGAATAACTTGTTCAGATGGAATGGAAATTTTAAACAGTCATATTAAAGAATAACACTCCAAGGCAATCTGCTGATGTAGTTGATGTGGTTTGGTGAGTCAAGTCTGCAATAGTGAGACATTTATGGGAAACAAAAAAAGTCTGTTGCAAATTTATTTATCATGCGTTTTGCTTAAGGGAAAATGCCATGCTTGAACAAGAAGTTATATCTTTTAATAAGTAGTTCTCAAAATAAAATGAAAAACACTTAAAATTAACTTGTCAGGCCAAATGTTTTCTGTTTTGCCGGGGTGACATAAAAACCAAACATTCCCAAGCTTAAAATACTTTGGATGGTTGAGTTTTGTAAACCTAGCCTGTTCTTGTTCTTGCATCTTTTTAATTGAATAAATATAAATATGTACACACTATCACTACACTGAAAAGTTGCCTGTTGTGGAAACCAGTCATTATTTCATATCACATTTTATTAGAGAACTTTAATTACTTTTTAATTTCTTTTTTCCTGATGAAGTTGTAAAAGCTGTTGTTTATGCACAGAGGCATGTGGACATAGATCTCAGTAGAGTTACTGTTCATGTTAGATGTTCATCAAAGACACTTATTGTAACCTCAGTCTTTTCTGTTCTTCTTCAGGTACTGGGTCGATGCTTCCTCACAGTGATGCAGGTCCATTTCCAGTTTCTTTCACAAGCCTTGCAGAAGGTCCAGCCTGTGGCCCAGTCGTGTCTGGCAGAGGCTCTGGCCCAGGCCCAGGAGCGTTGCACTAATACCCGCTCCCAAAGCTCTGACCTGGGGCCCCTTACAGAGCTGGAGGAAGCCTCCCGCTCATGGAAAGGTGTAGCTGAGGTAGGCAGACGCAGGGTGCCCCAGGATTTGGGCCTTGGAAATACGGGGGTTTTTCTGTGTGAAGTGAAAAGCCGACTTGTTATACATTCCTGAGAAATGCCACCCACTTATACTCTCCAGCCTTAATTTCCTATTTCCTCTTTTTGCCCTGCAGTTTGTCTGCAAACCTACATGCTATACTCTCTAAACTCCAGCCCATGTAAGGGAGGCTGTTTTGTAAGAGGACCTAACTAATCCTCCAGTTAATCAGTCCCTCTGGCCCATTTTGAGCTTTGCTGTATATAGTGACGCAGAGAGGAGAATAGTGGGTTGATTGATCTGTTAAGCCCTGGCATGCAGAGTGTCAGCCCTGGAGGGGCTAGGCCTGCATAGATCCTGGTAGAATGTGCAGGGGGGTGGAGGGGTTTAGATATAGGGAGGTGGTTAGGATACTCTGGCAGAAGATTGACAAACATTTTGTTACTGTAAAAGTTATATTCCATAGTGCTTTAAGCTGATCTTTTATTTGCTTTAAGCCCAAAGTCTACTGTTAAACCACATATACACACTTAACATATTTTTGATGATGATGATGATTATTTATTCATGTAGAGTATTAGCAGGCAAAGGCAGGATTCCCAGAAAGCAGTCTAACAACAAGAGCAAGACAAAATAAAAGTTAGTTAAGATGGTAAAACAACAAGATAAAGTTGAAATTTCAGAAGAAATAAACCAATGTTAAAGTATGTCATTTCTTACTCTGTGAGACTGTCTTATAGAAATATGGATGTTCTTGTTGTCTCTGACCTCGTATTTTCTTTTGTGCTCTTGTGCCCTCAGGCCACAGCAAGGTTAAGAGAGAGGGGTCGGGACGGCTGCCTGGCAGGCATCCAGGTTCAGCAACTGTTCTGTTCCAACACCACCACCATCCCTGAGCACCAGCTGAAGGAGCTCAATATGAAGATTGACAATGCTTTACAGGTACAGTATCATATCATCAACTGTTGCAAAGGCAACTACAGTGTTTTTTTATTTATTTTATTTTAATGACACCACCAGAGTAGAAAACCTTTTGTTCTTAGTAAAGTAGGCAATGTTGGACTGATAGTTGGCTGTATTTTCCTCTCTATTTCCAGGCTTACAAAGCAGCACTAGAAAGCCTGGGCCACAGTGAGTATGCTCTTAAGGCTGGCTTTCATCTGAACCCCAAATCTGTGGAGGCAGCATTACAGGTGGGTTCACTCTCAAAAAAAGTTCTCCAACTCATGAAAGGGAAAGGGAAAGATGATAAAATTTACAGTGTATAGATAATAGAATATTTTTAATTTATGGATAGTTGTCTACATTATGTATGGTTGTTTTTGTGCTTGGGTGAGCAGGGCTGCTGCAGTGAGGCAGAGGCCCAGCAGGCGGGCAGGATGCAGACCACCTCCCAGCCCATCCAGTGCGAGCTACCTACCATCCCTGTGCAGATCGGCTCACATTTCCTCAAAGGAGTGTCCTTTAATGAGTCAGCGGCAGATAACCTCAAACTAAAGACGGTATGGTCCCACCAGCCTAGCTACATACGACCACAGGTCACCAAGATTGAACTGAATTAAAGTTGCCCTGCTAGGTGTAACATTACTAAACACCAACAGGCTCTGGAATATTTGTACAAATCTCTGTCTCGTCCATCGATCCTAGAGCATAAACCACTTCTTGACGTAGTACATTTTTTTTAAAAAAACAAACCCACAGTTGGAAGGAAAACAGAACTGCTCCTTTAAGTCCAGTTACAGTAACCTCAGGAAATCTGTAAATTAATGAAGGCTCTATTTGCATATTCTGTGGTGGAACATGGGCAGACAGTGACTGCAGACAGCTTTGTTGATTGTTGGTGTTCTGTATCCTCAGCACACAATGCTGCAGCTCATAAAGGATGCACTGGGCCAGAACGGAGTGACTCCAAGAGACGACTCTCCTGTCACAGAAGTCCTCAACCAAGTCTGCCCATCTAGTTGGAGAGGAGCCTGTAAGACAGCTGTCCAGCTTCTGTTTGCACAGGCTGGTCTGGTGAGTAGAGAGGTTAAAGACCGGGGACACTGCAGTCGGGATTATATGTCCACAAGGCCTTTCCTGATTGTCACTGATAATTTGCCACAAAGGAACACACTTGGAATCAAATGTGTTTTTGTTTCTGAATGGAATTCCTTTTTGGGGAACCTGTGGGCTAATATAATGTTATTATTGCCTTTGGATGCTGTAACAAACAACACTTTCATTTTTTTAAGAAAAACATAAATGAAAAATGAAAGAAAGAGAGCCAAACATTACATATTTTTCTTTTTGTGCCAGTTCTCTCTTGAAGGGGGGGGGAGGGGGCGGCGGCAACATGTAGTGGATAGGAAGTTCTCTATTTGGTTCTCATTCAGGATGCTGATCTTTTGATCCAGCATCAGTCGTCTGTGTTTCTGATACCACAGAACAGTGAAAAGGAGGTGGCATGCCGACGTGAACAGGCCTGTTGTACATCTCTGACACTACGACTTCATTAACGGTCTCCTTTTGTGTATCTGCGGGTTTGGCAACTTACCTCCCATTGTTTGTGAGATTTGTAATGGAGATGAGGAGATCTGAAAAGTTGCTTTGAGGCAGAGGAGAGGTGAAAACAAACACCCAGAGAAAGACAAAAGCGAAGAAACATTCCTGGAGCATCTGGGTGAAGGATGGGCTCGCCTGGGCCAGTCTACAAACAGAACCCCCCGCCCGTTGGAAAGGAGAGACACTGGGAGGAGGGTCAGCAGCAGGACTTGCCTCAGAGTAACACCAGTGTGTTTATGCTCCGATGTTTATTTCCTCTGTGTGGTCTGCTCTGTCGTCAACGTCAGGCAGAGGGAGTGTTCCCATCCAGCCTGGTGCTAACTGTAAAACAGTCCCTGGATGATGAATGAACGCTTTGCATTAGCGCCTTATCTGAGCCTTTTGCCACTCAACCCAAAATAGATCACACACAAGTGAGCACAGACACACACACAC
>JAPQRQ010000018.1:37466375-37477787 GCA_037367365.1 Apogon talboti | reverse complement strand
ACCGTACAGCCCCTGCACGAGCCTCCGCAGAATATTCAGGAAAATGTTGACAATAAACACACACACACACACACACAGATACTATCTGCTATTAAAATCTTTTGGATTCTATCATTTATGCGGGAGCTGTTAATATGCGAGGCATGCACTGTGTTAGTCATAACTGCACAAGTGTGTGACAACGTCCTACTTATAGACTAATCCATGGAAGAAGGCAGAAGTAAACAAGCAACCATTACTGCAGTGGCATTTCACATTTAAACCTCACGCAGTGTTCTTGTAATATGACGACTCTGCTTTTGAACAAATTATAAATAGGTTTGCAATTAAATTTGACGATAAGGTTCACGTTGAAATGATGTAATAAGAATGGACAATAAAGGAAGTCCACTTGACATTGAGTTTATACCTGTCCAAACATCTAGCTCTTAAAATCCAAATTAATATGAAGTTCTTCTGTGTTGATCTCCATGCCAAATGTCATGGCATTCTTTTAGTGAAACTGGACCTTTTGGGGGTTAAATAAGTGATTACCTCGATCAGCTCTGCCATCCCTGTTAGAACTGAGAATAAATCTAAAATAATTAGTCACACATCAGTCTGTCATGCATTATACAGTTGTGTAACCATCCCCCGAGTTCATCATATTCTGTTTACAGTTTTAGAGGAAAAGAGGGAGCTTTAGATATGAAGTTAACAAACTTTTTCACATATTTTAATGAGAGATCATCATGAACTCTTAAACATTTTCATGGGCGTGTGTCATATAATTGCACCGGTCGTTGCCATATTAAATGTCTGCAGTGTGTGATATAATACAATAGTTGCGCTGCTGATGCCGCCTCTGACTGCGTCCGCAGGGAGGCCGTAAACAGCAGCTGGTCAGCCAATCAGGGGGATTCAGCCAGCTCCAGTGATGAGACGTCCTCAGCCAACGGCGACAGTCTGTTCTCCATGTTTTCTGGGCCAGACCTTGTGGCAGCAGTTAAGCAGAGGAGGTACGTCCCAAACTTTTCCACTAATAACCAAAATCAATCACAGTTCTGGGTGTAATCTCTCCTCTCTCATTATACATCATTTGATAATGGCTGTCTAAAGGCTGGAATGTTTTCAGGGATGTATAGTCTAAGCATGGCTGCACCTACTCCCTCCATATTGCAGTCATTATCACAGACGAATGCCAGCTGGAGTTGACTGCGCTCAGAAATTCTGCCAGTGGTTTATCACTGGTGTGGTTTATATTCCATTTCTGCGTTCACAGAAAACACAGCTGCGGTGAGCCGGAGGTGTGCACACTGCCCTCACCACCGCTCCATCACATCGGAGATGACAACCAGGTGAGACGCCAAACATGTAACGTGTGTCTTTACGTGTCAACACCTCATTTTAACCCATTAAGACCCAATACAGTTTGTTTGTGTAACATTTGTGAGCATCTATTGGTTTTTACCCTTGAAAGTGGGTGTGACATTTACAGCAGTGGGGGTGGGGTTTATGTGTTTAGACCGAGACCACAGTGAAGTTTTCAAACAGTGGGTTAAGTACCACAGTATTAGAGTGATGACCATTTGATTATTTCCTTAAATCTAATTTGGTGTCAGTGGAGCTTCAGAATGACTTGGACATGTTTTGATATTACTCAGCACTTCTACAGTGATTGCAGTAGGATTTTTTTTTTTTTCGGCTCAGCTGCAGACAAACAGATGAAAGCACGCAGCCTTTTTTAAACGTGTCCTTTGCCGTCCACTGTGCTCCGCAGGACAGCAAAACTAAAACCTGGCCCCCAAAAGCGCCGTGGCAGCACTCCAACACCAACACCATGCCCAATCCCAGCTCTTCCTTGTACCAGATGAACATCCCTCCTTCCTCGCAGTGGAGCGACTCCATGCAGATGCTCCAGTCCCCTGTGTGGTCCACCGCCAGCGACTGCTCCCCCTCCACGGGCATCTCCTCTGGTTTCCCCTTCACCCAGCAGCAGCAGCAGCAGCAGCAGCAGCAACAACAGCAGCAGCAACACAAACCCATGACCAAGGGCTTTAAATCCTTCCCCCTCAAACACGAGCACCGGCCCTCCTACCTTCACCAGTACTGACGCCACGCGGCGCTCCCACGGTGAAGCGCAGCGCAGCGGAGGGTCTGTCGCTCTGTCAGATGAGCCACACGGTGGGCCGAGCTGCACACGGGACAGTCCACACCCACTAAATTGGAAAATTTCAGCCTGAGGCTCTACAGCCTGCCAGGTAAAATTAAGTACACACACTGGCTCAACGTTTTTGTATCTATATTTTTCCATGCCAAACACGCCCATTTGAAAAAGAGACATATTTTCCAGTTTTTTCAAACTGCCATGTTTTAACTACAACAGATGCATGCGTTCCGCTGGCAGCCGTTAGTCTAGTGGTGGTTTCTCTGTCTGTCGAGCTGACCTAGTGCGTCTCCTCAGACTAGAGCTGGAGACATGCGCGGCCATCACAGACTTGCTTCTGCGGCTGAAAGTGTGAGTAAAGGCGGGGAATCACAAGAGGGCACGGGGCTTGAAGCGTTCTCCTTTTGCCCATAATAAATATACTGTGTCTACATAGCTGTAACTGCCAAATCTCACGCAAGATGACCCAGAATACAGCTACCATCTACTGTTTCATAGCTTGTAAAATACTGAAGTTGAAATATAAATATTTAGTTCTTTTTATTAAGAGGCTTTGAGCAGGCTCAGCGTAAATATAGTAAGTCACTGCAGAGGTGTAATTTGAGAGAAATACACTACTTTTTCAACAACTGACCAGAGTTAAGAGTTATAGCAGTAACTATGTGCCATGTTGGTATTGATAGCACTTGCAGAATATTATTTCCAACCAAAGCGTTGTTCAGAAGATGAATGGTGCTGAAGAGATGAGAGGCGGTCTGAGATTACTGTTGAGAAGCGGTGGAGTTACAAACCCTACTGGTTGTGAGAATTAGGGAACATCTTCACAAACAGAAGCGCATTCATTCATTTCTTCCTCTAATTGGCAGTTGTTTGCTCCAGATTGACACTAACTCCCATGAACCTAACTTTTTTTGTTTTGTTTAATAATACAATATTTTTCTTGTACAATTATTGACAGTATTAATCTTATTTTTGTATTTTCTTACATGTTATACCATTACTGTATGTTAGTATTCTTGTAGGCATATTACATAAAACATTATTTTTCACCTCCCAATATGTGAAAAGCACATTTTTTTCCTACAGAGTGGATCTACACCATCTATCTATAAACGTTACCAAATATGCCATGCTAAACACTAAAACATTGTGTGATGAGGGTGTTTTTGAGCCCTTGTTTCTTCGGTTTCTATGGCAATGGGCTGAATTTAAGCGCCCAGAATGTTCTTTTTGTGATGTTTGCGGATGCCAATGTTGCCTGTATTTATGAAATGACACCATGTTTTCAGAAAACTAACATACTTAACATGTTTACAGAGAATTGTTTGCTGTATATACATATAAATGTATATCTTTTTATAGTTAATGTGCTTTGCACAATCAAGATATAGGGTTTGTTGCTTTTTGTCTGTGTTATCTCCCTAACTGTTGCAGCCTTTTTTAATGACATCATTACAGACCTTGGACTGTAACTGTTAGCTTCTCAGCTGTGTCAAATGGTTTACTAGTGGCTTCTACAAAATAAAAAAAAGAATAAAAACATGTTGCCCTGATAGAAGATATGAAGGGGGACTGCTTGGCTTATGTTGCTTATTGTTCTCTTGAGCTGGCAACTGAATCTTTCCAAGTGTACCAGCAATGCAAAAAATGAATAAAAATGACTAGCAATTCAAAATGCCGTCTGTAACTTTTTTTTCTTCACATCAGTGATTCATTTGCCTCCCTGAATGTAAAGATGTGTTCAAGTTCTACTGTAAATATTCCATATACCAATATCAATATCAAGAAAGTTACCATCTTCATGTTTTTAATCAAGTGTTGGAGTGGAAAAAGTGACATTTGGAATTCACAGAATTTTTCACATAATAAATATCCAACAGAAGCGAAACACAGGCATGTAGTAGGTGACATGACTGAAAACAATGCCATTTCACATTGAACAAATATAAATATGCATCCTTCACTCATAAAAGTGTTTCCCTCCTCCCACGTTAACCCCGAGTCCTGCCGTCACCGTGTCTCCTTGTGTCCATTCACAGTGGGTGCAGGGGCTGAGCTTTCATCAGATGTTGGCTGAAAAACAAATAACATACTATTAAGCACAAAACTGTAGTTAAGAGAATGCAATAAGAATTTCTAGTGTAACCGTCACACATGCACTTCAACTGTTTCACCTTTGAAGAGGGAGCCACTATGTCAGGGCTGGCATCAGCTATAGTTGCCAGGTAAACAATGTTTCGGTGCAGGATCTGTTGGTATCTGGTGAGAAGGCAGAGTAGAAAACAGCTGAAACAGTGACCAAACTAAACAAATACAGGGCAAAGAGAGAAAGAGTTTGAGTAGGACATCTTAACAATGCTACGAGCTAGAAAAAAAACCCAAAAATGACGCTTAATATCAGATTAAAACGTAAAAATTCTACTTTAGCTCCTCAGATCTACCTCACACTGCTGAAAACAGGCCTACTAAAGTTGTGAAAAACTAGCAAAAGATTTGGACTGAAACGTCTTTTCTCTCTCTCTTGCATGGAGATACAGAATTTGAACAAACATGTACAGTTGAAAAGTAAAAGTACTACTCTTATGCATACACAGCGTTGACAGCAGCAGCAGATTGATGAGTCTGGACTGTCTGACTTACTGCACACACTCCACTGCCCGTCCTTTCTGCATGTACTCTGTGATGCATCTTATGAGCTGGTCGTTTTCATCCAGTAGCTGTAACAGATAAAACACACAATTACAGAACATCTGCTCCTCCCATCATATCCACTGAACAATTCCACTAAGTATTGAGTTTTAGTGTAGTACAGGATTTGGATTCAGATCTGTATCACGAAGTGAAGGTTCATGATGAAGTGCACGTGACTTCAGTGTCTATTATAAATTAAATTATATGATGAGTATGGAAACGTCTTGTGTGAAAGAGGGCTAAAAATAAGTGTGAATCCCAATATCTGAGGTTACTATGATCGAAGATGAGGTCTGGAAAACCCATCAAATACGATCATAAACAAGGCATTAGTCTGGGAGCTGTAGCGTTGCATGTCTTGGGTTATATTTCCCAGAGCAAGGGGTGCTACAGCAAAGCCACAGCGAAAACAAATAAACAAAACCGAAAAAAAACAAAAACTGAATAGGTAAATTAAAGATCACTAAAGCTGTTTACATATAACAGTGTCAATATACGGTCCCTTGTTCAGTAGTAGTGAAATTAGCTACTGGCTAACTGCTACTTAACTGTGCGGGAATGAGCTAATACCACGGTATCTGTTTCGTGAGGAATCCTTAACTACTGACTTACCCTTTGTATTGTTTCCTGGTTAATTTTCACCTTTCCTCGTAGTTTCTTTGGCACAAAAACAATCGACATTTTAGTACAAATATTTACTACTGCACACTCTCTTCTTCGTCTTGTTGTTTTGCGTCGCCTTTTCTTCTTCTTCGGTTGTATTGACCTGCTGCAGCCACATCCTTTGTTGTTATTAGCGCCACCTTCTGGACAGTAGCTGCTTCAACACCCGTCACTCTGTACTCGGGTGTGGCAGAGGTATTCAGACCTTAAATATGAATAAATACAAGTTAAAGTGCAAAATCGTACTTAAATATCGTTATCATGATGCCGTAGAATTATCCCTGTCAGTGTTTTATTATTGTAGATGTTTGAAATGAGCTCATTTGAACTATTTGGTAGTTTGATCTTCACCAATAGATCATATTCTGTAACACCAATATATGTTTGTAATATTGCTGCCATGTGAAAATCACATATCTCTGCTGTCAATGTGTCCTGAGCTCAGAGAAACAAGCCTGTTTTCAGCTTTTTACAGGTGTGTTTTTAAAGTGTTTCCTTAGTTTAAGAAGGAAAACTGTCATTTCAGCCCATAAAGGTAACACTTCATCCTCACTTTATCATTTGCAGGTAGTTTTTTTCAAGGGGGTGATAATTTTGTTATCTGAAAAGTAACTTAAGTTGTCAAAGGGAGTGGGATAGCAGTACAAAGCAGCATAAAAAATAATCATGCGTAGTGCTAGTACTTCAAATTAGACATTTTTTGCAGATTTATTAAAAAAAGAAAAACTGAAATGGCCTTCAGTATTCAGACCCTTTACTGTGACGCTCGTATATTTAACTCAGGTGTGGTCCATTTCTTCTTCATCCTTGAGAAGGTTCTATGCCTTCATTGGAGTCCAGCTGTGTTTAATTAAACTGATTGGATTTGATTAGGAAACACACACACCTGTCTGTATAAGACCTTACAGCTCACAGAGCAAATGAGAATCATGAGGTTGAAGAAACTGCCCCGAGAGCTCAGAGACAGAGTTATGTCAAGGCACAGATCTGGCCAAGGCTACAAAAGAGTTTCTGCTGCACTTAAGGTTTCTAAGAGCACAGTGGCCTCCATAATCCTTAAATGGAAGACGTATGGGAAGACCAGAACTCCTCCTAGGGTTGGCTGTCGGGCCAAACTGAGCAATTGAGGGAGAAGAGCCTTGGTGAGAGAGGTAAAGAAGAACCCAAAGATCAGTGTGGCTGAGCTCCAGAGATGTGGTGAGAAGATGGGGAGAGCTGTGGAAAGTCAACCTGCAGCCCTCCACCAGTGGAGGCTTTATGGCAGAGCAAAGCACATGACAGCCCACAGAGCTGGACAAAAACCACATGAAAGACTCCCAGACTATGAGACATGAGACCCTCTGGTGTGATGAGACCAAGATTGAACTTTTTGGCCATAATTCTAAGCGCTATGTGTGGAGAAAACCAGGCAGTGCTCATCACCTGCCTAATCCAAACAGCAGTTCTTCGACTGCAGGGACAGGACGACTGAGGACAAGTACAGAGGTGTCCTGGATGAAAACGTCTTCCACAGTGCTCTGGACCGAAGGTTCACCCTCCAACCAGACAATGACTCTAAGCACACAGCTAAAATGACAAAGGAGTGGCTTCGGAACAACTCCATGACTGTTCTTGAATGGCCCCGCCTTAAACCCAACTGAGCATCTCTGGAGAGACCTGAAACTGGCTCCACCCACGTTCACCACCCAACCTGACAGAACTGGATCTGCAACGAGGAATGGTAGAGGATCCCAAATCCAGGTGTGAAAAACTTGTTTCATCATTCCCAAGACCTCATGGTTGTATTGGCTCAAAAGGAGACCCTTCTGCTCAATACTGAGCAAAGGCTCTGAAATGTGCTGTTTCAGTTTCTCGGTCAAAATGGGGTGCAGTGTGTACGTTTAATGAGGAAAAAAAAAAAAAGAACTTAAATGATTATAGTAAATGGCTGCAATAGAACAGAGTGAAACATTTAAAGGCGTCTGAATACTTTGTCCCCACTGTCCCCGTCTACACAGCAGTGTCAAAACTAAGTTGTATTAAACACCTCTAGGTTCCACATGCTTTACAAGCAGGTGTGGAGATGTATGGTTATAATGGACGAAGCAGTGATGTGTCAGTAGTATAGAAAATGAAGGGTTAGACTCATGAATGCATATGGAATTAGTGAGTCCTGCTACTATTCACTTCAACTTCACACATTTTTAGATTTACATACCTCACCACATTCTATGTTTACCTCAGTAAACGGTGCGTTTTGTTACTTTCTGCTAATCTGTATGTGACTGTTTCTTTCCACTGAATACACAAAACATGAATGAGGAACTGGAACTTGTGGTGTAAAATAAACCAGACACACATGAGTATTGTACAACTCTTTATGTAAAAATTCCGTTCTGCTGATATTCTCAAAACAATTCCAGTGAAGGAGTAACAAACATATGAAAACATGTCAGTTTTTAATAACTCAGTAATACTTTTTGTCTCAAATTCAGTCTCACTGGTTATTGCAAAAGCTCATACAAAGTGATGCGTCCGACGGCTAACTTGCACTCATCAGCAGTATTTGCAATTTCCAGTCGCATTTGTCTCAAAATACCACAGTTTCTGAAAGAGTCTAATTTCACCTTGTAGTGCTATAAATATTGTTTTTGTCAAAAGGTAACCTTTCAGTTAAAGGGAGAGCTGTTAAAAATAAAGAAGAATAAAAAGTTCACCACTCTGAAGGCACCCCCTTAGCTGCTAGGTGAAAAACTCCTACCAAACACACTGGCACTAACATCCAGTTCTTTTCCCTTTGTTCACCAAAGACAGTTAAAAAAAAAAAAAAAAACAAACCAGGAGAGCAGCTACAAACAGCTGGTTATGACAAGTGCTGCTGTCTGAACTGAACACCTTTGAGACAACATTCAACCATTCACACTTTCCTGTTTTCAGTAAACTACGTATCACTGCTAGGTTTTAGTTTTTCAAACAGCTGACTGTGGATAATGAATTAAAATAAAACTTACACAAAGCAGAACAATGCAACAACACTGTGAGACAAGATGGCTCAGTCTGTTTTGGACCCAAAGGTTCAATTCAGAGGTTCTGAAATGACATTACATGTAGGTCATCAATTATTTAATCCCATTAAAATGCTGAAATTTCAAATCCATATTTGTTGAGGTTACTCTGGATGCAGGTTCAGAAACAAAAACCTTCCTTCTACAGTTAATACATGAACGTATGTTTAACAGATGCTGTCAAAAACTCTCCAGACCACGTTATGATAAAGCTGTAGCGCTGTAAATGCATAAGATGAAACAAATACTATCGCCTTCAGATCAATCTGTAACACTAGCAGAAATAATTAATCTCTTATGGTATGGAAGGACCAAGGGATGAGCAGAAATTATATGCACAGTCAAAACAAATGTGTGTAATGACCCATCATATGTAAAGGGAAAAACAGAAGATGAGCTACAAATACATTCATTACAATATTTAGTTTGTTTCTTCAACTGGCTTTGATCACACTGCTTCACTGGGGGAAGAAAAAAAATACACAGGTGATTCAGTGAATTTTGGTGCCGACATCAAAATATCAAAAAGAAACAACAAAAAAAAAATAAAGCTACAGATCACAGGCTGTGACCGACTCACAGTAACAGAGGGCGTTCTGCACACAGCTGTCAGTTCATGTCTGTACCAAACCAACGCCACTGATGCAGAAATACAGATTTACTCAAAAGCAAGATATTTACAGTTTTTGTTGTCCGTCTGGTAACTGTCTAACAAATGACTGGGGGCCAAAACTAAATTCACACCCCCGTGTTCAACTGGCAACGCTCATGCTGGTGACTGACGAGGTCTTCATTCTTTATGTCAAATGAGGAGTTTCTTTTGGGGAGAAAAAAAAAAAATGTCTTCAACGGGGATTTCATAATGGGGGCGACAATTCTTTGTGGCTCCACCGCTGCAGTACTACGCAGCCACCTTATTCTCCTTCTGTGAAAGAAAACAAATATTTAGACACCCAAACCTACATAAAACATGACCCTTTCCATCCTGATGTGCTGACGCTTTAATGTTGGACCATTAATACACACATAGGACTCATTTACCCTGTATTCAAAGTCAGAGAAGTCCCGTCCGCCTCGTCCTCCTCTGAATCCTCCTCTGAATCCAGGGGGGGCGCCCCGGGGCGGCCCGAAGGAGCCTCTGCTGGTGGGCCGGCCGCGGCCCCCCCGGGGGCCCATGCCGCCTCGGCCGCGGAAGCCGCCTCTGCCCCGACTGTATCTCAGAGGGATCCCGAAGGTCTCGGCGTTCATGCGTCTCTCCTCGGCCCAGGTCGGCCTTCGCTCCCTGATATATACACACACACACACACACACCCGTCAGCGCTTCAACTTCACACACAACTTAGAACAAGCAGATGTAAAAGGAGGCACCGCAGGCTGAAATGGAAACGTGGGCTCTAAACGCACACATTTTCTTTTTGTTTTCTTTTCTTTTCTGTTTACGTTCAGAGTTTGAAGTTTTGTACATAATTAACACGTCTGAGATGGTGAACTGACGCCTGGCCCTGCGTGTCAGTCTGTTTTTATCTGACACAGTAACACACTGTACAGACAGACATTGAAAATAACTGTGTGTCCTGGTAAACTGACAACACTGAAGAGTCCTTGGCTGCATTAGAGTTCTTGTCGAGTGCTTTCATTCTGATTTTCTTCCCATTCATCCTGGATGCCTCCTCAAACATTGTTAGGAAAAATGTGAGACTTACCTTGAAAATCCTCTTTCACCCGTTTTACTGGAAGAAATAAAAACAAACCAAAAAAAAACCTTTAAGTGCACTGTGTAAAATTTCAAGGATTAAATAAACTGACAAAAACACAAAAGGGTAAGGTTAATTTTGTAGAATACAGAGGGTCAGGAGCAAACTGCTCAGACTCAAACCCTGAAGCTGTATTCAGACTGACGATAACATTCTAATTATTCTGTGTGTGATACTTAGTGACAACTAGTGCAGCAGAACACCCTCAGTTTAGAGGCATACACTGTAACTACTCAATGTTAATCCAACTGACATACCTTGAATCATCACAGGACAGGTTATCGAAGAAGGACTTGGACTTGTCATAATAACACGAGTTGATCACGGCCTCCTCCTCCTCTGCAGCTCCCTCAGTAGCTGGATGCTCTGAATCAGCAGCCTCTTCTCCGTTCAGCACCTTATCATCTGTAGGCATTATCAGGAAATGTTTCAAAAACAGTCTGAGCACTTTAAAGACCCCAAAATGTGTTTTTGTTAACACTCATCACTATCAGCACTGACCAAATGCCCCCCCCCCGAAAAACAATATGCTGCCTGAGATATGACAGACGCTTTTATGAAACATCCCACTGCTACAGTCCTGCAGACATGTTTCCTCACTCTTTCACAGGCAAATCGAGGCAGAAATACCTTTCAGCTTGAGCTTGTTCTGCAGCTCTTTGTCGATCTCGTCTTTGTGGAACTGGGCATTGGCGGTTTCAAAGTCAAAGTCTTCTTCAAATTTCACAGTGCCGTCTCTGCGAACATTCACTCGGCCTCTGCTGCGGTTTCCTTTTCCACGGCCACGGCGCATAGACTGAGCAGCAGCTGAGGACACAACGGGAAAAACTGAAATATAGTAAAATGTCTCAGTAAACAACCTCATGTGTAGAGGGCGGTGTGGTGTTAAGGCTCTAAAACAGGGGTGGGCAACTCCGGTCCTCCAGGGCCGCTGTCCTGCATGTTTTAGATCACAGGTGTCGTACTCCGGTCCTCGAGGGCCAGTGTCCTGCACATTTTACACATTTCCCTCTTCCATCACACCTGGACGTCATTATATCGTTATCAGGCTTCTGCAGAGCTTGGAGATGAGCTGATCATTAATTGAACCAGGTGTGATGGAAGAGGGAAACAT
>JAPQRQ010000018.1:37434821-37456892 GCA_037367365.1 Apogon talboti | reverse complement strand
GGGGTGGTGGGGGGTGGATGGGAAGGCCCTGGCCTCCATGGTCCAAAGCTTAGTTCTGAGGGCGAGAAGGAGGTTGGTGCTGTGGGGTTGGAGGTTTCGGATGGATATGTGAGGGGTGAGGAGGTGCTTGAGGTTGTCAGCAGCGTTGCCATGGATGCATTCGTAGGTGATAATATATTCAATTCTAGTTGTGATAGGGAGCTACTGGAGGTCATGGAGAATTGGTGAGATATGTTCCTGTTTATGGACTCTCCTGAAGACTCTGGCAGCACTGTTTTGAATGGACTGTGGTTTCTGGAGCCGTTTCCTGGGGATCCCATAGAGTCGGGCGTTATAGTAGTCGAGCCTTGAGGACACTAAGGCATTGACGAGCTTCTCAGCATCTGTAGTAGTGAGGGAAGGACGGAGCTGGGAGATGATCTTAAGATTGAAAAAACACACTTTAAACAGATGTTTTCTGTGGTTTTCAAATGTCCAGGGTCACACCGAGGTTGGTTACAGAGGTTGAGAGTGGTATATTTTAACCAGAGAAGGAGATGGTGGTTGTGGAGGAGGCCAGGACCTGGTGGTGGTGGTGGGGGGTGCGGATCAGGATGCTGGAAGTCACAGAATGGACATTTAGAAGTCACATCTTGAAATGTGAAGACCCTATTCACATCTTCCATTTACATGCATCCTGAAATATCTGAACACGTGTCCTGCTGTAAAACATCTTTTCACAACTGAAAATAGAATGAAATAAATAACTTATGCTCTCACTACCTCTAGATATGCAAATAAACAAGGTCATATCTTTGCTGTCGGGCAGAAACCTCAGAAGTCCATTTTTGGTCCAGTCTTCATGTTGGCCTGATGGTTTTAGAAATATTTAATCAATAAAAATGTTGCAAACAGCTTGGGACTACATCTATTAACTCCATTCATTTCTTTAGAATATACATTGTTTTTCCGGTGTTCTGAAAAATAACCATTTTGGACATAAGAGATTTCCATCCGACAACAACAATTTACTGTATAGTCTATAACATTATAAATGTGTTAGTGATGATTCAGTCTTCAAGTGCTTTGAACATGTTCATGAATTTTGCCAGATTAAAGAAACTGTGGATATTGTATTTTATAAGGAAAAAAATATGTAAACGCAGAGCATCGTCTAGGTGAACTCATGCAGGGGTACACATATGAAGCAATCATAATACATCTTTTTGGGGCTTTTGAAAATGTCAGACTTTAAAAACACTTACATATGGCATGGTAAATAGAACGCGCCAGCTGACTATTCAGTCCATCATTGATCGTATCCAAGGACACGTATCTGTTCAGACTATCAGTGAATATGGACAAATGCCACCCACGGCACCTCAAAATGTGTCCTGCGCAATCAGATGTGAATGTGTTCTGAGTGTGTTCAGACCTTCAGACCAGTAGAGCAGGAGATGGGATTTGTCAGGACAGATGTTAATGCCAGATGGGAACAGGTCCTAAATGATCTAAATGTCACCAGTTGGTCTAAGAGTTTGTCAGGGGCGTCACTTTTTTTATGCCTAAAATATTTTTCATACATTACATTCAACTATGAATGTCACACCTTAGAAATGCGAACTTTTTTAAACATATTTTTTGTGTAACAACTGAGTGGTGTTTGTGGGACGCCATATTTAAGGCCTGAAGTTAATGAGTTACAGTAATATTCAATACAACTTAGAACTGTTTTATTCTGGTGCTCAAATTTTGTTGTATTATTACAATGACAATAAAAAAAATCTAATTTAACAACACTGATGTACAGTATGTATGATGTAGAACACTGAGGAGTCTGTGTAAGTTCTGATTTGTCCAGATCATCGTTCATCCTTAGTTATTTTAAGAACTGAGAAAGGCTGTTGGATGAAATTCAAAATGTTTTCAAGAACAAAAACCAGTTCATTTGAACTTTAAAACTACTAAGGATGACACTGAGAAAGTTTAGATATCTGCACTGAAGACCAAGTCTGTCAATAAACGGTGTCGATGACAAAAACGAACACCCTTTCACTTCAAACCACACTGTTAGATAGTTTAATCTTTCAACTCCACATGAACCCTCATCAGGTCAGAAGACTAAACATTTTTAATTCATTTATTTACCCTATATTTAACCAGGAAAGACTCACTTAAATTAAAAAAAATCTCTTGCAAAAAAAGTCTCTGCAGTTTGAAGGATATTTTGGGTTCAGTGGCACTGAGTGAGAAAGTTGATATGGTTTTTGTTTCAAAGTTGTTGTATTTTTTACTAGTTCAAGTTTAACTACATGTTTTAAAGTGATCTGTAATCTGTGCATTTTCCTTGAAAATGAAGCAATTGCACTGTACAATAATTAAATTCTGACTATTTCACAAAAAGGTGCAGCCCTACTCTACAACAAATATTCATAGGAAAACGTGCACCATGTGAAAGTCTGGGCTGATACCAATACAAAGCATTCTAATATTACTTTCATTTATTTTGTATTTGTTATTATACAGTATATTCACCCTTTTGTGCCAGGGTTTGGTAGTGTCTGTTTTATAGTCTTTCTACCACATAAATATAGTTGTTCAACCACAAATTTGAAAGTTTAATCTAACACTACAGATAAACATCAGTCATTGGTAAACTCAATGATTAAGACATATATTGACCTTTGGCTGATGTAGCTGTCATCCTTAGTCAGCTGAAGTACGTACATGAATCGAGCAAAACATCTACAACCAAATGTGCTCACCTCAAAGCCATTTAAAGTGACTTTGAATACATCTGATGAGTCCATCTCTTAAGTTTATGGTAATTTTGCTATTGGTTCAAACCAAAGGGAGAAACTGTGATACTGTTCCTTTTCCATACGGACCTTTAAACACATGTAATAACAACAGGCTGACAAGGTTCGTGATAGCATTTGTGATCAAATACCTGCCTTCAAAGTTCTTTTTTTTGCCAGATTGTTAATATTAGTTAGAGTTGTCATTAAGGGAAAGAAATCAGGAAGATATTCGTTAAACAAATGCTTTATTAAAACTGAAACATTACTGTCATGCAAATATGAATGATAAAATAAATGATGAGGTGTATGAGTGTGCATCATCTAATAAGTCTTCATTACAGTACATAAGCAAACCCCTGTAATTTCAGTGCCATGGTATTGTAATGGTATACTGGTGCAAATCTAATTCTGACCTGATGAGGATCAATATGGGATTGAAACTGTTAATATTAAATTTACATTGCGTCACTAATACTGAGGCATAATTTGGCCAACTTAAAAGGGCTGAAACAAGGTTTAATATACTTAAAAATAACAGATAAAGGAGAAAAGCACTTGGTTTTAATTAAACTTGGCGTACACAGACAAAATAAGGGGAAAATACACAGATTTTGCATCTAAATGTTTTATACATTTTTCACATATTCTCTTTATATAAATTATTTTGAAATTGTGCAGCATTTTGTCTTTGTACACCGATAAACCTTTTTAACAGCTCAGAATCATGTCTCCCCCTATACAGCTGTGTAGCAGTGACTTTAAGCACATTATACAAACACATTTCCTGGTTAAACAGTGGACTAAAGTAAATGAACTTTGAATTAATTGTTGGGTTTATTCAGGCAATTTGGGGTGTGTGTAGTTTTAGACCCTAACTGAGATGTGATTAATATGTTTTAGTGGGTAATTATAATGAATGAATATTCTTGATTATGTTATGTATAGATTTAACTGAGATTAATAGGTGAATTAATGTCTCGGGGTTCGTTAATGACTCCGTGGGGTCCTCTCATCAAAATTTAACAAGCTATTAAATTATTAATTGGAATTTGCTTATTATCACCTGTGGATACATCATTCATTTAAAAAAAAAACTTGAGCTTGAACTAGAGAATATGCACCTTTAGAAATAATTACTTTTAATAACAAAGTCAGTGGGTAGTTTTCCCACTTAATTTTTCCATAACTCATGCAGGACTGAGCTGAGACGGGACAGCTGATAGATGCTGTAAGTACTACACTATAAATTAAAGTATTGTAAATAGGGACAGACGTGTTGTTGAACAAAATCGCACAGTAACTAGTTTTGATTGGTTACACTTGTCTTGCAGCACAGGAATAAGGAAATTAATGCTAATAATAATCAAAAGGACAAAAAGGGGCTTCTATTTTTAGTTTTATTCGTTTGGTCAGTTTGTAGTTGGCAAAAGGAAACACTAATAACAGTTTGAGAAAGAAGCCGGTTAGTCATTCAAGGTCGAGTATCTTAATGCTATCTCTAAAATACGAGTAATTTCTTACAAAACACTCTTTGTTTCCAAGAGGCCCTCTCAAGGCCCTTGGCACCTGTTCAACATGATCACTAACTGCAAGGACAAAAGACCGACACTAGAGGGCAGCATTTCATTGTCTTTTTCAAAAGACACCACTTTGCCATTCATTTTCTCCTTCTCGCTTTGACATTAATACTGAATTACACCATTTAATGCTCTCTTTAACATGCTGTATTCAGGGCCACAGTGTGTTTGGTCTACTTTCAAGCTTTTGTAAGTTTAAAAACAGCATCTATAAATGTGAAAACCGGAAAAGAGAAGATGGACTTTTCAGATTGAAGTATTACAGCAGTAATAGTTCAATTTGGTTTTCATTCACAGACAAATAAAATGTAAGGGTGATGATGAAAATAAAGAGATTTATTAAATGGGACACCTTGAGACGCTATGCAGAGACTGCAAGTAGAGGCCCAGACACCAAGTGAATGTTGAAGTTAAAAAAATAATCAAATCCCATCAGAACTGACTATAAATGCCCACGAAACAGAACTTATGTATCTATAACACTGAATAAATACTGTAGGTTCCTCATTCTTCAATATCAGTAGTATTACAGACTTATTGAGCATGTTTTTACCACAGATTGAACTGTCGGAGGGCATGTAACACCTTCTGTTCCTCGTATTTTTCTTAAAACACAATGCTGCTAATGCATCTTTAGCGCCCTTAAGTGTGTGTCAAACAGGACACACGTTTCCTCCAGTTCCCAGCAGGCCACTGGCTTCATGGGCATACATCTGCGTTAGTTACAAAATGCAGCCATTCCCTTGTCTTTGTACTCGTAGCCAGCCAACCTGTATCCATCCTGAGATGAACCCCTCTGAAAAGAGAGTTGCAGATTGTCATTGCCTCTCACAGTCACACTGATGACAAATTAGCGGGCCGCGGCATTGCCATCTCGACAGGAAAAGCAGTAGCAGGGAAATGAAAGGGAATGGTGTTTATTCCCAGAGCTCAATCCCTCTGTCGGCCTGTCACTCTTCCCATGACCCCGAGGGGAGAAACGGAAGGCATCCTGAGCTTCCTTCCTTCCATACCTGTTAAATCATTCATCATCCAACTGCCTGATTATTTTAAAAAGCTAACAAGGCTTTGGTTCTTGAGTGTGTTTGTGTGTGAGAAGGAGAGAGAGTGAGCATGAGAGAGGCATAGCTAACGGTGGGATGCACCCTGTGGGTCTCAGCACCCCCCAACCCCATCACCACCACCACCTCCACCATCCCCTCTCCCCTCATCCCTCATATGCACACTTCCCCCAAGTCCTCACTACAACAATTTTTTCAATTCTACAAAACTTTTAATGGAGGGGAAAAGTCCCTCCTCCTTTTTCTTATCCTACTTTTTCTCCTCTTCTTTTTTCCCTCTTTTCTCCTGTCCTCTGTGGGTTTGTGTTTGTATTTATGCAAGACAAGTGAAACCAATATATGCTACCATCTCTGTTTAGACCAGGGCTAAACAGTTAATCTAAATACAATCAAAATCACAATATGAGCATGTTTCATGAGCTGCATTTTTAAAATAATGGTAAAATATGTCACGTACCATTATACCTGGAGTATTGTGGTGTCAGAGAGGTGCACTGACATAAAAAATAATAATCTTCATGCATTAAAAGAACACGGATAACTCCAGCAGAATGAAATGCAACAAGAATATTTGTATTAGTCTTACTGAAACCAGGATGCATAACCATATTCATTCTATCAAACTCTCTCTTTTTGGTTTGTACATAACATCACACATAATGCCTGCATATGTATGTCCATGCAAAGGGTTTCTATACTGCAGTCTTCCTCAAATGGGGGTACTTGGAAGAAGCCCAGGGGGGTACTTTACATTTTTTGAAAAATACATTAAATAAGTCATCATGTTCTGAAAACAAAATAAAGAATGAGGATTAATGCTGAAATATAAAACACAATAAATGCATTCATATAATAGAATTGACACTTCTGGCCTTATTTCATTTCAATATCTGTAAAAAACTTGGAGCCCACAAAATTTACTTAGAAAGATTTGTTATTTTTAATACATTAAAGTTAAATATATGTTGCTTGTTTACAAAGATTTGAAAAATAAGAACTGACAGCTTTGGCACGGGAACACATTCTGCCTCATTTTTTCAATCAAAATTGCTGAAGCGAGAGTTGGCGGTACTTGGCTAAAATATATATTTCAGGGGGTACTCCATTGTAAAAAGTATGAGAACCACTGCCATACTGTACTCTGCTCTGAAATTTACAAAATCCTTTCAATATTTTCTTATGATGGATTGTATTTTCCAGTGTTGGAACATACAGTATGTTACACCATTCAACACATATACTGTGCATACCTTTGCATTATTATTACCATTATGTAGTAGAGAGATGTCAAGGTTTTCACAGCTATTAAAAGACTTAAGTGTAGCACATTAGCATGTTTTGCAATTTTGCATGTAAGCTGAACAAACAGAAAAACAGATTTCTTTATCACTCTGCAGACATAAAAGATAGCATATTAGCATAAATAGACCGTGTTTCGTCTGGAAAAAAACGAAACAAAACATGAAATTGGATTTGTGTTTGGACTTATCAATAAGCAGATATGTCTTTGTACAATTTTTGACCCATTTTCTAAATATTCTAATAATAAAAATTAATTCATTCATTCAGAGGGTCAGTGGGGTGCTGGAGCTTATTCCAGCTATGTTTCACATGAAGGTGGGGCACACCCTGGACATGTCACCAGTAAATCGCTGGGCTGACATATAGAAATGAACAACCAGTCACTCTCCTTTCACACCTATGGGCAATGTAGATTAACCAATTAACCTATTAGTGCATGTCTTTGGATGGTGGGAGGAAGTAGGAGTACCTGGAGAGAACTCATGCAAACACGGGGAGAACATGCAAACTCCACACAGAAAGGTCCCACCCCCATCTGTAATAATAATATTAGTGTAATATTATGCATAAGTGTATCATCACAACCACAAAAAGCCTTCACAGAACCTAAGCTCTCCACCAACCGAGGGAACAACACTGAATGTACAGTATTAGCCAGTATCACACCAAGAATCAACAAATTTGCTTATTTTGTGGTTAACATATGAAACCATTTGTCCAATGGATTTAAGGTGTACTTAAAAGGGGTTAGGGTTTATGGAAATATACAAACATGCAGTATCCTCAAATGAAAGCTCAACATCTGCAAATTGTGTCTTCCATCCACTGTAACTATTGCAACAGCTGCTACACGACCCAAAAGAAATACAAAGTACACTATGCGAGGAGTCATACATTACCTGCCTCTGTTGAAAACTGCTTATACCTGGGTTTCTTATGTAGTTCTACGAGGTGTGCAGCTGGTCTTGTATCATCAAGGCAGATTCCTTCACAGACTGTGTGATTTCTTATGGCCTCCTCATTCTTCACACCATCAGTGCTTTCATGTCATTTTTTCCCTTTGCGTTAACATCATTTTTTCAGCAGCCTGTAATGAAGGAGGTAGACTTGATTAAACAAAGAACAAACATACAAACAGGACATTATTGCCACTTAATTAAAACAGTGCCTTTAGTTAAATAAAGACATTTCATAGAGTTTTTCATAATCTGCATTTATTTTGTGGAAGAAGTATTTAGGTCCTTCTCTTGGTTATCAGTACTACCACCGCAATGTAAAATTACTCGACTAGTAGTAAAAGTAGGCATTTCAGACCTTACTTGAGGAAAATATTAAAGCATAAGTAGAATACAGTACAGTGTTTTCATACCTCTGCATTCATGTGTATGATGCATTTTTCTGCTGTAGATATTGAAGGTCGAGCTCATTTGAACTTTTTATATGCTGTTGTTAATCTACAGCAATGCATCATAGTCTGGAAGGTCTCCTGTGGGAAACGTGTATTGTGTAAGCATTTTCCAGTGACTCCAAGAGGGTTTTTAAAGAGGGTTTTTTTTGCAGGCTGTAGAAAATCTGCTCTGTGAGCTGAAGTGCTTTCAGAGAGACAGAGAGCTGTTTGAAAGCTGTTGTTACAGATCACTGTTCAGAGGCAGTCAGACATGACTCTACTCTACTTACTTAGCTGTACTTAAGACAGAAGCTTGGAAAACTATCTTCACTGTATTTCATCGTGATTTGGACTGAGAGGAGAGAGGTGCTAAAGGAAGGTGTATGGTTTCAGATTATGGTGTTTTTTTTTTGTTTTTTTTTTTATTACAATTACAGTTCCTGCAGCTTTAATCCTTCAGTTTATCAAAAGTATTAAAAATCAACACCTTTAGCGATATATCGGTTTCACCGGTCAGGGAAGGGATAAAATATTGTTAGATTAGATTAGATTAGATTATCACTGTATGTACACATATCAGAAGAATTACAAGATAAGAAAGGAAATAAGAAAATAATAATGACAATAAATATAAAACCAATAGTAAAAACAGGCAATTGCACATAATAATAGTAATAAATAATAATAGAAATATTTATTAAAGCAATAAAAATAATAATTTTAATAGTTGTAACAATATCAATAATAGTAACAATGATTACAGTAATAGTAATAATAAGGATCACAAAAAAGAAGTCATACAAGTACATAGTGACAATAATAATAGCAATAATAATAATAATAATAATTTGTAGTAAACAACTAAACTTACAACAATAAACAACATTGCACTACTGTAATATGAAAAGTATTTAAAGGTGTCAAATACGGTACTGTAAAAAGTACGTTTACTTCAGAGATGTTGTGGAGTTAAGTACATACATAATACATACATGCACAGTCAACTGAAGTACGTGTACATTCCACCACTGTTTACTGTCTCTGAAATACTCGCCGGTGTGTGGACACTCGCGTCCCTCCTGTCGTTTACCCCAGACTCATGACACCATGACCCACTGTGAGCAGACAGGCTTGTTTCTGCTTGGGTCTTTACACCACCACTCCTGCGCTGCCACACTCTTTCTCCTTCTCTGCTGTCATGACCTTTTGTCATCAGTGTCCAAGTGCTGCTGCTCTTTTCTCCTCCTGCCTTGTCTCTGATGCTGTCTCCTCCTTAACTGTCTTAGGTTTCTGTTTTTTGGATCTTTTGAGGTGTCTCCACTTACCCAAGCCCCGCCCCCTCCAGTTTCCTTCCTGTCTTCCTCTGATATCTCTCTGTCTCCCTGTTCTCTTCTCTTTGTCTCTGTGTGTTGCTCTCTGCAGTCTCCTGTGACCTCTCAGACCACCAGGCAGTGTCCTTTGACCCCAGCCAAGATGGTACCATCTCCCTCTCCTACTCCTTCCAGTCCTGCTATTCAGACCTCTTCCTCTTCTTCTTCTTCCTCTTGTCCTGCACTGCGCCCAGTGAGATTTCCCTTTTTACTTGCCTATTTTTCAGTGTTCTGCCTTAATGTTTTTTCCCTCCAGCAGTACATTAGTGTTAGTGTGGAGTTTACACAGTAGATTTGGGAGCAGTATGTCAGAGACAGGGCCCTAATGCTTCCCTTTAGGAATTTACATTATATAAAAATCTATCTCTCACCAGAAAAAAAAAGACTCTTATTCTTTCCGAGTGATTATGAGCAACTCATTTTGCGCACAATGCTACCAGACATGGAATGAATAAACATTTTTTCATCTTTATTTGACTATAGAAAGGTTGCATTGCGATGAATTCACCAACCAAAATCAAACATGGGAATTTTAGGACAATGAGTTCATCACTGAAGTTAAAAAGATGCCATATTTAAATACAGGAGGATAATTTAAGTACATTTCTTTGCTCAATGGATTTTCTAGACAAACATTCTATTTGTTCCAAACATTGTGGAAGCAATCAAGTATAGCTGCTGGGTATGTGTGTCCTGGCTACACATCATAACAACATGTACTGTACACCAGCTCTGCTGAAGATAGGATTTTGGGTAGAACTCAAACTAAGGAAGTAACTGACACTCTGACTGAGGCACTGATCTGTTTCTGTTTCCTATCCAGAGTCTGCGGATCTGATTTGAATTTATCTGAGGAGAAACTGTGACCCCGATCAGCAACAGATATGTTTTTACTCAGAAAGCACATAGTGGCCACATCCGTCTCTGTTTGGGAGGTTTATGTAGTGTACACATTACTATGCTCATATGTATTTTGGGCTCATGTTACATAAGATTGAATTTCAATTTGAACATTGTTCTACACACACATTTGCAAAACTGCCACAGCAGAAATGAAGCGAAAATCCTGTGAAAAGAGCCTGTTGAACGGTCCGGTTGAGTCAGGGCAAAATACTTCCACTTTCCAGCCATATCTGCGCAAATCTCAATTTGCTTGGAAATATCAGTATGTGTTTAGACCTTTTTTTTATATGTTTACAAATCTGGTTACACTCACAGGGATTGAGATATGAGTACAGACTCTCCACACATGTTTGTAAGTAATTCTAATAATATCCAGGATTATATAAAACCCAAGGCAGCCATGAAAACCAGTGCTTTGCACAAAAAGCTTCTACCTATTGCCGATTCTCAACCCCCGGGGACACTATGTACCCCCTCCATAATGTGTCTTTAATGGTCAGGTGCAAATGTGTCCCCTGTGCATTTTAGTTTCATTCACACCTGTATTTAGAACTGTCCACTACTGATTGCATCGTAACATGTATTTTATTGCCAAGTGTGAACAGGCCCTCAGAGATTTAAAAGAGGTGATGAGGGCTTTGGAGTGAGAGACTGCTGATGGCGGCTCATCTGTTAAGCGAAATTTTCGTTTGCGATGTGAGAAATTATCTGGTTCTTTTCCCTCTTACATATTACCTTACGAAACCAGAGAGACAGACTGTGATTTATTGAAGCTGTGTTTTTCATCAGAAGTTGGGAACAGACTACAGGTAGCTAAATTTAACTGACCGAAAACTCATCTTAAAAGGATGTTTCTCTTGTCAGGTAAGTTGGGAAAAGCTCTGATGCCCTCCTGTCTTTCTCAGCCTCTAGCTTGTCACCACCTCCCCTTCCTCCTCCTTGTCTGTTAAGCGATGTCCACTGAAGTCAGGACACCAGATGTGACAGGAACGCTGTGGCGCCTGCCTCCTGTTCTCTGTGGCCTTGCTGCGAGCGAAGCGTCACGTCCTGTTTATCTCTCCGTCTCTTCCTTGCTCTTCCAGAAGGCCCCCGTGGCACCGGCCGTGGCTGTGACGGCTCCGCAGCAGACCCCCGTGGTTATGGCCCCCCAGGCCCCGGCCCAGGCTGCCTCCCAGCCAGTGCAGCCCGCGCAGACGGGCATCGCCGCGGCCCCCGGAGCACCTGTCGTGTCCCAGGTCCGTTCACTCTGCCACCCTGCCTCCCCCACCGCCCACACTCCACCCTCAAGGGTGCAGGCACTGTCACAGCTGCCAGCAGGCTGACTGTGTCACAAGCACAGCCCTGGACACACATCCACACCGCCTCCCACAGCTGGCCGTGGACAAAGAGTCTCACACATGCCCATGCACGTTCACACTCATGCATTCACACAACTGAATGGGATGCCGACCCAAGGACATACATGAAGGCACAGAACTAGGCACAAGTGGACGTACAGACTTAGTCAGCCATATACACACAACACACACAGAAACACACACACTGGCATTTCCAGATGCACACACTGGAGACCCTTCATTGGGGCGACTGACACTTTGGGTGGACAGGTGCCATATTTTGTTTGCCTACAGTTAACTACACATTATGTTAACTGGGCACTGATTCGTGACTAGTGCTTGTTAGACACATTATCAAAGTGATTTCCATCTCTGGTGTTGATGTTAACTAGTGGGAAAATGAATTCACAAAGATAAGGGCACTTGTAACCTGAGTTTAACCTTCTGCCTTTCCTTCAATGTCAAATTCTGCTCCCTGCATTGGGTTATTTAAGTTGAACTGTTTAGACTAAAACTAAAGTTGGAAATAAAAAATAATTATTTAACATAACAATATTTAAACTGAATAAAAAATTACAATGAAGAATGCACTAAGTATGCACTGATCTGCTCAGAACAGAACAGAACATTTTTAAAATTATTTTAAATTATTAAAAATACAGTACAGTTTTTTTAATATGATAGCTTTCCACAACATGGGACCTTTTAATAAATAATGGGTCTTTCAAGCATATTTCATGTCATCCTTTCCTCCTACACTTTTCACCTTCTATACATTTTAGTTACTGTTAACACTAAAACTACTGTAAATAAAAACAAAAACTAGTCAGCTCCTGAAAATAAACCTATACTTATAATTGCTTATGCTTTTAGAGAGGGAAATGAGATGACAAAACAAGGTTAATTAACTTTCTCACCAAAAAATCCCCATGAAATAATTTTTTGTGTGTTTTGAGTTTTAAATATTAGCTTTGAGATTCTATGCAGGTTATTCATAACATGAGCTGCAGTTTGTTCCTTTGGAAGGCTAATAACTTTTGCCCTTGTTCTGTTGTTCTTTTCCTGTGATAGGAGATGCAAGAGAATGTGAAGAAGTGTAAGAATTTCCTGGCCACACTTATCAAGCTTGCGTCTCACAACTCTCCGTCCCCAGAGACCTCCAAGAACGTCAAAGCCCTGGTTCAGGACTTGCTGGTGAGCTTCATAACCAAAGCAACAAACAAATGGTCCTCTAGTCAACTTTGTGGGAGTTGAAGGTTATTACTAATTAAAAAAAGAAACAACCGACACTATATTCTTCTGTTTGTGTGTGACTTTTGTAAAAATCATGTGACATTTCAATGTGTTATTGTATTAAATATATGAAACCTGTAGGTGGCAGCATGAATCCCTGTCCTAAACCACCCATGCTCTGTCATGGATTATCACCTGGTTGGCTCTACCCTTCTGTGACCATCTTATTTCTAATTTGTTATCATTAAAGGCTCATTAGCTCATTTAACTCATTGTGTGAAGTGATGGCTATTCTTCTTTCCCTCACAGGATGCAAAGATTGAGCCGGAGGAGTTCACCAGCCGACTGCAGACTGAACTCAAGTCGTCTCCGCAGCCCTACCTGGTGCCCTTTCTTAAGGTGGGATTCTAGCTTGTAAAACTATTTAATCCTATTTTCAGCACAAACGGTCCTGAAAGCACCCCCAAGGTCCCCATCCAATCAACAATACGTGTTTTTTCATGTTCTTACACTGCAACATACATTTTGACACTTTGAGGAAGTATGATAGTGATGTTGAAGCCATCACTGTGCATACACTGAAAAAGGAGACTAGGAAACATCTTTCTCAAACACTTAAAGCAATATTATTATATTTACAGATACTGGAGATATCTATACAGTTTTAGTAAATATCAATGAGGTCAGTTAACTTTGTGGAATAACTACATCACACACAAATTATAATATGACCTGGGTCAGTTCCCAAAATGAGCAGCCCGAGTGTTTGTATAATTTGCATAATAGCATTTAAAACTGAAATATATTCATCTTTAAACCTTGTCCAGACTTGATCTTTAAACTCCTCCTATTTTGTCCATCTCCATCTGTCTCCCATGCTTGTACTCTTGTTTGGGGCCCTACATCAGCTGTAGACAGGGCCTACTCTATAGTTTGACCCCTAACATAGTTTCTCCAGCTCCTCTCTAACCTGCCCCATTAAATCATCCCCTAACCTGCCTCCTTAAGGTGGCCCTCTCATATATTCTTAAACTGAGCCCCTAAAGAGGTCCTTTACCTTGCACCAGGGCCGGTGATGGCTACGCCTGACGGTAGAATAACACAGGCGCACACACTCACTCACACACACACAACCCTATGGCCTGACTTCTGACTGTGTGTGACAGTGGCCCCTGCAGCCGTCCCCGCCAGTAGCCAGGAGGATTCTCCAGCCAACCGTGATGAGCGTCACATCAAGGCGCCCAGCCGCCCAGCTCAGCCACAAACACATGTTGTCATGCAATGTTAGGTTGCTTACGTCAAAAAATCTGCCTGAAATAGCTTGTACGGTCCAACGTGAGCTGCACAGGTCAGCTCTGACAGCAGATTATCAGGAATCACTAATCACTGAGGAGATTTCATGTAATGGGCGCAAAGTATTGATTATTTGAAAGGGTAATTACTGTGAAGGAAAATGTTTTTATGACACGTTTAGACGCACAGGTAATTGTTATGAGTATCACAAATATCAGAATTTAAATTTCATCCAGTGCTAAATTACAGTATGTACTGACCATAGCTTTGCTTATAGTTTTTGCAGCACTTTATGGTATTTTCTCCTGCGTGTTTGTGTTGTTGTAAACTGTGGCCTCTCTTTGTCCATCAACAGAAGAGCCTCCCAGCCCTGAGGTTGTCTTTGCTGAATAGTCAGCAGTCCCTGACCCAGCCCCCTCAGCAGGGAGTCAAACCAGCACCCGGTGGCACCCCCCCTGCCATCATTCCTGGGCCAGCTGTCCGCATACGCCACCCTAACAGTGTTGGGACCACTACATGTGCCAACACGCTGCCTGCCGGGACACTCGGACATGCAACTGCTATGGTACGTTGACAGTGGACCAGCTGCAATGACACTTATGTGGTCATTGCAGCAAAATATTTAAAAAATTACATTTTTACAAGTTACATTGTCTTGTGTGTTATAGTATTTTATTATACATCTTGATTAAATACTTGGTTCTGAGTACAACATTGGCATTCAAGGGTTATTTCTCTATAGCATTCCTATGCGTTATGCAGATCCAGATATATAAACTGACAGATTTTTAAAGGAAACAAAATCATTTTAAGTCAGTTGAGACAAATAATCAATATCTTTGTCAAATTATTGATTTATCGATGTATAGTAAATAGTGTGAGGTGGTCATTAGGATGAAATAGACCCAGACAGAGTTGTACAAGTCTTGAATCCTCTGCACAATCTACATTACACCACACATAATATAGTTACCTGAATAAAGAAAGGATATGTATCAGTGTGTTAATTTGCTCCACAGGTTATTAGATCATGTGCATAGAAATGTGTATGATACTGCTCAGGTAATAGATGTGACAAAATACTTACCACAATATTCCAACACTGAAGAGAGAAGTGCCTGAATGTGATGGATGCAGAGCTGCAGGGGGTGGGTTGTGTTTGTGTGTGTTGGGGTAACTCATGCAGTCTTATACAAGGCTGAATAATCAGGCTGGAGAGTGACACTTTGCAATGGCTTGGAGTCACACAGCCAGTGAGTTAGAGTCACACCCTGCTCACATACTCAGTGAGGAATCACATTCAGTTGAGCAGAAAAAAAGGAAACATTTCAGGGGGATATGGAGCTTAGCTCTTAAAATATATACATTAGACTGATAAAGATCTTTGCAGCACAAAAACAAGGTGCAAAAGGGTACGGTAAAAGCATCCAAACTCCACTATAAAACATTTTCTGACCTCAGAATATATTTATTTTCCTTGGGCAGCAGAATAGATACACCATTACACAGCTGAGTAATATATAGTCATGTCTATAAGATGGTTAGCACCGCCCACTGATCAGAACTGAGGCTGATTAAACCTTTGGCTCATAAACACATCAGTGGCTGTTGTTAACATTTACCCATAGTGATAGCAGGTTAAGACTGTGTGACCATGCAGCTGTGTAGTCACAAACAATACTTTTTCCTGCCCTCTTGAATGTTTTAGTACATGAATGAAATTTGTTTTGATGAAGGTGGCCTAATATGTCAGATTTCAGATCAAGTATTGTGATCAAATAGTTTATATATGCAAATTGCCCACTAACTACTCATTATTTAAGTATTTATTTTTAAAAAGCTGTTTCAGTTACTCACTTCTCTAATCCAGTAAATCCTAATTTTCTTAAAAAAACAAACAAAAAACAAAACAGTGTGAAGCACCCTTTATCTGCAGGTCACAGTATAAACAACACTATGGCAGCAGACTTCCTTGTCCTCTTTCCTGCTTTTTAAGCTTTTAAGGCCACAAAACACAAAATAAAATGCAACAATTCTAGTTTTTAGTTGATTATATTTAATTTCTACAAATACACCCTCCTGAATCAGCCTGAAACACATTGCACCTTTAAGAATAATTATTTATGGAGATGTCACCCATGTTAAATCAAATAATGCCTTTTTTTTCTTTTACATACAACAAATAAAAACAGAATACGTATAGTTGTAGTAGAGTAAGAGATTTTTTAATCACATGCAGGGTCACAACCTTGGAATATTTTGTGGGATGCTTTCTGTGACATGGCTTATATCCCTGTTGTCACCTGTTCCCCCTGTTCTCGATAAACTGTATTTTAAGGCCACTCTGAGTGGTTCTTAGCCAAGGTTGTGTGCAGTTCATCCAGTGATAGTGTGGGGATACAGCTGAAACAAGGCCAGACAACCTGCAGGCTCTGTTAACAGAGCTGGCTCAGCTCTCAGCTGTGCAACATTACCATTGCCGTGTGTCTGCATATTCGCATTAACATCTGTGCGATCACACAGAGTATATGCGTCTCAGAATGGGTCAAGCGAGGTCAGACTCAGAGGTCTGGTCCCGGCTGCAGTAAAACTACAGAGTTCGGTGCTTCTTTCCCGTTTGTTTCTCTCACTGCACTCTCTGTTCTCCTCTTTTCCCCCTCTACTCTCCCTCTCTCTCTCTCTCCATCTCTTCCTGACTTTTTCTCTCACTGTATCTTCCCCCGCATCGCTCTCTCATCTCCCTCCCTCCCGCCCGCCACCCGTTAACCGTTGAAGGGTGAAGCGAGGTAACTAGGTCAGCCCCGGGTCAATTTTAAAGCAATGTGGCGGCCGCAGTCTATGTCCAGAACATGCTTCTGGCCTTTCTCGCTCTCTCTCTCCATCTCTTTCTTTCTCTCTTACACACACACATACACAACACCAACATAAGCTATCACACAAAACATTAGTAAATGATCGCCTCTGGCACATCAACAGTATAAAACCAGACAGCTAGTGGAATTAGGGAAAAAATTCAGCTCTTACCATGGTACTACAGGAAAGATTTAGTGGAGTAGTAGTGTGAAGTTAGTACTTCATACAGCCTCCCCTTGGAAGTGCCCACAGGAGGAGTTAAAGGTGTTGACCAATACATTATTAAACACTAATATCTACGACATAATAGTAGTATAATTCTTATTTATCCCCAGTTACTGCTATAAAGCAACGTCCTTATGTTTAATTCCACACTAATATTTGACATCTCAAAGCAGAAAAAATCATTTGAAATGAAAGATGAACCGTGTCGTCAGTTCCAGTGTCTTTCCTCTACCCCCTGATTCCCCCTGAACTTTCTACCTGAGTTTTTTTTCTCTCTTTTAACTGTGTCGCTGGTTGGCCAGAGGTGCTAGCTATCTCTGCCTGTACTGAAGGTATTTTTTTTCCCCTACCCTTCCACTCTTACAAGCCCCTGCAGTGGATCTCTGGGAAAAATAGCCTGTGTCTTTTTTCAGTAGCTTGAACAGTAATATAGCATGTGTCAGGGAATGGAAAACAAGGCTAAAAAATATGCAGCAAGAAGCAAACTGGTAGGAATGGATGGCTGAGCCCGAGGCTCGGCCAATGGCTGCTACCAAGGAAGGAAGTGACTCTAATAGCCCAGCACAGCCCCCCACCCCTCTACTCCTACTACTACTTCTTTCCTTTCACCCAAACTACTTTTTCACTATGATTTTGACTCCTTATTGCCTTTTCCTTATCTGGAAATACAAGAAAATGTAGGTCACATACAGTGACAGAGATGGACCCTCCTCTTGAATTTAAGTCGCATAACATTTGTGAACTTCCTGCTTCAATACAATGTACTGAGATTGTCATTGAAGAAATAATACTTGCATCTACTCCATATTTACACTGCATTACTATTGCAGATATTTTTAATATCATACAGTAGAACAGAAATTAGTACACTGTTCAAACTTTACATGGCTTTTGGCCAGCTTTTCTCCAAATCATTTCTTGCAACTAACTACAGCAGAACAGGGAGAAAAGTGGAATTTTCCCTGAGCAATTTCTCTTGGGGATGGCGCAAAAGTGGAGCAGCAGCTATTGCAGTTTTGTACTTTTACATTCCTCTCTCATTCACGCATTGTTTCACTCTTTGAAATGCTATAATAAAGTACATAATCTCTATTTCTTTTTGCTTCCTCAGGGTATCAAGACGGGAGCGGCTGTCAGTGGCCAGGTGCGAATGCCGGTGGTGATCACACAGTCTGTCAGAGCACAAGGTAGGACAGCCCCCTAGCCCTCTCAAGCCATCTTTAATACAATCTCTCAAAGTATGTTTTTTCACATCAGCTTTTGCAACCGGATTTTGTGGCACTGGCTGTTTAGGTAAAACCTGAATAAAATAAAGGTTTAGGGAAAGACAGAAGAATGAAGACAGACTTCAGTAAATTTTTTGTCAAGAAATGAGGTGAGATGAGCCACAGAGGTCCCCGACCTCATTGGAACTGGATAGACTGCAGCATTCAATCAGGCTGCATTCTTTCACAACCTTATTAAAGACACCCTCAACCTCACCTTCTGGAGGGATAAGGAGCTAGTGCAATAGGTTAAGCAGAAGATAGCCATTAGTGAATGTTCCCTCAGTAGGCTGTAAGATGTGTAAACAGGCAGGACCCACAGAGAGAACAGGTGTTTTTCCTGTCTGGTTATAAAGCCTTCTCAAACATTTGTGCTGTTGCTTACTCACACTGATTCACAAACATTCTTCCCACAGAAGCCCACAGATATCGCCCCAACACCAACCGGGCGTAACGTTCCCCTAAGAGAGCTGTGTGCTCTCAGGTGGTGTGTGTAATGTGTATCTGTGTTTATACCTGGTTTTGCTTGTGCATCTATGTGTGTGTGTCTGTGTGTACGATTGGAGGTGCATACAAATTTGATCTGCCCCCTTCCCCAAGACTGCCTGCAGTGAAAGATCTGTAGGTTGTTTTATGCCCACAAATTGGAATGCGGGGATAGTTCTAAAAATACTTTTCTGTGCCTCTTGGCTAGGAACATGCCTGTTAAAATCAAGTTTAAATTCACTCTGGCAGTCCTTGTGCCTCTCTGGAAAACGTGTCTCGGAGCAGGATGCGGTTTAGAAGTGTAAGGAGAGCCGGTGAAGCGCAGTGATATTGACAGAGCGACGCTTTCCGCTCCAACCTGGGGAGAGCGACAGTACCGCTCCCCTACCCCCCTCCATCTACCCCTGCGAGAATGACAGAGACAGTTGAAGGTAGTCGTTAGACAGGAGGATATTTGACGCAGATAGAAAGGGACACTTCAATGATAACATTACTCCTTCCCTCTTTTGTTTAGTGTTTTCTTCTTTGTTTCTTTTTTCTTTGCTTAACAGGAACAATGGGGAAAGGAGCTGCCATCCAAGCAGGCAAAAGTCCCATGGGCTTAGCTGTTCAGATATCTGGGAATCAGAAAAACAAGCTCAACGACCCTGGAGGAGGCTCTTTCAGGTATAACTCCCCTCACCAGACGACTCGCTGTGTTCCGCCTGTTGTTCCTCGCAGCCGTCACATGGGGGCAGCATTTCACTTAGATGCCAGTGCATGACTACAGGCTACACTCTCAGCTAAAGCTAGGAGTGCTTCTCCCAGTTGCCTGCCTGGCCACCTGGCTGCCTGGCTGGTTGATCAGTGGCCCTTTTCTCTGTGCTCACCACATAGCAACACACTGCCAGCCAATAGATCACCCCCATGATTGCCCTTCTTGTGTCAGTGTCACAACCCATCGACAGGATTACAAATTAGCTAAATCTTAATTTAGAAATAAGGTAATTGTGTCCAGATGGTTGGAATTTCTGGATGCGGTTTTGAAAATACCTTTTGGTTAAGTCAAACATACGGTATTTAGCCTGCAGCTTTGCTCTCTCTTTCTCTCTCTGGTCTTGTCTCTGCTTCAGCTGGGCTTTTGTCTCAAAACATAAAAGGTTCATCGCCCACATGCTGGCCTTTGTGATCCATGTTTTGTGTGAGTGTGTGTTTGTGGTTGTCTCTATGTGTAGTGTGTATTCATACTTGTGCATATGTATGTGTTTGCATATAGCCTTTATTTCTTTGTGTGCATGTTTGTGTCTGTGCTTGGGCGCATATTAACATAGAGACAAGTGACAAATTAAAGGAAAAACCTGATGGAAGTCGGCAATGCACCCATCCATATAGCACGAGGGCTCACTTAATGGTTTGACGAGTATGAAAACAATATGAATCATATGTTGTGGCCTGTACAGTCACTAGATCTTAACACAGTTGAAGGTTTGTAGAAGACCGACACGTAAGACATCAAAGTCCACCTTTGTCATCAAAATACCAAATGAGGGAATATCTTTTGGAAGAAGGGAGCTCTGAAGCTGTTCTGGAGGCACTCAATTGCCCAACTTACCGACCTAATGTTGGTTTTCCCTTTAATTTGTAACCCCTCTGTATCATCATAAGAATACATCTGTTTATGTGTGTGTATGTTCTGACAGGGGCAGAGGTTTAGGGTTGCCCTGGTATGACCGCATCAGGGTAAGAAGAGTCTGGGTCACATCGGCCAATGGGTTCATGGTAATGGTTCCCGTCTCCTGAGGGCAAAGGCAGTGCCAGGGGCACTGATTGATAAACCAATAAATCTTTAGCTGCGTTGGTAATTAAGCTGTCAGGCTCGCTTGTTACTGATGACCTTTTCCCCCTGCGGTTATCACTGTGGCCCTCCACACACCAATGTACTGGTGTCAGAATAAGCCAGCTAACGCAAAGCACCCCTGTCACGAAAGAATCATGTACAGTAACTGAGGTAACCAGGTCAGGTGATGGTTTTGTTGGTCCGCACTTATACTGTGTTTTCAAATCACACTTACACTGTCATATACATGTTAGTGCCCGTATTTGTGCCATTTGTCCATTCATTCTTTCATTCTACCCTTTACTTAATCTCATAATATTCTGAGTTAAAAGCCTTGTTTACAATATACAATAGGAAAACAATAGGAAGCTGTTGTGATGAGAACAATACATTTTATGCATTATCCTTCTTGTTCAGTATCAACAATAAACTGAGTAAACAATGTACATGTAAACTTTGGTAGGTCCTATTCAGCCTCATATAAGAATGTGGAATCCGAATATAATTTTTTTCCTAAGACCTATTGTATACTTTGAAAAGTGTGTGTTTCAGTACTTGGTTTTTGGCGTCTCAAAGCTCTTGAGTTCCGCAGTGTCGTCCTCTGTTTATTGTTTTCTGTTGTTTTTCTTACCTGAGGATACAAACAAGTTGGAACAGGGCCCGGAACAGGTTGCACTTTGTTGGATGCCATTGTGTCCTTTCATCATGTCCAGAAACCAGCAACAGGAGCACAGTGACTTGAGTTATGAATGGATTTGGCAGTTAAAAGTTTATACTGAGGTCAATGGTATTTCTATTGATGGCTACATGTGACCACAGTGCATAGGTCTAATGTTGTGAAGCAGCATAGGTTAGGATGGTGAGGGTAGGAGGAAAAAGTTGCATATTGGTGGCCTGGTCAGCCAGCATCCACCAGCCTCTCACCCATTTAGCCTGCGCTGCGTTCAGCTGTAGTCGGGGAGTGGTGTGTGTATGGCTGTCACTCTGAGCCACTCGTCCCAGCGGGCCAGCTGTAGCACAAACACACACATACACACTGCAGGGCTTGTGGGGTTTCCAGTACAGCTACAGCCTTCTGTGTAAGTGCTTGTGTCTGTGGTTGTGCGTGCATGTGTGTGTATGTGTATGTGTATGTAGTTTACAGTACAGAGTGAAAGCAGCTGCCTCTGTGCCCCCCACCCAC
>JAPQRQ010000018.1:37422770-37434803 GCA_037367365.1 Apogon talboti | reverse complement strand
CCCATCCCTCTGTAAACACTCAACATCCGCTGTAATCACAGGCGAGCCAGCCGAGGACCTCAGCCCGCTGCCAACCTCCGAGCTCAGCCTCAACCCCTCAAATCCAACCCTGTCCTACATGCTGGACACACATCTGTTCCCATAAGAACACAAACACCACTTAGTTGCATAAAAAAAGACACAGATTCATGTTTAAAATGAGGAACAAAAGTTTTTAATTACTAATCACCGTTGCCAGTGGAATTAAAAGTCCAGCAGCCCTTTTCCGTCATTTACCAGCATAGTGAGTTCATTCTGTCTCTGTGGTTACATCCCTTGTTGTCGTGTTAATTGTCATGTGTCCATTTTTGCTAAAACTGCTCTACAAATAAATTTGACTCGATTAAAACTTGAAAGTGACCTCCCAAAAAATTGTTGATGCAGTGACTTGGAAATCCGGCAGCCACAAGATTAGATTATGTTCCTATTTAGTGCTGTGCCTCAGTCAAAGTCAGTCCAAAAATCTTCAAAGAAAATAGTGTCACTCCAAAAAGCATAAATGAAAACAGGGAAGTCTGGAATTGAAATGTATTTTTATTGACAGCCACATCAAACCCAGGCGCTTTGGCACATGGCTGCATCACAACATCGCCCTCATTACACCTAGGCAGATTTTTATGAATACGTGTGAATAATTACAGCCTTAGTGCGGGTGGTCCATTGAATTATTAAGAGTTGCTTATTAAACATTTAACTGTATTTAGATTTTTTTCTGGGTTAATTTACTCCACTTGTGCCACGATTACCACCGGTGCATCTTCAGTTGGGTCAGGTTCACGTATCCCACATCACCCCACTCTGTTTTGTGTCCAGTGGTCTGAGGCTCTCAGTGTGGGTTCCACTAGGCTGTATGGTTTGGGTTTTAGTCACAGGGATCAATCAGAGCCCCCTGCCTACGCACACGGACCTCTATCCACAGGGGTAAGGGTGGGTGTGCTCGCAGCGGTGGGGCACACAGGAGATGTGGATGCACCTTTATGCACACACACTAACACACACAACCCCTAAATGGCACTGCAGTCCTCCCACCACCTATGGCGTGCCCTCGCTGAAACACAAGCTTGATATGGAAACGACATGCATATGTATTCATGTGACCGCCGGCTCCATGTCCCCGAGCCAACCCAAACCAATAACTGAGAGGCTGCTCTTTAGCTTCTGTGGAAGCTAATTACATCTCTGCTCTATTAGCGCTGAGGTATAGTCTGGAATATTTTGCATTTCATATCTCATTCCCTCCTTTTAATGTCAGACCTGTCTTTGGCATTCACATTTGATTTGAGCCCCAGCGATCCAAAAAAAAGGCCAAGAAACCGCACCAACCAGGAAAAGGAAATGTTATCACTCATAATATTAGCGGTGTTCTTGGATGATGGTGTCATATGTGCCTGTATGGTACAGGCCACTGTAGTTGTTGCTCTGCTCTTATAGCACTTGACATTTTTGTCAAATTTAATTAAGTAACCCGATTTTAATCTAAAGGATTGAGAAATACTGTAGCTTTTCAATATAAATTGGATTAGAAAATTTCCACATGGCATATCCCTTGACAGTTTAGGACAATTTAAACACTTTAACATTATATTCACTAAATAAACGAATTTGTTTATAGCATAGAAGGATACTTTTAGTTTTCAAAAAATGTGTTAACACGGTAATATGTAACATTTCCTCAGTAAAATGAAAGAGAAACAGCTAGGCCTATGTTACTTGTTTTCTTGTGTACTTACATTTTAACAAATGTTTCCTGTGACATTAACTGTAGTGGCTGTTTTAATTCAGTTGCCTGTCAGCGTCATTACATCCATCCATCCATCCATCCATCCATCCTGTGAACCACTTAATCCTTGGCTTTATTTCCTCTTTACTAATATTAACATTTAAAGTCACTTGTGTTATGTCATCAGAATGACATTTCATAAAGTGAATATATAGTGCATCAATAAATATAGAATGTGAATAAAACTTAATACATTACATTGTCCTTTAAACACAATCAATGCCTCATTACTGTTGGTGATGAAAACAACTCCTATGATCCCACATTACTTCACTATGTAAATCTAATACATCTTTTATTGTTTTGATTGAAAGACCCCCAGTGGTCCATATTTGTTGCTGTCAACAAAATACAAGGAAAGTGGTGAAAATTGTATGGTTTTGCACTTAAGCAATGCAAAAGCATAAAGTTAAACATAACTGTAACCTATGTGGTTTGGATGGTGTCATTGCAGTGTTACCCGTTACTATATGATCAGGAAATACCTCATTACTGTTTGATTGTTTGCTGGTTTTGAGGGATCTGGTGTAGTCATTGGCGGCATATATAGTTCAAAGCTGGGAAAGCAGCAGAGTTTCTTTTTCACCTGAGCATGCATGGCCTCAGGCATGTTTCTTTTTAGGACAGGTCAAGTTATCCAAGAGGATGTGATATCCATGAGGAAGAAAGGTGCACCGCCTGAGGTGCAGCAGAGGATATAATCCTGTGTATCCATGCTTGTGTTGTGTAGATTTTCTCTGTGAAGGCATAATTAGACTGAAGCAGAGGAGGAAAAGAGCAGAGAAGGTAGAGGTGTATGAAGTTCAGGGAGCTACTCTAATTGTCTTTGTCAACCTCCCACCGTGGTGTCAAGTTTCATATCGGCTCAGTGTGGCCACACTGAGAAGCAGGAGGGCCTCAGCGGGGTGGGGCTGGCTGATGGTGTGTGCCCCCACTCAGAATCCTGAAAGAACCCGGGGCCCACACTGCTCACATGCGTACATAAAAACTCAGCAGTACATGTACAAGCTCTGTTGTCGCAACCAACAATGATGGCATGAACGTAAATGACTGTGGAGGTGAGCCAGCGAGTGGCGAGAGGCCACTCTGTGTGTGTTCTGTGGTTCTTTGTTCCCTCCGTCAAAGCCACTCAGAAAATCCACCGCTCGCTCAGGGCCAGTCCTGTAAGCACAACACGTCACCGCTTGGCTAATTCAGGCCAGAATCAGAATCATTACTTGCCAAGTACAATAATTGTAGGGGAATTTATCTTGTTGACGACTCACAGAGAACGTTACATTTGCTTTTAAATGAGGTTTAGAACTCACTAACACAATTTCTGAATGTTTACCCTCTCCTATGTCTGTGTTAATACGACATGTAAATGTAAACACTATGAAGTCACCATTATGCCTCAGAGAAATGACCACCAGTATGTCAGAAAAATACATTTCTTAATGTGGCGAGGGGATTGAAAATAGGTTTTTTCTTTGACATTTGTATATAACCAGATTCATTATGTTAGTGCCAATCCTCAGGAGCATCCTTACCCTGCTAAATTACATCTAAGTGCTCTAAATCTCTCCTGTGTGCTGACACAAGTAGACCCTCAAATGGGAATTCTGTTCCATTACGCACAAAGCACAGACTTTCAGAGGAAAACAAATGGATAATTTTATCCTAGCAAAATATTCATGAATAGCACATTTTGTCTCACAGTACACGATTGGATATCCAACCATTAGTCAATAGGTTTAATGCCACTCCAGAGGAGGACTGACTTGAACAGACAGTTTGTTGTGCGCGGCAGGTGAAGTTAAAAATACGTTTCATTTTTTGTTTTACTGTCCAGTTTACCAGGGCGTAAAGGATGACAGATGAAGAATCCTCTTATGTTGATTTCTTTCCGTTGGATGATGATTCCAAACTTGAGTTCTGTTTCAGAATGTGTTGCAGATATTATTTGTTGATCCCGGTAGAGAAGACACACTGTTTTGTCTAAGACCAATGTGTAAAATAACCTGTAATCTAGTTGAAATGAAGTGTTTCATCAATGCAACTGTACTTCATGGTGTCTTCAAAACCCATGACAGCTGGACACATTTTATGCGTCACACAAAAAAAAGGAATCAGTGACTTAAAGTCCAAGTACTAATGATAACAGAGCAGTACTGTGTAAGACTTATCATACAAAGGTATTTTTTTCATGTTGACTCAAACCAAATTTTTTCTGTACTGAGTGTTGACTGAATGAATGAATACGGTGGATTGTACCCTTTGTCTTTTGGATTGTGTACCTTTTTGTTGTGTTGTAATTGTAGATACCTCATCCTTCACTGCTCTTGTGTCTTCAGGTTTCAAAAGACCTAAGAAGACGGTGTAAAAAGTCTGAATAGAAGGAGTTGGTAATGCTCTGACAAAGAACACAGTCCCCACAGACGGCTTCCCAAGTGGTCCTATCCCCTGCTATTTGGTCACCCTAAAGAGTGGGCGACCTTCACTAAATTTAGAAACTGTATCTTTTATCTATTTTAGCTTGAACTGGTACAGTTTTGTGTGATCCAATGAGGTCTGTGAACACAACTGTGTCCCAACTTAAATATGCAACCTGAAGAAATTTACATGCGACAATTGCGTCTTTTATTGTTTGTGAATGTACCTTAAAAACATGCAGACTCTTTGACTTCTTGCTTACCTACATCCAAGATAACAGTGTGTAGACTGATTGAATATGTAGAGGTTGCAGGTTGGATTCACTTGGAAAATCCAAAGATGTGAGGTTTATGTTCATTTTTGCCAGTAAAAGGTGCAGTTGTTTGGTAAATAAACATATTAACGGCCAAAATGTCTAGTGTGAAATATGGCAGATGAATAAAAAAAATACATGTAAAGCATACGAAATAGTCCAGTATCATCCAACCCAAAATAAAACAACTAACAGTGTGGTTTTGGAGACTCAGTGTGTGCAATCCTGGATGCATATTTGAAATTTAATACATAATATAACACGCTATAATATAATCTCTTTATACATTCATGCACAGAAGCTTAGCGGGCCATTTCCTAACTGGATGTGCGACAAAATGTGCGTTTTACAGCTACACCTGCAGCGCACAGTGGGTAGAAGACTGCATGAGTCACAGGGAAAACATAAACTTTAATTTTGGGATTATGTTGTGTCTTCAGTTATTGGATCCTGCACGGCGATGTGAAACTTGCCAGTTTATGTCAGACTTTGTGGTGTAAGGGAAGCTTACATACTATACTGTTACAAAGCAAATGTCAGCTGCACTGATAAAACGTTGGTGACAGTCACCAAAGAGTTCACAGAGATTACCTTTTTTCACTCTTTTTTGATACCTGCTCATGCACATTTAACCAGTTTGTTTGACTAGTACTCTGTACTGTGCCTCTATGTGTTGTTTCAGGCCGTGCTTGAAGAAGTAGGCTTGGTTCAGTTTTGTCAGTTTTAGGCACAGTGTGCTTTTAGTGTGATTATTAACCTTACTCAAGCAGAGAATAATCAATACATGTTGAAAGTACATAAAATGAAGCTAACCTTATATTTCAGTCTGTCTCTTCAGCTTGTCAGAATGCAGGTGACAACAAACGCAATAATAGAAGCTCTCATAATCAAACTAGCTGCCCGTGTGCTTGACTCACCTTCTGGATACCAGTAGTTTAATTCAAAGGACTTGCTCATTTTATGGCCTGGTTCTGTATAAAAGTGCTGCACATGTTTTGTATTGCTTTTGTAACTCACATGGACTGAGTTTTGTCTCTGCTCTGCATATTACTTAAAGAATCTGTCATTATTTGTTTGATATAGCTAGAATTCTGGGCTATAAATGTTAATACTGACCAGTGGCATAAAAAGTTTGTAAACTCTGCTCCCAGGTAACTCAGGCCCACTGTTCTGTTCATCTACAGCCACCGCAATGTATGAAATTTGCTAATAATAGCTTAGAAATGAAGTCCATTAACATTAACAAACAACCAGCAGCCATTGTCTCATAAGCACATGCAATAGGACGCTGGATGCAGTTCCCTTACTGGCCACCGATGACGCTGCACTTATTGAAATAATGTTTTTTTTTAACCGTGCCTTTAACGGTCAGTAACAGTGTAACACACACTTGCTTTGGAGATGATTTCATTGGTCTTTTTTGGCTCAAACTAGAGTCTGATGATGTTTTTCACAGTATGTATTTAATCATTTGTTCATTTCTGATACTTCAGGGATGATGATGACATCAATGACGTGGCCTCCATGGCTGGGGTGAACCTCAATGAGGAGAGTGCAAGGATACTCGCTACCAACTCGGAGCTGGTGGGAACGCAGATTCGCTCATGTAAAGACGAGGCCTTTCTCCATCCTGGCCTGTTGCACCGACGAATTCTGGAAACAGGTAAAAAAAAAAAAAAACAGACATTTTTTTACTTCTCATACGATGGCCCTGACTAAACACGTGTTTGGGGAAAATGTCCATTTACTCCCACTCCCACTCTAAAACAACAACAAAGCAAAGAATGTAGGCTGTAGTATCTGTTGTCTTTTGCGTTGGGAACATATTGTTTCTGTATTTTAAGTGTCATCAGTAAAGACAGTTTTGATTTTCTCTGTTTTCAGAGTTTCAGGCTGCGCCTTTTCTTGTTTGGCCTCGGTTTAAATTTGATACACTTAACAATTCTTTCACCTCCTTTAATGAATTCTTCAGTGGCTGTCTGAACTCACTGGACCCCAGGCACACACATAAATACTTTATGGGTTTATCTTTTGAAGGCTGGCTGTCAGATTGTCCTCTGGTCTAAAGGAACAGAGTTTAGAGGAATGAGACTTGGCAGTAAGATTTTGATTCTTTCTCTCTTTTTAGTGGATCTTGACACTCTGGTTGAGCACAATATTGCATGTGCTAATCGATACAGGCGGAGAAGTCTTGGTTTGTTTGCAGTATCACATGAGAATGATAGCATCTTCATTACAGCTGTAAAGTTTATTGCTTGAAATATACTTTCGGCTCTCATCGCACAGTGAAACCTGTGAAAACGTGTAATGAGCCTTATTACTCAAAATAAAACTGTGCCTAGCATCTTGCTCTTGTGCATCAGATCAACACACAACATAATTCCACGTGACGGGGAGTCTGGCGCCCTCATCTTGTTTTATCTCAATTAAAGTATCTTTGGTGTAGCATAAGGGCCCGGAGGTCATGTTCGTTACGTGGACTCCTGGCATGGTTGTTATCCTGTCACCTTGGGGCAGAGTGCTTGTTTAAAAATATAAATCTTACCTCAGGGGGCTCACAGCATGATACAGGGCAGGAGGCTAGGGCGCCCCCTGCTGGGGAAGTGGCACTTACGCAGCTTTGTTGTGTCAGTGATTGGCCGAGCCACACTCCCAGCTGACAGCAGTCCGAGGGAGGCACCCCCGGCCTGCCAGCTCCACTCAATCAGAAAGCCTCGGCTGCTCCTCTTTACTGTATAAGCACCGCATCCGACTCCGCTCTGCTCTCATGCACTGCAGAGAGACCCTGGAAAAGTTCACTGTACCCTTTCCTGCCCTCCAGTTGCCCCTGCAAAATGACGCGGAATCAGGTCACCTGCACCTTGAATCTTTAATGTTGTGTTTTCATTTCCAATCAGTGGAGACAGCCTCATTCCCCTACCTTGTTCCCTTTATTTCCTTTTGCTTGTTTAAGTACTAGGTTGTTTGCTACCTCTTTTCTGTTCTCCATCTTTATTTCCCTTTGCTTGTCTCTCTGTGTCTTGTTACCTCTCCTCTCTTATTTATCGCCTCCAAGCAAACACTTGTGCCCCCCTCCTCTCCTAAGCCTCCCTCTCCCTCCCTTCATAACTCTTCAGGCTTGTCCTGGGGGTGTGGGTGGGGGTGTCATTTGTGAAGTTGCTAACATAGTTGAATCACTGTCTCAGGAAACAGTCTTCAAATTAATGTTAGTTCACAACTCCACTGCTACTTTTAAGGCCAACAGATAAACATAGATACACAGATAGAAGCAGACAGAGTTTAGATGTAGATACAGGTATGCAATAGTACTGACAGAGAACATGCATGTTGTTTTTGTACTGCAGACAGACGAACAGAGGAAAAATCAGTAAGACAATATGGCAGGTTAGGAGTTGGAGTCTTACTTTTGGTTTCTGATTTTCTTTAAACTAATGCTCAGTTTACGTATATGTGGATAAGACTTGGTGGTAAAAGTTATAACTTGTTTTAGTGTTGTCCAGATGGAGGTCAGTGTTTGAAAGTCAAGTGCCTTGTTCAGATTCTCCCAATGTTTTCTGATGTGTCCACAGTGTCATCTCTGTATGAAGGTCTGTTGGTGCATTTCCATTTAGCTGAAAATGCCGTATTGTACTGAGAATTTTTAGCTACTTACAAGTAAAACGCTTTGTGCTTTCCTCTACGTTTGGTTCAGCTACTTTATCTAATACGGCAGTTATTGACACAGTCCTCTGTAAATCCATCCCATTAAAGGATCATCGCCTCTACGGTTTAGTGTTGAATCAAAGTTGGGCTCCAGTGGTGAAGCTTAGAGCAGCATGGGAGGAGGATTTAGGTGCATCTCTATCAGATGAAACCTGGAATTCCATGCTTAAAATGCTTAACTCAACCTCCCTATGTGCATATCCCTAACACTAAACTATCTCTGAGATTAGTCTTAGTTGTGACAAATTCAAGAATATGGAAGACACTATTGTCCACATGGAATGCTCATGTCCCAGCCTCAAGTATTGGACAAAGGTCTTCATTGCGATATCTCTGATTTTAATGGTCAGACTTGGTTTTAAAAAATGCCACATCGCAGGTGTGGTTTGACAGAGGGTCTTTGAATTTGGTACAAACGTTTGCTTGGACTTCGATTGGTTTAAAGGTCAAAGTTGATAGTCGAACAAAACTATAATGTTACCTCTCGGCTGTTCATGCACTAATGTCTATAATGTCTAGAACCTCATTGTGCATCATAACATCACACCTGAAAAGGTCTGAAGAACAGGTGTAGGTGTTATGTTTCCATCACTACCCTGATCATTTTACACTGTAATGAACGCCAATTTTATACTTTCACTCTGAAGACAAAAGTCAGATGCTAGTGTGTCTTTTGTAGAGTGTGAACAAACTACAATACATATTGTGTCTCTTCATGGGTCTCATTTATGTTATCTGCTCTGTTAAAAGTAATGAGAAAGAGACATTTTTTTCCACTTCACTTATACTTACTGAAATATTTATTGATGATTTAGAAGTTAAGTGTTATGTTTATTTATGTTGGAATGTAATTATGTGTTACATTTCCCCTACTACAGAAAGTTGGTGTAATTATTTTACATCAGCCAAAGGTACATTGTGATGTAATGCATAAAATTACTTTAGGACCTGGGTTCGAACAGTGAAAATAATCTGTAAAAGATCTGGTCGACAACAACAATAGCCATATGAACCAGCGATTGACACATCCTTAATAGCAATAAGAAAATAGTTCAGTATAATGTTCAGTAGTTTCAGATTCAGTCATTAAAACACATCAGGAAAATGCATAGTATGTGTTTACATGAAAAACTCTAAAGTATACTTCCTCTCTGGTTTATAAACAAGTGACAGGTAAACAGCCATGTAACAGGTGTGTTGTTCAGTTTCACCATCACTCTCTGATATCTGCTGCATGTAATCTTTCCTGGAAAATATCACTAAGACTTGGCAAATTATAGACAAGCTGCAGTTGCCGTCTTGACAGCAACACGACTTACTGTTTCTAAGTGTCATATAAGCCAGTAATGTGTCAGCAGCTAAAAAAAACCAAATATGACAGCATCAAAATCAGAAAAAAATATATCTGTCCTTGAGGGGCAATTATGAAAACAATCAAGAAAAAAAGCCTCTTTCCTGACTGAATGCCATTTCAACCAGATGATCAAACGCACACACCAACTGTGTACGTTCCACGCTGTGTTCACTGCTCTCTGTGACAGTGGGAAAATGTGACTGAAAATTATACAGTGAATTGTTATGCTGGTCTTTTGAAATACTTTCCTCTTCATTCTTCTGTGTGCCTGGATAAATAAAATGGTTATATTCAAAGAGCCGTTGTTAAATGAAAAATGATAAAGTACTTGATTTCTCCTGATCTTTATCACAACGGTCATAATTATCGATGTATATTGAAATGATACTTTCCATTATGATGTATCTTTCAGCTGTTTTGTTGAGCCCTACTGTAAAAGCAGAAACCTTTGATGAAAAACACTTTGATGCAATTGCTCCTTTTTTGTTTTTCTACCCTCTTTATCTCTCTACAAATAAAATTGTTAATGCAGTCCAGTTCATTAGTCTGTTTCTAGATGCTTTGCAGGCTATTTCTACAGTAAAAGAAATGATTGGTGTTGCTACATGTTGAAGACTGTTTTTGCTCACAGATCTGTGGCCCTCTGTGGTTAAGGCTCTTAAACTTTCTCTGAAATATTAATGTCCCTGAAAGATCTTATTTTTGGGAAGCAGAAGCCTATTAGTGTTTTTCCTTGACCCGGTGACACTGCCACATGTATTGCCACTGTAATTATAAGGCTAACAGGGCTCCCTCCATCCATTTCAAAGCGTGAGCAAGTGAGTATATGTATTGTTCAGCTGATTTAAATAATTGGTGTGGTTTACTTAAAAGGGTGCCAGAGAGAAAATTATGTTAATGGAATAATTTAAAAGAAAGTTGGAAACAGATAGTAACCCTACCAAAGTCTGTTCTCTTCTCTTTTGTTATGACTTCAGATGAGTTTTGCTCCAAGGAAACTAAATTATCCTTCTTCTACGAAAAAGAGATGGTCAATGTCGTTTACACACTTGAAGGAGCTTAGCTAGGAAAAGCCACTCTGGAATTTCCACTAAGACTGTGAAAGAAATTAACTTTTCTGTGTGATGAGTCCTATTTCCGGGAGTTAATTGCACATTCTAATCCAGACAGTTTCTCTGTGTGTGAATTTGCGAGTACAGTCGATGTGTGTGTCTTCTATTTGTTCATCATGGCTACTCTTTCTGTTGTCTTTAATGATCGATTGTGGACGACAGGGAGATTATGTTGAGATTAACTCTTAAAACACATTTATCAAATCAAAAATGATATATACGTCTATGTTACTTGAACACTGACAGTGCTTCTTGTCCTAAATGTGAGTGTTTATATCCTCTGCAGCCAAGAAGTTTGGAGTTACGGAGGTACCTATGGAGGCGGTGACATTCATCTCACATGCCACACAGTCACGACTTCGCACTGTGGTGGAAAAGGTTTCTACTATTGCACAGCACCGACTGGACTCCTGTAAGGTAGGACGAACAAAAAAAGTGACTTTGGAAGCAGTCAGTTCATTGGAACAAGGAAAAGACTATTATTAGCTATATATTTAGCCCACACTGCCCCCAGGCATGCAACCTTAAATGTGCTATTGCAGTTTTGAAAGCTGCCGAGCCTGCTTTAATGTACAGCTGACACTCATAGACCCTGTTGATCATGTAAAACATCTACATAGTTAGGAACGTCAGTAGGCAACACCGGCATCATTAGTATTTAGGTTTTATGACTCACTGAAAAAACCAGCGTGATTATGTTCTTCAACAGAAAAATTGCTGGCATATTATTAAGCAGATAAAGCAGCTGGAGTGATACGTTTGTTTATGGATGTCTTAGTTTTGTTTTTGCACTATTTTATTAACAAGCATTTCCTCTTTTTGAATGTTGTTTTTTTTTCTTTTTCAAGTTATGAGGCACTATCGCTAAATGCATCCATAAATATTAGTATTACCATGCAGAACATTCAATATAAGGGGCCAGCCCAAGGCTGTTATTCAATTTAGACATTATTTCAGATATTATTAAGAACTGGATAAATACTGTTTGTAGATTCAGATTACATACACATATACATAAGGTTTCTATAAATTTAGCTTGTGCTGCAGCGCAGAGTTAAAAAGGAGAGGCTTCAGAGTTAGAGGCCAACTTATTAGCCTGTGCATATAACTATTCAACACTATTCAGCATGATAGGCTAGACTGATTACTTATTGGTTTTAGATTATTAGACTTACTTGCAATTTTCATATTTATTGATCAACCGTAACATTATGACCACTGATAGACAAAGTGGTGGTAATTTTTATTATATCACTACAATGGGAGTGGTGGGGGTATGTTATGCACTAATTTATTATGTATATGAATTGCACCATATGTA
>JAPQRQ010000018.1:37392716-37410370 GCA_037367365.1 Apogon talboti | reverse complement strand
TCCTCTCCTCTCCTCTCCTCTCCTCTCCTCTCCTCTCCTCTCCTCTCCATATTTCTATGCCCTTGTAGCAACACTCCACTTCTTGCTCAGAGTGATTCCAGAAGACTTGTGTGAAACGAAAGCCATCCAATGGGAATCTCAAAGGTTTTTGTTAGAATAATTTTCCTCAAATATTTTTCTTCTTCAGGCATTGAGAGATTTTTTTTTTGCCCGTTTTGACACAGCAGCATTGCTCAAAAATGTCTTGAACCTCTACTGAATTAATTCTGCCCTAGCTCAACTTTGAACCTAGCACGGCTCCAATTAAAAGCCTGCAGTTATATGTCCTGCTTTACTGTACGGACATTTATCTGTGAATATGTAGTGTACATACATACAAATCAGACTAATATACATGTGACATATGCACAACCATGGTCAGATTGTGCATATTTAGCCTGATTTCACACATAATGAAGAATTTCTCACATTAATGTTGTGCATTTTATTTAAATGATAACCCTTTGCTCAGCTACTATGCACCAGGCCTAAATGCATACATACATGATTCCTGATTGGCCTGGCATCCTCCACAAGTGACCAGGTCATGGAGAGACTGGAATCCACCCACACTTAAAGCCCCGTCAGCCAGAGCCTCACACTTCTCCAGAGAGGAGAGGCTTTTGTGTGTCAGAGGACAATGTAGCAGCCCCTTAGTTTTTATTAGGCCAGTTATATCTGCAAGTTCATAGGCTCTCATCCTCTGGCCCTCCGCAAACTGCTCTGCTCAAAGAGGCGCTCTCTCCTGTCAGGCAGGCCTCAGGGCAACAGCCTCCCACCCTCCTCCATGTTCGCTCCCTTTCTGTACTGACTTTCAAAGAGAATTCCTGCTGTTTTGTGTGTCCCAGTTCATACTTGTTATATTCTTTTTGTTCTGGCCTTATGGATACACAATAACTTAATAAAAACCTCACCTCACTGACTGTTTCAACATCCTCATTTGACAAGAGTGATTTTATACCTACATGTGTCTTATAGTTTATTAGTTTAGTAGGTGTTTTGTTTTTTTTTTTTTTACTTCATCAAATTTCAGTTATACCTCAGTTACGTTTCTTGAAAATTCATATGGATGAGCAAATGATCGCATTAGAGAGGGCTGCTCTTCAAGATGTGCGGGCTACTAAATAGTACACTGTTACCCTATTTTTATTTGTTGCTTTGTTGTCGGTAGACTCTAACTTCCGTGTTTTTCTTCACCTCAAGACATATTACAAGAAAAAATAGAAGCGGGCTTTAAAAGTACCTTTGGTGTTCCTGTGTGTTTTCGAATATTACAAAGTGCTGTAATGAGAAGGAAAACAACAAAAAAAAGGAGATTTTTTTTTTTTTGCCTCAAAGGGAGATAGCGACTCGTCTTCTCGCTATACAAGCCTGTAGGTTCACTTTTCTCTTTGTGCGCCGGAGCACTCCTTGGGACTCAAGCGACAGGGGAATTGGGCATGCAGAGCTATGCTGGTGGCGAGGTGCCAGCCTCCTTTGCCTGGGATATAAGTGAGAGGGAGGCAGGAGGCAGGACACGTTTCAATTAGGCAACAAACACCACACACGGAGAATAGGAGAGGGGGGAAAAACACCTCATCCTCTCCAGCTAGCTTCACTCTCTGACCTTTCCAAAAAAAAAACCACATACACACCTTCCACAACCACTTCGCCCCACCTTTTCTTTTCTTTTTCCTTTAAAATCTAAGGTGTCATTTTTGTGGAATTCATATGGGAAGGACAGTAGCGAGGGTCTTTGTGAGGTGATGCTAAGTGTGCCAGCTCGGCCTGCATGTTTCCATTAGATTGTCATGTTGGCTAATTAGAGAGCGGCAGCATGATTCACCTTGTTAATTAGGAGGACTTGCACACCATGTGCCTGGGGGCGGTGTGGGGAAGAAGAGCCCAGCCTCAGAGCTTGCTAGTCGCCTGCTGCCTATGAAGATTCCCCTTCTCATCTACCTTCTTTTCACTCTTTTTTTTTTTGATTTGGAAATGAATAAATCATTGAGATCGTCCTCTCTCGCAGTGTGAATATCTGAGTTCTCATCTTTTTCTGGATGCAAATTAGGTGTGATCAATAGAAGGTGACGAGCGGCAAATCTAAATGTTAAAAAAAGAGAGAGACAGGGATGGAAGACTGCTAGACGAAGCAGCATAGAATGAGACAAAGCAGGGGAACATTTAAAGTAGGAAATTTTCCCTTAGATAAGCAGTATTTTTAATGATCACCACTTTCCCGTTGTCGCTCCGGTGTAACACCGTCAGAATCTGCTTAACACCGATTTCTGGCTGCTTCATTAAACACCCTTGTGTCGCAAAATACATATGTAGCACAAATATTATTATTTTTAAGAAATACGGCTAACTGAAAAGAAGGCATTAGCTTATTCAATTTATCCACATATCTCAAACGGTCTCCCTCCTCATGGTTTAATCCCTGCAAATAAGTTGCAGATGAAGAGGAACCGTAAGGTCATGATAGTGACACTCACATAATGACCTTAGCTTCAGGGGCAGCTCAGGGCTGTGAATAATAGGTCCTTGGCCCTGGAAACACTTCTGACACACTCAGCTTCAGAGGAAATGAAACACTGTGAGCCAAGACTATTAGCTCATGCATGTATTTTGAATTCATCTACATAGGTAAAATAATATAATCACAAGGAGATTCAAAGGAATATTTCAAAGATTGTTGTGTGTGGATTGAAATGGATAATGAGACTGAAAGAATTTACTCAACGTTTTCAATATTTTTTAACCCTATTTGGTTTATTGTCTGGTACGATTCTATTTGTATTGTAGTTGATTGGATTTGGTGGATAATAAATACACATCTAAAATTATTTAGAAATTTATAAGTTTAATTGATGATGTACATGTGCTAAAAAGAATATGTGCATATCGCTCTGTTATTCTCAACGTAGAATACAATACATTTCAACTTTACACCTATAAGGTCAATTAAATGTGGCAGCTGACAACACGGCACCTGATACAGTGCAATCTACCAGATATATCTTATATAAATTTGATAGTCAGAATATTTGATTTTTAGGAACAGGGTCATATTTTTAGACGGGTAATGACCTCGTACATGTTTCTATCCATTTTTAACACGAAGACTTCACCTACATTAGCAGATCGGGGGCTGATCTCGTTTCTTTGTAGTGTCTGAGTGCAGATGGAGAGTGGAAATCTGATTGGTTACTGCAAATGGCCCTTCTCCCTGCAGCAAACTAACTGCCAGGCACTTCACATGAAGAAAGGCCTCAAGATGCAGCTCGCAGATGTTCACGTAATGTCGGCCATGTGGGTGTCAGGTGAATGAGATCCATGGATTACAGAAACGCATACAGCACAACGCACATGCATAAAATGTCTACACACACTCGTATTAAGTTGTGGAAATGCACACAGGGGCAATAGTTTTCACATAGCTGCATTAGAACATTTAAGGTTGAAATGCTTTCATAAATAGTAAATACATTTTTTAATACAGTATACGAAAGAAAAATGAATAAGAATCAGTGCAGATAGAGTTACGGATTAACTTTGATATGTGGTTTGATGCAAAAAAGTTTTAATAAGACATCTGGGTTACAATATTAGATGGTGTTTGGCGTAAAATATGCCTGGTAGATGTGTTTTTGATTAATTTTACTGTTATAAGTGTATGACACTAGACAGAGGTGTAAATGAAAGGAGAAATGCATCAAAGGTTCACAGTTGGAGTTTAATGGCCGTGATTAGATAAGCAGCTCCACAGCTCCTCTACAAATGTGGTAACGTATCAAAACCAGTCTGTTGCTGTTGCTGTCCTAATGTATTGTACCTGGCAGCAGGCACACTTTAACATGGGAAGATTTAAGTTAATACATTCTTCTGAGATTTCTCTCATTCTGCTGACACAGAAGAGCATTGTCATTAGTATTAATTTAACACTGTTGTAATGGGTGTATACACCGCATTAGCAGAGTGAGTGTTATGAGAAACTAAGTTCATGGTGTGAACACTGACATTCATCCAAATACAAAGTTTTTAAAGCTGGACTTGATACATTTGTATTTCAGTATTTTCATATTCTTTAACGTCTCCCTGCCTACACACATTAAAAAAAGTATAGCTGAAGTAGAATGTTCAAGTGCAAGATTCAACTAAATAAATGCATTCACAACACCTTCTCAGTCCGTCTCTTGAGATGATTCTGTGCAAGATTTGACCACATTTTGTTTTCTACTAAGTATCAAAATCATTTAAAATATTGTCAACCATTTATTTAGACACAGCTTCATCCTTGTTAACATTCTTTCTCAAATGAGGTCTTTTTATTTTGCCAGAGCTCAGCTACAGGACAGCAGTCAGCAGGTTATGACGGACCATTATAAGGGGTTTGACTCCTGCTGGTGCCACACATCTTTACATAGAATGTGTGCGCTAAGGCTGTTTGGGAAGAAAAAAAAGCAGTGACTAAAAGTGGCATATGCTATGTCTATATACCAAGGAGCCCCCTGCTGTGTCCTGTTGGACCATAGCGGGTTAGGGGGAGGGTAAGACCAACTCAAAACCCATGGTCTGGCTTTTGTACTGTGGTCTTTGCAGGGAAGAAAGCCCTTTAGCTTCCTTCACAGCCCCATAGCTGCTTGTGACGTCAAGCAGAGCGTGTTCTGCTCTACCAAGGACATCTGTCTGTAAGCGTCTGGGGGGCCGCGAGCAGCCCCCGAGGCCTGGAGGAGGGCGGGAGCGAGGGAACGAAGGAGGGAGGGTGCAGAGAAAAGCCTTTGTTAAAAACAGCAAAGATGGAGAATGGCAGGTTGGCCACCGTGGCTTCTGCTGAGCTCTTCTTGACTCCGAGCAGATCAGACTGCTCAGAGGTTCTTGCTATATTCTGGACATTTTTGCATCATAATGGAGCATATTGCTGTTTCTTCTATGGTGAAACAAAGCCCTGTTATTTCTTATTTATGTCTTGACAGACATCTTTACCAAACTATTAAGGCTACAGTGCCTGGAGTTACAACACTGTTACAACATATAATTGTAGAAGTTGGAAACAGGTATCTTAATAATAGTATGACAGACAAATGCATCTTACATCTTAATGCATGTTTTATTTTTTCACAAATAAGACTCAACACGGGCATTTTGTTTTATAATGTAATGTATTGTCATGTCATATGATGATTTTTAGCTAAGAATAACACAAGAAACATGGCATTGACAATCACTTTTTTAATGAAATTATATGTTTTTTTCTGTCTTTCAATTATAGCACTTAGAGAACTTCCTTTTACACACACACACACACACACACACCATTTACAGCTTATAGGACTTCTCATTCCAGTTGAACTGAAGTATTATACTCTTGCTTATAAAGTCGGAATAGTTTTGTTTTCAGACACATTCCTCTTTTTATTTCTATTTATACACATCAGTAATTACCTTTGACCTGGTGCAATGATTACACACTAAGTCCCAGTTACACTTTATTTATCAAGATTAAATCACATTGTCACAATAATTTCATGAGAAGAGTAATAATATTTTATTCCACCCTCATGGGCAACAGTTTATTTCCTAATTATGGTTAGAAATGACTATAAATTTAAACTTCTGCTTAAAAACTAAGGTCATTGATTTAAAATATTTGATACACAGTAAGAGAAGATTAATCTCCTAAAAGATGCAAAATAACATTTGAATATGTATCAGTATGTGTTCAGTGTGTATCAGTGTACCTGGTCAAAGGTGATTACTGATGTGTATGTGTAGGAATAAAAAGAGGAATGTATCTGAAAACAAAATTATTCCAACTTTATAGGCAGTTGTGTACATATTTGAGGTTAGATGATTGCTGATTTCATAAAATGCCTGTTATTGATATTATTCATGCCATGAACTTTGTGAAAGGAGAGCTTTTGTGTCCATGTGTATTTTTAGCTTTTAACTTTTCAGATTCTAAGAGCATTTCCATCCAGTTTCTATTTCCCTGCATTGACTATAACATAGTCATATGACATTGTGACGTCTGCGTCTTCTGACAAATCTGTGGCCATCTGGTGATTGATTTGGTTGCGTATTTGGAAAATGTTCTACATCACTTGACCTTTGCTGATAATTTGACAAGTCCCAATTCCCTGCTTCAAAAGGGCATACAGGCAGAAACACTGGTTTTTAAGTAACTTGAGAACAGCAGATACAGTATTTATGCAGTAGCATTGATCCAACCTGGCAAATATATGCAGCTGTTTCCTTTTTTTTTTCCCCCTCAGTCTGGGACGGTTTACTGTGGTGACCTTTGCCGTCTTTGCTTAAAGTACAGCTTTGAAATACAAACATGACAAAGGGATAGAATGTCCTAGTAACAAGTTATATATACATGTGCTGCTTGTTACCAGGTTATAAATGCATATATTCAAGCACTGAAGGTCTATAAGCACATGATAGAAAGCAATAAATGATACTCAAAGAGGCCAGAAATTGGAAAACAAGTCATGACTAAATGTCAGCAAACCCCATGCAGCTATTAGATGACAACAAGCACTGAAGTCTTTATGTACGTAACAGACATTCATCCTTCACGCTATTTTGTGACTTTCATACACCTGTGTGTCTGACACAAATGTGCTTTATGTGAACAGGAAATCTGTTACTGCCTGACCCAGCTCTGTCTTGTGTCGGTCGTCAGTCCTCAAAGGAAGGTAGACTGGGCATGATGTCTCCAGATTGAAATCAGTCTCCCAGTATCATGGCCGCCTCCTCACTGACGGGAAATGCAGAGCAGAGGGTTGCAGATGGTAAAATGAAGTCTTCATTTATCTTACAGTCATAAATCTGAAAATGCAGGCAGTTGCTGTGGGCACTGGAAGCCCATGCCTGGTGCCAACTGCTAGGCAGAGATGCCGGCATCCTGGTGCCATCAGTGAGATAGTGTCCCTCTCTCTCAGCTCACTTTGCTGTGGGATTTTTTAAGGTCAAGCCTGAAGAGATTTGTCTGTTGTTTGTGGCATAGCCTAACAAGACTAGCATTGATATCATAAATAGGCTACTACATTTGCCATGTGGACAGTAATCATCTCTGGCCCGTGAGCCACAGCGTTCAGCTACAGTTTATGGCTCCATCAAATTCCAATTTTACATGTTAAGAACCCAACTTTAGACTCCCTGAAGTCTTTTCACTGAGCATCTTTAATATTTGTGGTTGTTAATTCTCAATATGCTCCACCATACATTTTAAAATGTATTGTGTATTCAGCTGGTTGGTTCTGCTGCTATTATTTCTCCTACTTTGTGTTGTCAGCGTGTTTGAATCTTTCAACAGTTCCGCCGTGCTAAATGTGAAGTGGCAACACCCTAAAGGCCGTGCCTAGCCAGTGGGGTTTTTGGAAAAAATCAGAGGCAACTGCATGCACATTTTAGATCAGTCTTTATACACCAAAGCAACCTCTTACAGAGCACCATCTGAAGTAACATGAAATTTTCCCCTGATCAGACAACATACATGCCTCACGCAAACACCAGTGCCTAGAGAAAACATGCTGAGAGATAACATAAAAGAACATGAAAGACATGAAAGCGCACATTGATTGTCCCTGTTCGCTTCAATCCAGGCCTCTCTGCCCCAGCAGGCAGTCACGCAGGCAAGCTGGTGGGTAGACATTCCCTGTGCTGTGGCCAAGATTGATAGTGTGCACTGTGTTTGCATGTTGGAGAGAGTGTTGACACCCTCTGTGCCATGGCCTCAGGCCGTCACACGTCCACCCAATAGAAAGGGCAGCTCCTAGCATCGCTGGGTTCCCCCTCAGCCCTGCAGCTAGACATGACATTACTTTGGGCAGTGCCCCCCCACAACCTCCCCCCCCTAATACAGGCACCGATTGCAAAAGTTAATTCACAGTGGGACCATGTGATCCGACGCCTCCTCTGCACTCACATAACCACACATGCGCAGTTTCTAACAGAGGTTGTGTTAATGGCTGACAACAGGATCTATTTGTGTTCTCTTTTTTTTTTTGGAAAGGTTGAAGAGGCTTTTTTTTTCCTTCTTTTTTTTTTTCTTTCCCTATTTTAGTTACTTACTCACACCAGATACTCAAGTGTTTTGCTGCAATAAACCTCCAAATCAGAGAATGTGTCATCTGAAAGTCAGGAGAGGGAATGTGTGTGTGCGTGTGTGGCTACCAGTCATGGTTTACTGTTAATATACGCTCAGCATAAAAAGTGCCCACATGGCTAAAGCACAAACATGGCTAGTCAATTGTTGTGTGTTTTGAATCCTGGTCAAATGCTTTTTTAAGAAGTAAAGAGGATGGAGAACGCTTCTGTGGGTGTTCTAGATCAATGTTACCATCAATGTTACCAAACCAAAGCAAAAAACACACACATGAATGACGGGGACACACATGAAGAGCACAGAGGTTTGGTTTGGCCGATGCAGACAAAGTGTACACCACAAAAAAAACAGATGCATGTGGCACCAGGTCAGCGCAATACAACAAAGTGGACTGTAAGGATGTTTTACAACCACTGTCCTTTGTCTTTACCAGATGCAACAACAGGAACTGGCCCAGATGAGACAGCGCGATGCAAACCTTACAGCACTAGCAGCCATTGGACCGCGCAAAAAACGGAAGGTTGATTCACCTGGGACCACACCATCAGGGACAGAGGTAAGAACCGGCCTTTTAAAAACAGCTGCTTTGTTTTAAGGACTTGGTCCGTCATCAGTTCCTTGTACCAACAGAAACTGACCCTTCACGGCCTCGGATAAGGATTCTATGGTTAAGGGTTTAAGGCGCAGTCTACATAAAAAACATAGATTGTCATGTTTTTCATTGACTTTTCCAGTAAGAAAACGGGTGACCTTTATTGTATTTAAAACCTCAAGCAGATACAGTACATCTTAAAGTCTGAAATCATTTCCTGCAGGCGGAGCAAAGCTTTTTAGATGTTCCCACTGATAACTGGTTCTGGGTCGACATCTGACAGACCGATAGCTAATGGTTTGTTGTTGTTATTATTATGTGTTGCACTGTTCGGAAGAATTACCACATTGTTTACGGTGAATTATCTGTACCGCCGTGGTTCTTTTTACCAGACCTACCAGACCAGTACATCCTTTCATTCCACTCATGTTAGTAACGTTTGACCTCTGTTGGTGGAAGACATGATGACGTGACCTGTTTATAGATGAAGCAACAAAAAGTAACCTGCCATTGTAGAGACACAACACACAACACTATAAGGTTTGATTGTTATAGGTTATGTTGTCGTAATAACTTAATAACTAATACACTTTATATAATTTAAAACACATACATTTACATTTCCCACCTCCGCTTTCAGTAAAATTGTTGGAAAACATTTACAATCAGTGCCAATGGTCATTTAAAGCAATATTCCTAAGGTGGACAAAAAGTAACACAATATTGACATCCTAAATGAATACCCAATGAACAGAGTCTGAGTTCAGGAAAAGTTCATCCCAAAAATCAAGAAAAAGCAGGAAAACATACCTTAGATTTCCATTGGCTGGATCAGTGGGTAAACATCATCCCACAGTAAACCACTTTCCCGATTCATTTTCAGTTTGCCCAGTGGTCACAGGTCACAGATTTGGTATGGCATCTGACTCCCCACAGAAGTTGGTTCTATGTATGCACCGTTTGTATTGTTTAGTGGAGAAGCTGTGAAGTGCATTGGTGGCTTTGTGACTCAGTACGCAGCCCTCTGAACCATTGTTCCCATGTTTAATCACCTACAACGTCGAGGAAGTTGAATAAATCTGAAATCTCTTACTAGAGTTATGAGTCAATACCTTTTCAGGAGCACTGGGACACCAGATTTCTGTGTTTCTCTCCTTTCAACCATTGCTTTAGTTTTAAAAGCCTTTGCACATCATCTTCACCTGCCAAGCATTAGCCATTTTTAAGAATATGTTAATAACCTACCATCCCTAAAGAAGTGGGTGAATGAATATGACAGGAAATATGTGTCTGGTACAGAGAGCGTGAAGAACGGTGACATATTCTCATGTGACTTGCCTAGTCTGTTCTTAATTAAACTGTACTGTGTTATTACAAAAATACATCCTCCTTTTTGAGGTTCCAAATACAATGACTTAAGTATTGTATTTCTCCTGCAAAGAATCATACATGAAGTCATGCACAGTTGCTGTACAAGTCACATTTTCCTCTAGGCAGCTTTGGGAAACATTGAAATTCCACATATTCATCGGTAAATATGATGAATCTAAAATAAGCCTGAATTTTGAATGTCAATTGGTCATTTTAATAACCTGCTTATCGAGTTGCATCTTCACATCCTTCGCTTAGCAGCAATATGCTGCAGAGGAGCATAGTAATGCACCCGGTAAAAAAAGCATAAATAACAAAATAAAAGCATTACTTCTGGTCCTTGAGTGCAGTGCCAACCTCTTTCAGAATGTTTTACCCTGATGGGTATTAGCCTGCGACCTTCTGCTGCATAAAAAAAAAGATGCTTTCCCAAATGTAGTTACACAACATAAACATGAATATACATTTCTCTGGAGTTGTTATGTTTTTTCTATTTTTCCCTTTTTAATGTCCTGTTCATGTTCATTAGAGGGGCATAATGAATTAAAGTCACAGTGTGCCCCTCCACTAGTGGGGAGTGGAGTGATTGCAGAGGGGGCGGAGGAGGAATCTTAACTTATTTTCACTTCGTTTTCACCTCCTCACATTTCTTCATTTCACATGGGCTGGAAGCGCCCGCGGCGTTCTCTTTCCCTTCTCCAGAGCAAAGTGAATGTGACTTTTCTAAGGGGGTCACAGGATGCCTGGAGGCCTGTGGGTGTTACTGGACTGCTGCCTGCTCTTAGCTTCACTGAGGGGCTTGTCATAGATTTCATCTCCACTGAAATGAGCCGGGGGGCCCTGGCCAGGAGCACAAGCAGCCAACGTTATGAAGGGCCCACGCTGATTATTTCCCTCTGACATCGCATCCTGAGCTTTCCACATTAATCCCAGACAAAGGCAGCCCTTCAGTGCTTTGCCAGAGCTCAAATTAGGAGCCAGATAATGGCCTTGTTGAGATCCTGCTCTGTTCACCGAGAGGCAGGGCTCCTGTTGAAATCCTGCTCTTCAATATTCCTTTCCTCCTGCTTGTTTTTTCGCTCATCAGGCCACCTTTACTCCATGTTCAGACTGTGACAGAATTCAGGTGACACAATTTCACTCAATTCTCCCCCAACCCACCTATCCTTCCACCCTCCTCCACTACTCACCCACCTTTAATTTGATGGTGGCTTGGCCGGTCTTGGGCCTAAGCCTGGATGTGGATCGCCACGGGCTGTGAAACTGATAGCCAGTCAAGACTGGAGTGTCTGTCTCCAGCCTGATCTAGTCTGCAGGAGGGAACAAAGGAGGCCTTACAGGGCTCCGTAGGGTGGATTAGTTCCAAGGAGCCAATGGCTGGGGCTGCTGGCCGCTCACTAAAGGAAGGCCTGCTGTGGCCTCAGCAGTGGGTCATACCACTGGCAGTTCAATAGTCCTGATCTTAGAGCCCTCCCTGTCCAATCAGCAGACTGGAGCACATCACAAAAGTCAAGGGTGAGCTACCTTGGAGCATCTGTAAGGATGAAGTGACAGCAGTCAGGAGGTACTGTTGAATGGAAACAAAGCCCTCATGATCGTTTGGCCTGTTCATTTGAAGATATGAACCATATTTAAAACTAATGAGTTGAAAAACATTATGACAGTCATGAGTACATAGTTTTCAGTTTGGAACTGAAGCTGTTAGTCAGTCCTTCCATTCATTCCATAAATATACTTTACATTGGTTGCTTACACCATAGCTGTTAGTATAAAGTATGTTTACTGTATACATTATGATGGGGACTTCTGTGCTTCTCTCCTGTTATTAACATACTAACATATAGCTAAACCCAAACTAACTATAACATCATACATGTCATGTTACTTTACCATAAACTGTGATTTTCGCACAGTTTATGGTAATGCCCACAACAAACAGTCAAAGGTGTTGTCAAACATGATGTTGCTATTGTTTTCAATACTGACCCATTGGCCAAAGGGGTAAACATAATAAAGTTAGCTCATAATGTGAAAGTCATTGTTACTTTAAAACTTCACCTGTTTGTCATTATAACTATGACAATGTTGATCATTTCCTAATCCTTAAATGTTGATCGTAGGGCTGCAGCTATCGATTCTTTTTGAAGTTGAATATTCTACTAAATATTTCAGCAATTAATTGAGTAATTGGATTTAATCATCAAGCTGTCATCAAGACTCATTATTATCAGACTGATTTCAATAAATGGCGTTGTATGTCACGCCAGTTCTTACGGCACTTGGCGTGCTCTACCTATGCATTTTCGACCTGTTGTGTGTTATTCAACGCCATTTGATCGCATGTCAATTTACGCCAAGATCTCCAATTCACATAACCCTATCCACTAACCGATTCAGGTTGGACAGGGGGCTGATAACGGCGTGAACATATAGCCGGACAGTTTCTAATGTGTACAGATAACACGCCAATTAAAAGTTGCATGTATATATACGCAAGTCATGATATCATGTTATTTTTATAAACGACAACAAATGCATATCCTACATTCTAACCAGCACTGCTGTGTTTCTCAGTTAGCAATCACGTTGAATTGGCTAATGTTAGGCTACTGTTGAGTGCTGGCTTCAGATGTGTACTTACACACATTGCACGACATTCTCTGTTTTTTTTTTAGTTTGAAGTGGTCCCAGACTTTGGACATCTTTGGCCTTTTGCAGGCGATCTCCTCACTCTCTTCCATAGCACCAACTTTTTGACTCCTGAGTCGCGTGTGTCACTGTTTACAGTCCGTGTAGAACACGATCCCCGGAGCAGAACGCAAGTGACGACTAAAACGAAATTAATAAGTAAACGAATGCTTGAGGCAAAAAAAAAAGATTTGACGATTTTTTGTACTCGAATTACTCGAGTAATCGTTGTAGCTCTAGCTGATTCTGTGCCTAAGCGTAATCAAACCTTAACCATGGTGTTGTCAAAGTCTAAATGCAATAATGACATTGTCCAGAGTGATATTTTGTTCTTTTTCTCCTGCTTCCTGCAGGGGAGGTAATCCATTGTCCAAGACCAGCAAATCTGCAACCACTCATGTTGTTTTGGGATTCATTAGCAATCAACCTGTTCTGTTGTTTAGCTGTAAGGCCATGTTGATATTGTATATTTAAGAGGTTTTTATCCCATGAAGTCACAGATAAGGAACAGTTTGTCAAACAGAGGTTCATCCACAATGATTACTCCATCACACCCTATGTATTTGGTCATTTCACACATTAGAAATTATTTGAACACTGTACTCTTTCATTTCCGTCGCCCATTGATTTTTATCTGTTATGATCCCTTGCTTTTCCTTTTGGTGCATCCTGCCTGAATTGCTTGGTTTTTGTGTTGCTAGCATATAAAGCACAGATGCAGACTTCGGAGTACATCTAAGGTTGGCGTTTAAGGTTCTAAGATGTAAAATGTGCCTGGAATCATAGTGTCCTGCAGTGTAAAACAGAGCTTTGAAACATCCTTGACACATTTACGAGCTCAGAGTTATCATCCAGGCACTTAGGCCATTTATCACATCAAAGGATGAGCTTTGTTTGTTGACGTAAAGGCGACAATAGCAGCTAAATTGCCCGGTTTGTACAGCCACACTGCCTTTCTCCTATCTGTCTCAGCCAGGCGCAATGCAAGGGACAAAGGTAGGCGAGCGATTTAATAGTGAGCACAGTCTATTTTTCCATTTGAATTCATTTCACCTTCTTTCTTTGAGGCTGTAGATCAGAAAGAAGGAGTGAGGCAATAGAGTGAGAGGCATAGGGAGAGAGGGGGAAAAGCACAAGGAAAACTGATGCCCTTTCCTCCAGCTAAATTAACAGGAATCACGTGGAAAACAATCTGAGTCTCCAATGAAGGAGGAGGGGGGGACCATTAAAATTAGCCCCAAGCTATGGACTTCACCCAATATCACTAAAGCTGCACTCACTACAGATGTGGAGGCTGGCTTACAGGCAAACTATGCTCTGTTCTATAGCTACAATTAAAATCAACCTCGCTGCCAAAAAATAGGAGGGGGAAAGAGGGGGTAGAAAGGCAGACATGGAACATCAAAGACAGATTGAAATGTGTAGTCAGTAATAAGAGTGGTCTCCAAGCCCCGAGGTTCTCCACGGTCCCCTTGTTAATGAGAAATTTTGACCTCTGGTTTGTAAGTTAAACTTGTAATCTCGGTTAATGAAGTAAATCAATCCCAACTCGGGAGTGTTCAGTGTCTCTCCCTTTGCCTTCTCCCCGCCAACCTCCCCTCTATCCTTCTCTCTTGTGCTTTTCTTCTGCTCCTTCTCCTCCTCCTCCTCCCGTGTCCCTCCCAATGTGCAGCCTGGGAGTAAAACGGCCAGGTCTTCAACCAGACAAACAGGAAACTCACAGAGCATAAGGGTTCCGGAGCTGGAGGCGGGGTGTAAGGACTCAGAAGACTAGGACCAACCAGGCTGTTTGGTTAAGGACACAGGCCAGCTGAATGCTAGTACAAGGGACAGCGTGATTGAAAAAACTTACTCCTCCTCCTCCCCCGTCTCTCTCTCTCTCTTTTTTTTTCCCATCGTCTCTCAATTCTCTTGCCCAGACTCTGTTAGGGCCAGTATTTGGTTAAAAGTCTTGACTGCCTGCTGGTACAGTAGGAGAAGTACATCAGTGATAATGTGTGAGGATAAAGTACTGATACAGCCTCCACCTTCTCCTACAACCAACCCTTCTCCTCCTACAAGGCTCTTCTTCCTGTCTAAAGCTTACACAGAGTGGGAATCAGCATTTGAATTTTAGCCTCTCTCTTCTGGTTGACTTATACAAACACTTTTACTCTTAACATTATGGAGGTTTGAGTTTAATCCACTGGGTGCATTGACATTAACCCTAGATTTCACTACTAAAGGAATGCAGGGTGTGTTTAGCATTACTTATTACAGACTATAATGAAGGATAAGGATTCCTGTGTGGGCTTCCCTTATCTACATACATAAATATGATTAAAGAGGGCACGGAGAGGCTGCTATTGGTTTCATAATGTCAAGAAGATTGTAATATTAGTTTGACTCTACGTCTCAAGGCGATTCTGTATTTCTAGTGAGGACCCAAAGAAGACAGAGTTGAGTCTTCAGAATGGTTACAGGGGCTCCTTGGCCAGATGCCATGTGTTCTTAGAGCTTTAACACAGTGCACTTTGCCAACTTTCCCTTTCCCTGCCTACTGCAGAGCACACTGGACCTCACTAGTGGTTATTACACTATGGTCTATGGGTTAAAATATTTAAAATACTGCTGTAGCATTAGCATAGAAGAATGAATGCATTGTTTTTATTCACTTGAGTTGCATATAGGTTTTAAGGTTTTTTCCACCATCACAGTAGCTTTCTAGGGCCATAATGTTGTTGTAATAGCCCGTAAAACTGAACAAAGCATACATTTGTAAAGCAGTGTTACAAATTTCTAAGGTGCAATAACATTTAAAATTCCTGTCATATAACACACATCACTTGATAGATTAATTCTATCAAAACAGTGATTATATCACTTTAATAATCCACATAACCTTTGTAATGATGCCTAACTACAGTGATCAGTTGAATGACTTTTACTCATCAGATAGATGTGAAAGTTCAATATGTAATCCAAGTGTGTGCTAGAGATTGTGTCGTGTTCAATGCCAGTTTGTTGTCGTTAACTGACTCCATTGCTATGATAATGGTAGCTATTGTTGCCACTATAGAGGAGCAGGAAGGAGGCACTGAACAACTCCATCTATGCAAATGAGCATGCTAAAAACTTACATATTAAATCTTTAGTTTTAATATCACTTGATCAACCTCAAGACCAAACCAATATATATTAATATTGCTTATAGTATTTTGTTAATCCTTCTACTCTCTGTGGATAATCTTGCCTCTGCTTTAATGCTCCTGCAGACTGTAAGATAGAATCAGTAGTCTTACAAGTTAGTCAGCAGCCACATAGTGTGACATGGACTTAGTAAACCTGGGTGTATGCAGACTGTACGAAGATAACAGTCTAAAATGTAGGTAAATGTACAAGAACAAGATATCATAAGTGAACGCAGCACATGTCACAAGTTACGAACAAGGAAGCCAAGCTGTCCAACTGTAGTCCAACTGCTATAAAAATGGTGTTTTACATATACTGTAAACCTTCCAAACTCAGGGGGTAAAAAAGAATGACCTTCTGAATGTAACTTAGAAAAACAGGCCAACTTGAGATGACAATTTTGCAAAGCCTGTTGAAGTTAGTCATTTGATTAGTGCATCATTTTATGCTAGCTTCCAGTTGGTCATTGAGTAGACAGGTCGTAGCAGCAGTCACACTGTGAGATGGTTAAAGTAAATTCCCAGACTATCTTTGGCCACAAGACCAGTTAGCTATCTGTAACTCCTCTCACTGCAATGTAGGACCACCATTTATTTTCTATGATCAAAAATGTTGCTAAATTTTCTCATCTTTGGCTAGTGATGATCTAAAATTACACAGTGCATACCGGGATTTAGAACGATAATGTATTGAAAACAAAGTGTTAACCTGCAGTAGCCTGAGAACCAATGATAGTTCATATGACATTGTAATGTCCTCAATGTCCTATGACGACATTGACATTTCACCAAACACATAAAATTTTGGACAGTAGCCTTCTAACCCATTTCTCTTTGTGCTCTATGTTATGTGTTATGTTCTCCCTCAATCAAAAATGACCTCTAAGCAAATGTTTTCTGCCAATAAGGTTTTATTGCATCTCTTTGACAGTGGAAATGACATAATGAGGAACATGTCTGAGACAGAGGATAGTGTTGAGTAGGACACTGATTATGAGGCGTTTCACTCTGATGAGAATGACACCATCAGTGTTGTATCTCTCAACAGTCAGACCACACATACCCTTCCAAACATGTAAAATTGTTATGGTCTGTCCTTCCAATTCGAACAACAGAGTTGACTACTGTCATTAAAATAATTCCAGGTCCCACAAGATAAACTGTCAACCAACCAACCAACCAACCAACCAACCAACCAAGACAGAAAAACAGATTCTAAGTTCTTCACAAGATTATAAACAAACTGAAATTGTGTTTTCTCTGGGGTTAAACTGACTTTAACATATGAGATGTATTTGGCAACAGAAATGTTTTTTCTTTCAAAATCTTTACTTAGAAATCATAGACATTTTAGAAACAAACAAAAAAACACATAATGTGCCTGATACTTGATGTTTGTGAATTGAGATGTACAAATAAGAGTTTAAATAAAATGTTAAAATACCATTACCGCACCAAAACCAATAGTTTTTCTTTCACCTGTCATTTCAGAGCATTTTAATTGATGACGTAATGTACAATCTAAAGTAGTGAAATATGTATCCAATTTAAGGTTGTACAAGTCTTCCAACATAGTTAGAAAATGTTATTTTGTGGGCGGCCGTGGCTCAGATGGTAGAGCCGTCGTCCAATAACCGAAGGGTTGGCGGTTCGAATCCCGCTCTGTCTGAGTCATGAGCTGTTGTGTCCTTGGGCAAGA
>JAPQRQ010000018.1:37358988-37379586 GCA_037367365.1 Apogon talboti | reverse complement strand
TCCTCTCCTCTCCTCTCCTCTCCTCTCCTCTCCTCTCCTCTAATCTCCTCTAACCTCCTCTCAGGTTTCATCCAGGGTTCATCCTCCTCTTTTTCTATGTTTTTCTTTCTGTCCCTTGCTCCAAACAAGTCAAACGTCTGAAGAGATGTATCGAAGTATCCCTGCGCGTTCTGTACGATGGATATGTCATATGACATAATGCCTCCGAGCGGCCATCACAGATAAAATGACAGATGCTGTTTTTTGCCTCATGGATCTTTCTTGGCCAAGCTGATTTTGAGACTTTCACTTTTGCTCTTCCCCTCTCTTTGAGCCTCTGCTCTCCTGTTTTTTCTCCTCTTCTCACTTTTTTTCCTTTTCATCCACTGTGACCTTACAAAGCCTGCCATTTTGTTTTTCATTGAATTTCAGACACAATTACTGTGTAATTGCTGGCGACAGAGAAAGCGTGGTCGTTGATGTCTCGCTCTGCTTTTTAACTGACACTCAGCCATCTGCTTTGTTTAGTGTTGGTGTTTACCCCACACATCCCCGCTCTCTCCTCCGCAACATGATTTCCTGCATGTACTGGTGAGAGGGCTTGGTCTCCATAGATACCGACTACAACACACCGGTGTTTGGGCTGCTGACATCCTGTACGGTGAGCGCCTGAAAAGACAAAGGGAAGAAAAGAAGCCACATTGAGAATATTTCTGGATGAGGGCTGGCCTTTCTGCTTGTATTTGGATCACGCCTGTCCCTAAAGGGAATGAGGCATTGTGGGAGCTACATCGCACTACCTGGGTAGCAATATTTGGTAATCCCCATCCTGCACCACCTTATCGCTGATTGGCCTGGAGCTACCTCGGTCCATCCGTCCAGGTGGATGGATGGCTTTGATTGGTAAAATCTGTGGCCCTGTCACTAGGTTTAGTCGTGAGTGGCAGTAATTGGCATGTCAGGAGGCAGGCCCTTGTTTCACATGTGGTCAGCTGTGATTGACCTGAATAGTTAAGGGTCGCCCCCGAAACCGAGGCATTGGTATGCCCCGGGGTGGTGAGGAGTCAGCTGCACCCACCTGCCCCCCATTGGAAGACCGTCCCACTGTGGCAGCACTACTGACCAGTGACAGCAGAGTTAGTTGAAGTGAGTTTAGGGGGAACAGTGTCCTGGTTACCCTCACTCAACAAGCGTCCGACGTCCAGAGGTCAGAGAGTGTACTGAGGGAAATTTGAGACAAGGCTCCGTCATACAGTGTACACAAAGACAAGCATATGAGGGGGCGGGTGCCGGAGGGACTTTGGTTTGGTTCTTGTAAATTCATACCCATCATATGTTTGCAATTAAGGCCTGTCTGTACTGTGTGTTTACAGAGCGGTGCAATCAATGTAATTGTGAGAGGGTGTTCCTGACTGAAATGTCTGTCTTATTTCTCGCTGCCTGGGTTCAAGTGGGCACTTGCTGGATTTGTTTCTCAGTGTTTCTCATTTCCAAATGTAAATGCGTCTCTTGATTTGTATCAGCATCTGTATACACTCCCTTTTTTTTTTATCGTTCTCATTTTTCCTGGATCAAATATAAACAGCAACGGCTCCATTTCAGACTGGGACGTCAGCTCAGATCTATGTCAGAGTTGTTTATTTAGAGGCAAAATCTGTTCATATTCAGGGCGATGTAAAGAGCCGTAAAACACACTTGGATAAAAATGATGGTTCGGAACATGGTAGGAGTGTTTTTCACAGCTTTATGTTCAGTTAACCTAAAAAGTATCAGAACACTCAACTGCACCTGAAGATCTGGACATCATTAGTGCATCTCTTTTGTTCTCATTTAAGCGCCGAAGGGGGGGGCTGATGTTCTTATTAGGAGGTGTGTACTTGCTTAGAGGCCATTACATTCCTTATTATTGATACTGCTAATGTGTTTGCCATTCAACAAAGATCACTTTATTGTAGCGAACAGAAAACCGTGCACTGCTTACTCCTAAACACTGTTAATGTTTCACCTCCCACATATTGTCCCCACCCTGTCTTCACACAAGACACAGTGATGACGAAAAAAATCCCAGCGAAAAAGAATAGATTGTGAAGGATGAACGAAAGCTAATGCAAAAAATAATAATAATATTAAGTAAACTGGTGATATATTATACCACACTACTGTTAAATTTCCACAACACATAAAAAGACATGCACAACAATACACATAAGTACAGTAGTTCCAAATAAAGCGAAGTCAGAGCACTGAGGAAAGTGGTGGTTGTACTTAAAGTGTGGGTTAAGGTTGTACATTAACGCCAGCAGCTCTGTGAGGAAGCACAGTGGTGCTCTGAGCAAAATGTTAACAGCCTGCTAACATTTGCCTAAACAATAAGTGCAGCTGGCTCGTGGTGCTAAAGGAAAAGTCACAGGATCACCAAAGTTAGAAAAACCACAGATATTTGTATCACATTCCACAGCATGCACTAGTTTCTGAGACGTTTCATTTAAAACCGAACAAAAGGATATCAGTAAATCTCTTTAGTGTTTTGAGCTGTTATTGAAGAGGACAAAAGAAATGTTAACATGAAAACTATTTTAAGTCCAGGCACACAATGAGCCTTAACAAGGATTTTGAGTTTATTTTTTAAAGAATTAATGCCAATATGTGTTATGTGTTCTGCTCTAAGATGCTGACGCCTGGCATTTATGTGTTATTTCCTGTTCAACTCTATATTGTGAATTTTGTATTTTCAATATACTTAGTGTTTCTTGACCTCTATAGATGTTGTCTTCAATTTGTGGCCCACTAAACTACAGGACTACAACTCCCATGATGCTTAGCCATGCCAAAAGACTGACTAGTGTCTTGCATCAAGGCTGATAAAGTGATAAAATAACCTGTTGCACTCACTAGATACATTTCTATATATGTATTTAAGACACAATTAGAAATTTCACACTGGAAAAACTAGGAAATGACAAAATAAATAAATAAAAATATCCAGAATTTCACAAAAAAAATGTTTGATGTGGTTTTTGCCAAATAATAAATGCACAAAGAGAAAATGGACACATATTTTATGAAGTAAATGTTTAAATGATGTGATTGATCAGGTGCGTCTTCCTACATATTCCAATAAAGTGTCTAAACCTGTACATGTGGACTCATGAGGAGGCCAAGTTACTGCTCTGTCTCATTTTAGATGAAAACAACAACAGAATGTTCTGCTTCTTCTGCTCTGTTTATTAGAGCTATGTGTACTGTACCATTCAGCACCACCTGCCAATAACACAACACAGCCAAGGTTATGCTTCAAACCAGTTTAGGGACGCACACCTTTACATGTTTGTGACTTTTTTACTTCAGATTTGATTGACCTTTCATGGAAACAAAGCTAGAGATGTATATGTTGATGTTGATGTTGCATTGGCTGCTTGATCATTTTCCATTGGTCAGCATCACTGCTACATTGGGCTGACCAAGTATGGTCTGTAAACTCATACAAGTCAACAGCAGAGGTTTTTTTTCTGACTAAAAATCACTATATTTTTATACTGTATTTCTCAACTAATTTCACTGGGTCATTCTGACTGTATATCCACATGTATGATCTATGTCAGGTTAAAACATACTTATCCATTATGAATCAATGCTTGGTCTACATTTACTTGTATTTGTATGTGTGACTGCTCAGATGTGGTGGATAAGTAACTACATACAACCAGGTCCATACGTGTTTGGACAGTGACACAAACTGTGTAATTTTGTACACTACCACAGTGGATCTGGAATGAAGCGATGGAGATGTGACTGAAGTGTGGATTTTCAGCTTTAATTCAAGCGGTTTAACAAATATATAAATATAAATAAACTTGACCTTGAAATATATTCCATTAAGCATTTAAAAATTACAACCATTTTAATCAGTCCCTCCATCTTCAGAAGCTTCATTGTTTGATTTTATTTGTAGATTAAAATATTGTTATTAAAACTGTGCTGTTTTCATTTTCACTGTTAGCAAATAACAATACCAAGTTTTTTTTCCAATTGTGTTGATCCTGATACTTTAGAGCAGGGTTGTCAAACATATGGCCCGTGGGCCAAAACCGGCCCGCCAAAGGATCCATTTGGGCCGTGGGATGATTTTGTGAAATGCAAAAATGAAAAAGGTATAAACAATTAAGGATTTTCAGTCATTTTAGTTCAGGGCCACATACAGACCAGTTCAATCTTATGTGCATCAGATCAGTAAAATACTAAAATAACAACCTATAAATAGTGACAGCTCCACATTTTATCTTTATTGTACTGTAAAAAAAAAAAAAGGAAAATTGCTTGAAAATGTTTGCAATACAGACTGTCTTTTCACAATAATTGTTGAAATGGTGATTATTTTTCTTAAGAAGTTCGGGGTTGTACATGGTGGATCAGGTTATCCACATTTTCATAATATGATTTTAGTTTTTTTCACTGTAAATCATAGAGAAAAGTTTGTAGTTGTCATTATTTATAGGTTATTGTGCTATAATTTTACTGGTCCGGCCCATTTGAGATCATCTCGAGCTGAATGAGTTTGACACCCCTGCTTTAGAGGAACTGACAAATCCCTGAATATTGTGCGGTGTTTATACATTCGATTCTGTGTCCTCCCCTCCATTTGACCTTTTGACCCCGCTCTCGTCTCCAGGTTTTGGGCAGCACCGCAGGCTCCCCGGCCAGCTCCTCGGCCCCGTCCACCTCATCGCGACAGTATACACGGCAACGCATCACTCGCGTCAACCTCAGGGACTTAATTTTCTACATGGAGCAGGAAAGAGAAACCGCCCACTCGCTCCTCCTTTACCGTGCCCTGCTCAAGTAGCCTCTGCTCTGCTCAGCGTCCACCTCAACCTCCTCCTTCTTCCCAGCCACGTGCCTTGAGATCAGGTCTAATGTTTCAGCTCCGTGTCTTCATATGTACTGTAGTGATGTTTGATGTAGCTTTTAATATAAGAAACAGAGCGAGCGAGCGAGAGAGAGAGAGGGGAAAAAACTCACAAAAATAAAGCTGTTGTTCCATGTCTTCTCCGTTTAACTTCATGTATAGTTAGATCATTGGGTTTAAAGGCCATATCAAACGGTTTGTGTTGAAGGAAGGACAAACTGGTTTTTAGTCATAGGACGGGACACAGAACTTATTCCACGTGTGATGAGTGGCTGTTTCTCCAGTGCTGTTGGCAGTATGTTCAATTAACCACCTCAAGGAAAGGATTATTTTAGATATTTATGTTTTATGCAGCCTACGATGTTCTGTTTGAGCTGTTTGTTCAACGTAGTTCAATGAATGTAGTTGAGCCGAACACAATAAACAAGAGACTTTACAGATTTCTATTCTAAGACATGGTTTTAGACATTGAGATTCCACACGACAGCGTCACATTCAGTTTTCCTTATCGTACTGTATGTGTAAATAGTTCTTTTGGAATTATTTTACAGCATGTATATTTTTTATTACATGTAAGCTTTGTAAGAAAAAAAGAGTAATCCATGTGTCAATGTTATAAAACCTAATGTTTTGTAAAATCCACGTGCTTTTGGACGAGTCCAAATTAGACAGTTTATTCTGATCACTTGTAGAGCATATTTGTTACGAAGCAGGACCCCGCCCCGCCCCGCCCCAACGCCTCTGCAAACATCACAAAACAAAAACCGTGACCCCACACATTGACTTTCTTGCAGGTCCATATTTTGTTTACCCACACTAATGTGAGCATCATTTTTTTATTACTAAATGTTTGTTATTTGTGTCCAGGTTTTTTAAGAGTGCTGCTTTAGAAGGTCAGTTTTGGCTCGTACTGTACATGAGGTGGAGACTGAAGATTAAATCAGACATTCCTATATTTCTTCCTCTACTGTAATATCTGCACATTAATGACATTTTGATAAATAAGACCTCCATTCAGGCCCAATGAGAGTCTTTATATCGACCGGATGACGGTTTAGTTCACAGCACTTATTAGTGGTGTTTCAGTTCAGTTGAATATCAGAGTTGTGATGGAACGTGGAAGACGGCAGCTGTACGACTCCAGCCTAAAAGTGTTTGTTTAATTTTGTTCCGTTTTTATTTTTGCCTTGGTATCGCTGGTTGAAGAGAGGTATCCGGCTTTTCATGCATGTGTCACATTGTTTGTTGCCTTTTTTTTTTGTTTGTTTGTTTCAAATCCGTATTGTATTATGTAGTATTGTCAGTCATTTTTGTTGATTTTTTTTTTTTTTTCTATTTAACTAAATATCTTGGCCTCTATGCAGCTTTTCTTGTCATATTAAAACTTATTTAATTATGGCTGACATTTGAAACAATCCTTGTGGATTTTGGATTTTGACCGCACTTTTTTATTATCTATTTTACCTGACAACTTAAAGCTGTCACTGTATTATAGCAAAGAAATTCTTTTAATTAGTAAACAGTATTGCCAATTTCTGTCAAAAGACGCAGATTTTTAACAATTAATATATTTTCTTTTTTTTTTTTTTGGATTGGCTTTTATGCTCTACATATTTTCTTAAATGTAATCTCCAAATTAACATGTTTTCAGACAAGCACAACGATATTGTGGTGATTCAAAAATGATTTTCATAATGGTTTCTATGGTTTCTGGCGGTTTCACAGGAGGACGTTTCTACTACTACAGCTTTTTAGCCAAAATATTAGGACAATATAACTGGTGTACACAGACGGGGGATATAACATTTCAGTGTAAGGATGATTTGTAAATATTGTTTACAAAACTATGTGTTTATTAGAACCACGGTATTTTTGGTAAACTCTTGTACATATCTTGAAAATTTCCTGTTTGTGTGAAAAAAAACTACACTTATGTATTTGTACCTATTTTGTAAAGGAATAAATAAGCTGTTTACTAAACTGATGCCGACTTAATCCTTTCCTTTTTTTCACTCCGGGAACGTACACATACAAATGTAGGAGTCCTAGCAGAATTTAATAAACTGTGTAAATCTTACTGTAAAATGAGTTTTTGAAATCTACACAGCGTGTTTCCTCAGTTCATTACGAGGGAAAATAAGCTGTTATGCTTTTGCGAGACAATTTTACCAAAGTCAACTTCTAATGCAGCCTGCTTAATTTCCATTTCTAACACTACACATGCTAAGTACAAACTGAGTCAAGCACTGCTGCTCAACTATGAAAAGTCCCTCTAGGTTTCTGCTGCTAATTAAGCAGGAGCATTTTTGAAAAGACCAAACCGTTTAACTCGGTGCAAAATATTGGGGTTTGGGAGCATATTGGTTTTTCAAGACCCTCAGTCCCTGTGGAGCTCTAGACAGCTGATCTGGATTCAGGCCTGGAGACGACCTCCCCCCTGTGCAAAAACAAACGGCTAACCCTGACGTGTACGCAGTTCGATCACATTCATCAGCTCAATTAGAGGACAGAGCTCGGCTGACCTGCCTTGACTGAATACATCAACAAAGTACATGCTATATGTTTCATTTTGGCACCGTCTGCTACAGATAATCAGCGCAGAATAAGCTTTAAAGACAGAATTTTGGAGCAATGAGACACACACCACATCTACAGTACATCCTTTTATTATCGCAAATATGCAAGAAAGGTCAAATGGAGACACTGTAAATGAACACATGCCCTTTAATACCACAGTCTAAATGTTTTAAACACTTTAAATAATATACATTTGCACCTTATTATACCCTTTGAAATGTTTTAATCCATATGTACACAATGTAATGCTGTGAATTCTTTTCATTCTTTTTGTGAAGAGGACTGACAGGTCTCTTAAAAACACAAGGGTCCAGTAAAACCCAGAGTCCTGATAATTCAATATACAATAACTGTACAACTGACCCGCCTCAGAGGTGGACTGAGTTCCATGTGAACTGGCTCAGCACTGACCAGCGTTGATCATGGGTGAACATGTCTGTGACGTTCGTTTCTGTCGTTAATCTGCCGCTTATGCTCTGAGTTGAAAGAGGCATCCCAGGTTTGGTTATTGCTGCTGTTGTACAAAAATCCATACCTACTATTTTTTGTTCTTTTTCTCACTTTATGTTCAAATTTTAACTGTGATTTCTTAAATCCATTATACAATGGCCTGTAACCGCTTCTAAGCCCCGTTGTGTGGTTTCAAAATGCCACGTTGATGAGAGGAATTCTTACAGCCAGTGTTGTTTTAGTGCAACAGTGGCGGCTCTGTGCCCTCTGTTCCACAAAAACTAACCCACATCTGCACTCGTGTCCACTGATTCAAAGACTTGGGGATCAGCAGCAGAGTCGAGATGCCTGGCTGTACAGTATGTTGGGGGGGGGCTGGCTGGCTGCTCAGATTTGACTCATCGGTTTGTTTGGTTTCTCGCAGTGTGGTCCAGTGAGCCACAGTGTAGGCGGGCATTTTGAAATCCAGGGCATGGGGATGACACAGCAGCAGGGGGTACAACCCGAGTTTCTACTGGCACCGCTGAGCTGGGAGCCTGTGGGAAGAGGGGGGGGTGGGTGCTATGAAGCTTCGGCACATGAAAGGCCTGGTTGACCATTCCCTTTGAGGCGACTGGATGCAAAGGCGCAGGCCACTGGCAGGTCAGAACAAAGATGGACTTGATTGTGAGACAGACCCCCAGGGAGGACTCCACAGGACCGGGAGCTACACTTCTACTGAGCTCATCTTTACTCTTTGGCCTTTTTTAATCAGCGGCCATCTGGAGAGCACATATTAGGACAACATGGTCAGTGGAACTACGGCCCATTTTTAATGAACATATTTCCGCTTGTTATAAAAACAGCCCTGGTTTAACTCAAACAACTGCTGGCACCCACCAAGATCAGAATAGACGTCTTTTTTTATCACTCCTTTGGAATGGAAGAAACAGCATCTGTAAGTTACACACATATATAAAAGCAAGAAAACTTGGCCTTTCTTGTTTCTGTCTTTGATCCAGAAATGTTGAGAATAAGACCAAAAGAATGAGAACAGGATAGAGTAAACGCCGCCCACTCGCCTCTTTGTGAATAATGCGCTGATGCTGGGAGTACGGTTCACATTGGGTTCTGCCATACATACATGTGAAGAACCATTGAAATAATCTCAGCTTAGATGTGACAATATTGAAACAAAGACTCTGTCTCAAACTTGGTCTGAAGGTATTATGAGATATTCTCAACAAAACTGTCAAGACTGGACGCTGAAGGGAGCAAATGTGGGTAGCCTTTGTACTGTTTTTAATAATGCAGTCTGTCTTCTTTAGCTATTAACTGTGAGATAAAAAAAAGAGATAGCATTATTATGTTTGTACAATCAACGAATTAGGCACCTTGCCTATGTCACTGCCAGTAGCATTTGTTCTATTACAAGTGTTGGCTCCTGTTTGTAATGTCCTGGTCCTTTAAAATAAGGGGAAAAACGGTGTAATTTGGCACCAGTCACTGGGTTTAAACAAGTGGAACAGGGCAAGAAAGCTCTGTGGGTATTATTTATGTGCAAAGAAACATTAAGCATTTAGAGTACATCTCCTGCTGACCGTGGAGACATACTGGTAAACGTCAGCTTTCCATATCGGTCCTCAAGCCTTTAACATTCTAACTCAACAAAACTGCAATTCACTTAAAGCTTGTGCAACATCAACCTGATTTTAATATTTTCAACATTTCTTAAACGTATGCTAAACATGAACAATTTGTGCTCATCTGAGAAAAAAAAAGATTTGCAGATATGTTTCAGAGCTAATAAGTTGAAATTCCAGAGCACTTTTTAATGTGTGCTACACATTTGACTATAAACAATGTTGAAACATCCAGGTTCTGTTCCATCCCCATTTGAACAATGGGACTTTTTCCGGCTCTGAATGCACTGCCAGCCAGATCGCTTTGGCCACATAGCCTGCAGACATCTGAGTTTGTGCAGCTACTGCCAAGAAACGCTCCCTCACAAGCTCTCAAAGCCTAATGAATACAGCATTCATACATCCTTCATATTGGAGAAAGGAAAAAAGAGACATTAAAAATAATCCTATTAATAATAATTGTTTACACCATGTCATGATAAGAACAGCAAAAAGGAGCAAGAAGAACATACTTTAGAAACAACAATGAAAAAACCCTAATAAACAATCTGTTTGGCGAACAATGCTGTTTTCGGTGAGGCCCCGGCGTTTGTAGCGGAGCCTGTGGGGGTGAGTGAGGACGGGGCTCGGGGGTCGTGGAGATTAGGGCTTTCTGAAGGACTCGTGAGATTGGATTATGTCTTTTTCTACTTCCTGTCGTCCTTAAAAGCATCCCGCCTGCCAAAGCTGTCTTGTCCCACAGCAGGCCTCGCTCGTCCCCAGTCTTATAGTGAAGCGGGCCTCGTACGGATACAAAAGTGGACGGTACACTGCTGCGCTGAGACAGGGGCCTAGGTGAGGACCGGGTCTGTGGTGCGGACCAGGACGGACTGGGATTCTACAAGGAGCGGAGTCCTCCAAAAGGATCAGGATACCGTCTGAACATGAAAGTAAGAGGAAAAAACGGTCACGGAGATAAAGTAGTTCAAGTGAGCTGCTTTTGAGTCCATTTGTCGTTGTTTTTCATCTCAGTCCCAGATTCTTTGGGTGTTATTTAACATAATCAAAAACTTTTGTTGCTGATGCTTGTTTTCCTTTGTTTGGTACTACATTCCCCTTCGAGTTCTGCAGAGCTGGCAAGGTTAACAAGCCTCTGCTAATACTTAGGTATGATTCTCGCTGGAATTGCAAGGGGGCATTTGGAAGGGGGAGGGGGGTTGGTGGTGGTCCTGTTAGGGCAGGAAGTGGACAGGGTGGGCCGGTGTGAGAGGGTGGAAGGAGTGTGTGGGGGTTTGGCAGTCCCTCTCCCAGAATGCTCTAGTCCAGGGGTTCCTGTTTTATCCTGATGGGTGTGTTGATGGACAGACTCCGCCGGTCCTCGCGACACAAGACGTACTCGCTGAACTGGGAGGAGTCCACGCCGCCGCCGCATGACGCAGCCACGCTGAAGCCTTTCTGGAACAGACGCTCCAGAACCTGCAGGAGGGCAGACGACAGAAGAGGAGGTTAATAAGAGTGATCTTTTATCATACTTATCAGAGTTCAGCTGATGGTGGACTTTTAAAGGCTGGTATAATAAAGATAATTTGAAGAGAGCTATTAATCAATGAAAAAAAAAAAAAATCACCTCAGTAAAAAAAAAAGTACAATCTTTGGAACTGGGAAACTGTTCAGTTGAGCATTTCAGAGAAGGATGTCAAACATACGGCCCGTGGGCCAAAACCGGCCCTCCAAAGGGTCCAATCCGGCCAGTGGGATGAATTTGCAGAGACATTGACAGTTAAGTTGCATTGGTCATAAAGTTAAATGCTATATTTTTCAGGTCCAGATGCCTGTTACTAAACATTTTGTGTATTTGTAGATCCACTGTGATCTGTAAGTTATAATGTACATGTGTAAATGTTAAACTGAGGCAGAATGTTGTTCAAATTCACCTACTTTTCTTAAGAAATTTCAGGTTGTTCATGAATTTTCAGGTTATTCACATTCATTTTTTCTTTAAGGATAGTTTGTGAAGGTAAACATTCATACATGTTGTAATTTTATTTCTTGCATTAAAACACAAAGAAAAACTGGGAGTTGTCATTATTTATAAGTTATTATGCTATTATTTCACTGGTGTGGTGAACTAAAATGAGTTTGACATTTATGATTTAAGAAATAAACATAAGGAGACCAACCAAGAGACATACAGCAAAAAATGACATGAGGAATAAATACATCTGAAAATAAACATTAAATTACAAATTAGAAAAAACAAAACAGTTTTATTTTATTTTTTCTTAAAGTCAGTCATTCCAGTTGGATTCGGAGCCAAATTCAGTTTTTACCATTCGTTAGTGAAATGAACAAATAACACTGGTTAAGTCAATTAATTGTCTATACATAATACTTAATATAAAGATATGTTGGTTTCTGTCTTTGTTATATTGGTAATAGAATTCCCTGTGCACTTACAATAAAAAAGAACTCACTTTCTGTCAACCAGCTCTGATTATTAAATTTAATGACATCCATCCATCCGTCAACCTCAGATCTTCATCAGTCACAACATGCATCACGTGTAATTAACCTCCCCCTCCTCCAATCACACATAGTGATGGAATAAATCCAGAGGGCACTCCGGCATCACACCACCTCTGCAATATTCATTCTGCCTGTGCCGGATTGGCTACTGAACCGAGGGCATGAGCTCAAAGGGATAAGAAGAGCGGAGTGTGCGCGAGGTGTGTTAAGGGGCTGAGTGGAGCCCGGGTGTGGTGATTACTGGAGCTCCTAATTTGAGTAATGAGGCTGGGTTGAGAGGAGAAGTGAGGTCCGTGAGCGAAAGAAAGAAGGACGTGTTGGGAATGAGGATCTGAAGATACCGGCGGTTGGCGTGAGGACAAAACGCCGGCACCGCTGGGAAAGAATGGAAGACAGGGTAGCGCCTTAGCCTTCGAGTTTGGACTCTGATAGACAACAGTCTGAATGTGAACACGCTCAGATACAAATACGAACTCCGCATCAGTGGTTTTTCCCCCCACCTCATTTACTGTTATGGAATGTTTTTTTTTTCTTTTTTTGGTGGGGGTATATCTAAATCCCAGTGCAAAGAGTGCAGTGTATTTACTTATTCCCCCGTCCTTTTAATGGAGTGTGCACCGCATGAAAATGAAAGGTCTTGCTGAGGGCTAACCCCTTCTGCCAGATACAGAGCTAGAGAAGTTCACACAAAATAGATCGGTTTAGACGCCCATAGACACACACACACTCTAACAGCGTAAGATGGCCTCTCTAATTACAGGAGTGAGGGCCCCATCTGAAGGCTAAAATGGGCCGTTTAGGCCTCCAGGTCGTTGGGGCTGCAGCCTCCCCTGACTGGGGATCAACACAACACGTTATAACAAACAACACACACACAGCAGACACATTCTTGATCAGTGTTTACATAAGAATGCACTGACACATGCAAGCGTAAACATAATCGAATATAAATATCATGCTCACGCACTCCCACTTGTTGAACCGACTTGAAACCTGGCATTTCCCGATTAAAACTAAAATGTAGGGCGACATGCTGCTTGTAAGCAGAAAGGACCACTTGGAAAAGTTAAACCCACCCCCTTCTTTTTTCGTCCTCTGGCCATACGACGATGACAAACTCTGTAATTTGTGAGACAGAAGGGGCGGCAGACAGCTGATGGTGAGGATGGCTAATTAAGAGACCTGCCCAAGCATCAAACACTCCCAAATCCATGACAGACGACGGAGGAGCCTAACGATTATGGAAATGATATTACATAGCCTTCTTTGATCATTGCATCACATTGCATTTTTCCCCATCATCTCTTAACGCATGTGGGACTCAGTCATGTTTGGCAATGAATTTGGTCACAGAGGAGAATGGCCTGATCAATAAAGATAGTCTGAAAATACTTTTATCATTAATGCATGGTAACACAAAAGACTTAAGGATATTATTATAGATAGTTGTAACTGACTCAAGGATACAGTAATGACTATAAGAAGCCATAAAAACACTCACATTCACTTTGACACAGTGAATTAGTGCCACAGGGGAATAAACAATACTCTAAATAATTAAGATGTGCCCAAGCAAAAGGTTTGAATATCCACAGGACAATGTCCTGAAATCAATCCCAGCTGACAACAGAAGAAATGCACCCTCTTAAAAAGCTAAAACATGTCCTGGTGGCTCAGTTCAGCACTACATACTTTTGACCGCAGGCTTTCAGATCTGAGCTTATGTTGTACTTATGCAGATTTCTCTGCTTATTTTCCTGTCTCACTTGAGCGAAACCATAACAAACTATACTAACAGCAAGTTGCATGCAAACAATCTGATATGTAGAAGTCTTTTTCGGAGTATGATGATCTGCATGAAATGGAATTACAGCTTGTTAGCAGTGTGTTTTCTACACAGTACATGTACTTGACTGTGTCTTGACAGATTTTCCGTTTACAGAGTCCAGTATCGCTGTGACCATGTCGGACGTATGTAACTTGTTATTTTCAAAATATGAAATTAGAGTGAAACAAAGCAGATATGAAAACCTTTCACCAAAGTTCCAAACCAGAACTTTAGCACAGACATAAAAGCGTCACTTCCCTCATCCTTCCCTGATGAGACTAATCCAGTTTGAGAATAATAAACCCTTCTCCCTGTCACTGGGTCGACTTGGCTGCACAGGGATCTGTCCTCCCAAAACTCTCAACCTTTAATTCAACATCTCACTGAGCTGCCACTCAATCTGGGCTCATCACGGGGACGAGGAGAGGATAGATCAGTCTTACTCCAACACTAACCTCTCAGCGTTTACAACCTAGCTAAGACGGTGGCATAGGAATCAAAGTGAATGATCTGTAAACCGGAGCACAATGTAATATTAATGGCCACTGGGGTGCACAGACACTTCCAACCCCTGTCTGCTGGTGCTGGAAGACACTTGCTCCTTGTGGCACAGGGCTCAGGCTTGATTGACACAGATGACACACACTGTCTGTGATGTGATGGGGGGGGAGGGGCTGCACTCAGGGGGTCGCGTTTGTTTAACTATGCACGGTCCTTAATATATGACAAGGAGCACTAACTGCAGTCTCTGCATCGTATCCTTTGCTTATCACAAGCATCTGGCATAAAACAGCCGAGAAGCTCCAACTCCATCTAATCCTCTGAGCCATCTGCCAGCTTTTTAAGGATTCACAAACAACAAAAAAACACTTGGACAATGAAATATATTGTTTGCAGCAGAACATCCGCTCGCTGTCTTTCTAATGCAGCCAAGGCAGACAGACAGACAGACAGACAGACACTTAAATGTCAGGAAGTCTGTAAGTATCGTAAAGTCACACAGTAATTTGGTTCAGTGACACTGGTGGGAATGAACCCACTAACCCTGGTGGTGTAAATACACACTGAACCAGACAGGGGACAGAGGTGTGAAGGTGTGGGTCAGGCCTCACTGGGATGTTCAGGTACAGACTACACTGAAAAAACATCACTACACCAGGATCAGATTATAGTATTTATCTGTGCTGTGTGGCTTCTAGTTGAATGTTGTGTTAGTAAGACTATAGTTCAGTTTATTCACATAATGTGCTTAAAATGAACAATTCTGGAAGGTTATATGAAACTTTCATATCATATCATATCATATCATATCTAATACTAATATATACAATTATATACCATATACAAATACTGTTGACTTAAAAACTGGAATATTGATTGTTCCATGGTACATGGGCTTATATGATGTTTTTACTGAACAGTATACATTTGGATGTTACTGTTAGATGTCATTTACTTACATATTTTTTCAATAACTGAAACAGATTACAAAAGCATTACATGAAACTAGTGGTTACATTGTTTTTCCTTCCTCTCTATGTTAAAACTCACTGACTGTTTGCCAAAGTTAGTCTTAAAAATATATAGAAGCTCAAAAATAGGCTTCACGCAACAAATCAAACATGTTTTAAGAGCACTTTGGTGTTCTGAAGCTGTCACCACAGTCCAGATGTTCGGTCACTGTTCTCCTCATGCTACAGGTTTATGTCCCTCCTGCCCCACATTGTGCTTCACTTGTGGAACCGCAGAGGGAGTCCAGCGTCCCCTGACCGCAGCCGTGTTAATGTCTTGTTCTGCCAACCGGGGCACAAACTGAGGTGTCTGTGTGGCCTCGTCTGCTCTGATGAGCTGTGCTTTCTCTTTCCACCAAGCCCAGGATTGATAGAGTGGCAGCGTGACATGTAACAGTGTGTTGCGATGTGTTGCGTTCTTTGCCTGGGCAGCGGGGGGACAGGGGGCCCTTCTCTAAGACTGCCTGGGCTGTCACATTGATGAAGGACGGATTGGCTCTGGCCTGATCTGAGTGCTTCATCATGGTGATGTATGGAGCAGCAGGACCAACTCCAGCTCTGGGACGCGTGTGTGTGTACACCTCTGTGGCTCTTTGGCTAAATGTTTTCCCTCCGTTAAGTGCCTTAGCTGCTCTCTGTTTCTCTCCGCTGGATCTACATCACAGCGCAGGTGGTTTGCATTATCCTCTAAATTCCATTCATGACTTCATGGAGAATCACTCGCCAAGGTGGAGTTGTTTATTCTCACTCTCTCACATTTGAATACACACGATGAAGAAGGAGAAGGAACTAAAGTTACAGCGTGTCTTACTGCAAGACTGTTCTTTGTTAGTTTTGTTATATTTCTAGTGGATGTACAGTATAATTAGGTACCAAAAATGAGTGATAGTGAAAAAGTGTGTTCACTGACTTCAGGCAATGACAGCTATCTTCAAGTGAAAAGTGTAAAAAGTGAATAATAAACTGTAAAATGTTCATAATTCTGTGTTAGTGTACAGTAAAGTATGGAGAAATATTATCTCATTGTGACCAAAGTATCACAAGGTTTAGCAGTTTACAGCCCTGGGCAAGACACCGACAATACCTCAGACCTGATAAAATCATTTGAGACTAAAATAAGTTCTCTACGCCTGTGAGATACAATAAATCGAAAAACATTTAAAGGTCATCACATATGTGTCTCTCTCCTGTCAAGACTTCTTCAAAGACCAGTTAAGTCATAAACACTGTGTTCCAGACAATGCTGCATCTCTGCCATCGTCCCGTCTGTCCCGTCCCCTCCCTCCTTCGTCCCTGGTCTTCCTCTGTGGGCAGGGTGTGGTTCTATGTGTGTTCCCCTGGGTTGGGGTCCAGGACTGAAATCAGATCAGAGGCTCATTGTCTGGCGGGTAAGACAAGGATTATTTTCCTAACCTTCTCATACCTTCACGCAACAATGAGAGAGGACAGAATGAGTAAGTTGTTTAGAAAAATCTCCCCTTACACCGAAAAACACCTCCATCTGCTCCTTGTGTTCTCATCTACATCAACTCAATGAGCCGGGCCCCTCTACTGTGCATGCATATGTGTGTTTGTACGTGCGCTTTTGATTTTAACAGAATTTTTGTGTATCCGTGTGTCTTAAAGGGGCCAGTGTGGGAAAAAAGAAACAGCCTCACGCCACACATAACACCACTTCAACCGAGAGAGGCCGTACGACGAGCGTAAACCATAGCACCGCTTACAGGAAACCTTGAAGATCCAGCTGCTGTGTCTGTGCACCGTTTGTCTGAACAGAGGATTTCACCCCATTCCCCTATAAGAGGAGCATCCTAATAAAAACCTAAACAATAAAAAGTCCTTTTAGACCATGTTCGTCAGATGCACTCACATCCCATAACCAGTCTCACTGGTAAACAGAGTGAGAAAATGTTGTGTTAGTTGATGCGGCCAATTAATTATATTGCAAGTCATTTAAAAATCTATAAAAGAAGTATAAACCGGTTTAGGCTGTTTGAGAAATTGTAAGTATGGTATTAAAAAATGCAATACGTGTATTTCAATCGCCTTGAGCAATGTTATATTGGAGTCTTTTTTAAAAAGGAGCTGTGTCTTAAAAAGGAGTAAAGCGTAAATTATGCATATCATTTTTCCCCCCCTTTTTCTATTCCTCTTTTTCATTTTTTCGCAGGAAAACATGGCCGCAGTCCACACGAGCTTTGTCCCGCTTGCTCGGCTCTCCTCCCTGGAGGTGGTCTCTCACACTGGCAGGAGGGAGGTGGAGGTGTCAGAGTGCACTAGCCTGCCTGGAAGAAGCTCTCCTTGGGTGCTGGAGGGGCCAAGGCTCCTCTGTGTGTTGGCCTGTTCATGGCTGTGGGCACTGAAGTGTGTTATATTCAGCCTGTGGTGTGAGGTTGTTATGTTTCCCCCTATTCTCCCTCTCACAGACCTCTCTGGGTAAGACAACTGTAAAACTCAAGTTGTTTTTTTTAAATATCTTACTGCTATATAGTAAGATTTTATACGGCTTATCTCACAACTTTGCCCTAAAACTGTGTTGATGATAACATATGACCATGCGCGTGACTGTTCCACACAAGACAGAAAGTACCATCGAGTGATAAAGAGCAGCCCACATTAGAAATCACAGACCATACGACAACACAACACAACGCACAAGCTCATTCAAAGACACTTTGTGCACCTGTCATCTTATTTGGAAACCTCTTCACAAACTCACAGTGGCTTCATTAGAGCAGCCATCACCCCCACTCTAGCAATATGCAGAATAAAGGCCGCAAATCATGCCAAGTGCCTTGAAGCAAAATCACGACATAAAAATCCAAGTTTCAGACACAAAAGAAAACCAGAGAGCACAAAAGTTACACAAAACTGGCTTCCGAGGTGTTGATAAAACCCACAGACTGACAATGATGGGCTCGGATTAGAGTCAGTGAGGTCTTGTACTTGCAAAATAATGTCCTGCTGTTGAAAATCAATCTTAGTAAATGCATTGATTATATAGACTTTGGCCTGGCACTCAGGACAAACTGAAAAATTATAGCAACAAACTACTGGATAGAAACAGTGAGACTATTAGGATCTGACACATTGAGCTTTTTTTTTTTTTTTTACACTTTTTTCATCATTCATTTACATGTGTGATAAAATGAGCACCCATCTTTACACATTTAATCATACGCACACACATCAGGTGTTATCGAGAGTCAATATTAACAAACCATATGCAGAGTCACATTCAGGTGCTCCTTGTAAGCTCTGTTTACACTAAAGAAATCCTCCAAACTCAAATCCACTGTCTGTTCTAGCAACATGTAAGAAAAAATTTATTCAATCAATGCAATACTTCCTGTAAAATACTAGTGGACTGCATGTAAAATATATATATATATAAAAATTCCAAAGTTACACATCTATATATATACTGTATATACAAAGCAGACGTTTCACAGTGTTGTTCATATATTAGCATATGAGTTTTGACCCTGACTTTACATTGGAATCTTATTAGACAATGACAACCCAAGGTAAAGTTACACTCACAGGTTCTTCAACCACACATGTAGGTTTAATCATATTGATGATTCTGAAGAAAATGATGAATAACATCTACTAAGCTGATGAACTTTATTGTTAATCTAATGTAATACAGTTGTTCAATTTGATATTTTTGGGCTCAGGAATGTGTAAAATAATGCATTGTACTGTAAAGACCCCATAGGTCCTTACCTCTTAGTGATGTGTTTTTGTTAATATGCGTCACTTTAAGACCTCCAGCAGGACGGAAATAAATTACTTGTCAATTTTTCCCTTATGTGGAATTTGGTAACAGTGCTGATTTGTCATTTGCTATGTTCTTTAAAATACTTTATACATTTACCTGCGCTGTTGGCATTAAAGGGGGAGATTATGCGCACGCGCGGGGGCGGAGGAGTAGACGTCACACGCCGGGTTGGACACATGCCAGAGTTGGAGTTTGCTGCCGGACTGTCTTTGGGGAATTATTACCTTCATGGATTAATTTGTTCCAATCGACACGAGGATTATTTTGGTTTCCGTGGAGCTACCGGAACCAACGTGGATCGGACTTGTGGTGGTGCACGCGCATGGTCGTGAGTATGTGCGCGTCAGGACTGTGTGGACTAAAAGGGGAAGGGTTTTGACTTTAAACTGATTTATGTTCAATGAGATATGATAAATGACTTAATGAGTTTTTGTGGACTCTGCCATGTGGATGCCCCATGATTTTTCTGTTTTGTGTGATTTCGGGGTTTGTTTTGTCGGGGACGCGCTCGTGTGTCGGATGTTCACCTGTAGTGATTAAAAGGCGATGCGGAGCCAAAACTAACTTTGGCCTTTTGCTTATTTCCCCCTGATGATGTAATCCACCCGTTCCCCTAAAGTGCGTTGTAGCCGTGTCGCTTTGGGAAAATAAGTCAACTGTTCCAATACTACACCTCATATCCACTTTTACAGCAAATATAATAGCTTTCTATTTAAAAACAAGGTGTTTAGGTCCAGATCCAGGTTTAAAACCCTAACATTCCACATTAACAACAGCTGGGAAAAAAACCCCGTATTAAATAGAAAAGACAATACCTTGGCTCTTACTGTATTCACTTAAGATAAACTAGACAAGCTGTGCCCTCTGGTAGATGTTTGCAGCATTTCTGAACTCCAAAATATACATGTGGGAGACTAAAATACATGAGAGAAAGAGGAGATATACTGCACACTGCATACATACACAGCATATTTAGTATTTATCATTAAATTCTACAGCATCATTAAATACTGTAATTTGTGTGCGGTCATTGTGAAAATCGACACTGTTCAGGACAGTGAAGCTCTCTGATTGGACAGTGAAGCTCTCTGATTGGACAGTGAAGCCATCTGATTGGACAGTGAAGCCATCTGATTGGACAGTGAAGCTCTCTGATTGGACAGTGAAGCCATCTGATTGGACAGTGAAGCTCTCTGATTGGACAGTGAAGCTCTCTGATTGGACAGTGAAGCTCTCTGATTGGACAGTGAAGCTCTCTGATTGGACAGTGAAGCTCTCTGATTGGACAATGAAGCTCTCTGATTGGACAGTGAAGCCCTCTGATTGGACAGTGAAACCCTCTGATTGGACAGTGAAGCCCTCTGATTGGACAGTGAAGCTCTCTGATTGGACAGTGAAGCTCTCTGATTGGACAGTGAAGCTCTCTGATTGGACAA
>JAPQRQ010000018.1:37268761-37285603 GCA_037367365.1 Apogon talboti | reverse complement strand
TGTTGTTCTATAACCAATCCTTGTCATTATTTTCATCGTTTTTTATGCTGTCCTCAAATGAGGACAGTGGGTTAAAAAGGGTTAATTATCCATAGTTTTTTTGGCCCATTCTTACCTCATTACCTGACTTTCAGCATACCATTATCCAGATGCTCCCAAAAATAAGTTATTTGTTATTACTTTAATACCTCGTTTTTATGAAAGTAATACACACTATATTTCCATGTTCCAAGTGTAATGTAAAGGTCCACCATCCATCCACGTCAAGACCTTCAGCCTCCTGTTCACCAAAGCAGCCCTTACTGTACTGAAAGACAAAAGGCCTCAGAAACTCCTGTGGTGTCAGGAAATAAACAAAAGGGGATCTATGTCTAATTCTCTTTGTGCCAACCTAAGAGGAAATTGGAAATGGGTGGTGAACAGCTCAATTTGTCCTGATGTAATTTAATGGCCTGTACCTGTTATGGGCTCAGTCTAATGCAGTAAAACACAATGAGTAAAAATGCATCCGACTAAGAGAAACAGGCTGCAATCTGCCTGGCAGCTGCCTGAAAGCTTTTCAATTTTCTGTGAAAGCTGTGTTAAAAGGCCGTAGTATATAAGGGTTGAGAAAAAAGTGAAAACGTGTCTATCAAAATTCTCAATGACATTTTACATGTTGGAAAATGGCTGTCTTTAAAAAGCGACTTTTCATTAATTTCATTTTTTATTTATTGCCTTATTTCTTTTATGTGGTTAATATATTAAGTGCAAAATGAATGTCTATCACGACAGATATAAAGAAATGGATGTAAAAAAAAATCTGCACCCATTTCCCATTTTGTAAAAATCAGAGAAATGGTCATCTGAGAGTCGTAGTAGACTCAGAAATGAGCTTTATACCATTGTACAGCATCCTCTGGTCTGGCATTAGTGATCTCCCAAAGAGTTGCTGATGGCCATTAGCTAAAAAGGACTTGGAGCCGAGATAAGAGAGGATGTTTAGTGCTTTGTAATAGCTGGGATACAAGTGCGCACTACATGTAGGTATATTATCACTGTGTGTGGGAAAATACATTGGACCCTGCTTCCCAAAAAAAAAAACCCAAAAAAAATCATGAGCAGTAGAGAGGGATGACGTCAAGCTGTAAAAAACTCAGAAAGTCTGATCAAATGGGAAATGGTTCAAGGTTCATTTGTAGATTAAATGTGACTTTCTATCAGATGTAAATGAAATAATCAATGATTTAAAGGCTCAGTATTGATCTCCTTCAAAGCCATTTGTCGTCTTGGTGCCTGGTGATGCTATTATAGTGCAGACCTTGATGCTGTCTAAATAAACAAATCAAAGAAGGTACATGTTCATCTCAGATATGAACGCACAACACAGTATGATAATGCGTGACAGTTTTGGTGCAGTGCTTCTATGGCAAAGCAGTTTAAATCCCACCTTGAATTATGCATTACATTGTGCGCAAAAGACAGTATTTGAACTGCCAAACATCTCAATGGGAAAAAATAAATCTTATTTACAGAGGCACCTGATTTTGTTTCCGTATTCATTACTTATTTTATACAGGAGCAAATAATTTAGTGGGATCTGGCATTGTGTAGCGGAATGCATAAGTGTCCCAGACGTAGGGCAACTCAGAAGTGATTATTATATTGAAAGACAAACCAATCTTAATGCTTCACTTTTCCTCAAGGATTGAAACTGAAGCTGCAGAATCCTCCCTCTCATCAGTGAGTCTAATGTGAAGCTGGTCGGCACTAAACAAAAGCATCCTTGCAATGTCAATTTACTCCTGGATATACAAACACTAAGAAAAGAAAACAAGACAAATAAGTGAATCTGAAGCCAACATTATTTCAATTCTTTGTTGTTAGTTCATGCTGTTGTCTCATTGTTTAGACATCAGTGTCCAAGAGCTCACTGACATTAGCACAGACTCTATATTAGATCACTCACCTGGCCACAAGGCAAGAAATTAACCTGATTATCCAAAGCCAAGATCATAATTTCCCTATTAGTCAGCCACTGTTTGCTCAGTCAAAGAGATTTCTTGATTGCACCTCATGATCATAGTGTTTAAGAGACTCTCCATAGTAATTCATAATGCAACTGGTAGTACCATTACCTGATTAAAGGGTATTCAATACTGTGAGTAACATACCAAATATTTGTTTTCTGGTGAAGAAAACTATCCTTCTAGATGAACAGTATGTTTAAAAGGGTGATTATAATTTTATTTTAATATAACTCGAAACACCTCAACGACACCATAGCGCAGACTGTAACCATTAAACTGCACCAGTCAGTTGAATAAAAATATAGGTTGAATCTACGTCATCTACACTTGGATATAACTAAGCAAATAGGTCACCCTTCTGGTGGATAATTACTGCAGTTTCTGGAATATTTTATTCATCCCTAACTGGTGCAATGAGTAGCTTCATATTTCCTCAACACTCATTAGTTGGAGAACATAAAGACTGGACTGGGTTTCAGTGAAAAAAGGGTTGTGTGGTCTAATGAGTCCAGACTGACACTCTTCCAGAGTGACAGGTGCGTCAGGGTGAGAAGAGAGGCAGATGAAGTGATTACCCATCATGCTTAGTGCCTCCAGTACAAGCCTGTGGGGGTAGTGTTACGATGTGGGGTTGCTTCACCTGGTCAGGTCTAGATTTGGCACTGTTGTGTCCAAAAATTTATGTAAATAATGTTGCATAAGCTTATTGAAATGACACCACAGTGAATGTGTACCAGAATCATAGCTAAAGGCTAAAGAAGGTCAAGGCTAAAGGTGAAGCTGTGGATAAGTGACTCATGCCCTATACATATGACACTAGTAGTTCTAGTGGACCTCTGGTAATTTGTGCTATTTACAGATATCTTAATTCTATTTTCAGAGGTCTTAATTCTATTTACAGAGATCTTAATTCCACGCTTTTTCAATGAATATTGGTTTTATATTGCAACATGAGCCTCCTAAAAACAGCTGAAAACATTTCATTATAATGTCCAAATTTATTGCAGTCCCAGGCAAATAGGGCCTCAGTTAGAGAATATACAATATCAGTACTTTGACTATGATGGCAATAATGACTTGATGAAATGTTCATCTGAAAAATGGCTCCTTTAAGTATGACATGATTAGTAAAATAAAAACAATTGTAATTTTTTTTACATTTGATAAAGAAATATTGGTGATTTTTTTTTCTTTTTGGTGATAGGCTCATGTGTAGAATATAACAATAATTATGACGCTTTGCATCTTTCACATTTTCATTTAACAAACTCCAATAAAATCACTGCAACACAAGAGTTCAATACCTTATTAAAAGACAGTTGAGGGGTTTACATCATCTAGTTTAAATGTATGTTTTTAGGAAGTTTCAGCTTGATTCAGTTTGAAATATTTGAATTAAAATTGAATTATAATACACTGGAATACAGGGATGGCAAACTCATTTTAGTTCAGGGGCCACATACAGACCAATGTGATCTGAAGTCGGTCAGACAAAGTAAAATAACAGTATAATAGCTTCTAAATAGTGACAACTCCTATTTTATCTCTTTGTACCAGTGCAAAAAAGAATAAATAAATACATACATACAGTACATAAATAAATACATAAATAAATAAATAAATAATAAATATCCTTTCACAACAAAAATGTGAACAACCTGAAATTTCTTCAGAAAAATAAATACAATTTTAACAATATTATGCCTCAGCTTATCATTTATACATCTGCATTCCAGACTGCAGTGGATCTATAACAGAATTTTAAGCACATTACAGATTATACAACATTTTATTGTTTACATTTTGGAGCTTGGAATTGTCATTATTCAGAGGCACAATAACCTCTATATTATTTTATTGGTCTGAGCCACTTGAGCTCAAATTGGGCTGTATGTGGCCCCTGAACTAAAATGAGTTTGACACCCTGGACCGTTATTGTCTGCAGTGTAATTGTTTGCTCTTCATAAATTCATCCCACTGGATTGGAACCTTTGGCCGACCAGTTTTGGTCTGCAGGCCGTAGGTTTGACACCCCTGATCTAATGTAATAGGTTTCGTTATTTTGCACTGTTAGTTAAAATAGTTTCATTATTTATTACATTTTTAACTAGTTTTGTTTTCAGTTACACTTAAAAATGAGTTGTCCGAGACAAACGTAGGTGTCAGTTTCTTACTTTGCTCTGCTGTCTTTACTCCATCATTATCACTGAGTACTTTTGGGCATCAGACACCATCAGACCAACCTGCAGTGACTCCAAAGTATCAAAAATAGCGGCAGGTCAAATTCATTTCTCTCTTACTTGGCTGTACAGAAAACAACTAAGCGTATCTGTATCATATCATATGACTGGTGCTTCGAGATCAATAGCCCCAAGTCCACAAGGGAACCCCCGCCCCCACCACCCGACTCTGGTCTGAAATCAAATTGTAAACAGCCTGAAATAGCTCCTGTGTGACAAACTCCCCCTCTCTCTGCCATAACTACTGAGATTGCAAGTGGCTTTTTATAATGACCAGAAAATCTGATTCTTTGCCCTATTAGAGACACCCCCACGCAGATCTGACCAAAGCCTGGCTTGCCAATATTAATTGGTAATATGATAAAAAATGCTTGTGCATGTTCTGTTAGCCATCTGGCAGATCTGTTGGGTAATTTAAAAGCAATTTTGAAGTTGTAACATTTAGGAGAAACCGATAGAGTGGGGGTGTAGAGGTATAAGGGTGACAAGAGACAGAGATACGATAGGTGTCAGCAATTAGCTTTATGACAATCCCCTTGTTAAAAGACGCATAATGCCCAGGTTGGATTGATTTACTGGCTGCCGCTCAGTGACAGCTGCCATACCGCAGTCTCACTGTCCACTGGAGTGTGCATTAGGATTTGTGGGAGAAGTAATATGGCTTTTACATTTAACAATCTGTGCCAGGGCAGAGTGGAGGGGCTTGAGAGACAAGTTGACAGAGGGGAGCCTCCCATCACTTGTCAGCATTGTCAGGGGCAATGCCTTATTATCTCCACTCTGTTGGCTTCCATTCATGCCATTTATCGTTGCTATCGCCTTTTCTTTATGGCCCACATCAGAGAGAGAGGTAAGGTGTGGAGAGGATATATGTGTATCAATATGTTGAAAATTGGCTCAGTATGGATTCCTTGGCGCGTGCAGAGTTCTTTGTTTGGTAGCAAACAGAAGTGGCTTTTGTGTCTCTGCCAGCTGGGCCACGACTCTCTCCATCAATGGCACGCCATTCAGCAGATAACCATCAGCTGGCGGCCCACTCCACTGACACCACCACTTCCTCCCAGAGTCAGCAGATTACATTTTAGAAGTTGACAGCTTGTTATCACTCTGGATAGCAGGAGGGCTTAATCTTTTGTTCTTTTCTGACTGCGGGGAGGGCTAAGGCGTCGCCGGCTCAGGCCACTGATTTCACCGACTTCCCTCCTTGTGGCCTCTGCAGTGACACACACACACACATGGTGAAAGGGATACTCTCTCCGCTGCTCTTTTCATCTTCCTTAAGAGTGCCTGCACTTTGTAGAGGGATTACAGTGATGGAAGCCTCAACAGTGCACAATGATATCCATTCAACATGTCTCCCTGGCAGACAGGGGATGGGTTCAAGTCCAATTTGATAATGGGTACGCTGTCTACAGAGGTGGATGGCAGCTCCTAAGGCAGATCTTGTCCTTTAGGAAAAGTCATGTCTGAATCCTACTCGGAATAATATCCACGATCATAACAAGGCAGCAGAACAGTATAGGTGTGCATTACTGCAGCTAATATTGATAGTGTTCAGGGAGAATGTATTCCCTCAAGAAAGATTTGAGGCAGAGCTAACATATGTTTCACCGTCCTAGGTGCCAAGGTTTCATAAAGAAAAAAACATAAAATGACTCATGTTATGTTGGACTTTGGTCTGGGGTCCAGCTGTCTTTTGTTGAACCTCTACAACAGCTGGCAGACTGTATTTCTTTGTGGCAGAACCCCAAAGTATTACTTCTATGACCTGATATTCTGTTTTAAGTAGACAGTATGCAGTAAGTTACATCTCATAAAAGAGGGATGGCTTTATAAACAGTGGAGCTAGTGACCCGAACCATAACCCCGCTGGCCCATATGAGACATTCAGACACCACAGAAATATGAGTTCAGGACTAAATTTAACACCATGCCATTTGGTTTATCTATATAAAAGTGGAGCCCATTTCTGTCATGGGCCATTTCTGCCTTTCTTTTGTTTGGTAAAGTAATTAGGAGTAATCCATGACATAATTTCCAGCAATATATAACAAAATATTAAGCAAATTCTATGCAATTCTATTCTAAGTATAAAAACTGCAAATAAACTATAGAAAAAAACCACATAATGATCTTTGGTGTTTTTGTTGTATACGGTTATGATTGTAGGATATGTTTATTGATATCCAGTGTCAAGTCTATTTGATTACATGACAAGACACTGCAGGTAGTGTAGCAATCACATGTGTTAAATACAAAAGTCCTATGGGGGCCGCCATTACTACTGAACACCATCGGTTTATTTTAATTTAGTTTAACTTGAGCCATGGGTGTCTCATTTAGGAGATGTCCTCTTATGCTGAGATATCTGAAGATACTGACCTATTTAGCAGAATAAATAATTCTATGGTTTTATTCAACTAACAATAATCTGCATAGTCTTTCCTTACTGAATGGATGATAACTCGAGCAACCTTGAACACTGGCATTTATTATCACTGTTTCACTTTTGAAGCTGCAAGACGTCTCCTTGGTGAGAACTACGGTTATATAAGCTCCCTCTCTCCTCCCACTCTTCCTTTGTATGTCTCTTCCTGTCTGTGGTGTTTGCAGCTTCTCAATCCGACTGGAGGATAGGTACAAAACTCAAACGTACAAGCTTTTTCGATTGAGACGACTTAACACTTAAGGTTGCTTCTGCTATTTTGAAGTGTTTGCAATGGCAAAGACAAGTTTTCTGACAGGGACATTATGTTTGACAGTTTCACACAGCGTCTCATACAGTCAGCGACATTGTATGCTTATGCAACATATTTCTGCTGTCCCATGAAATTAATTTAACAAAGTTTCATGCTGTCAGAGTATAGACCAGCAGAGTATATTGTATCCCCAGCAACCTTCAAAAGAAGATGAAATATTCCCATCAATATTTAGGCCTTTAGAGATAATTAATTTAGTGCACCACCTCATACATTTATAAACCCATTTCATTCGGGCTACAAACTAGTTGTGCATTAAAATGTAATTTTAAAATTATTATTACCTTGTCTTTCCATTGCTTTTAAAAGAGACAGATCAGATACTGGAGGAGAAAACTGTCACTTCCATTCAGAGTATGATTTGTGCTTGTAGCTGTATGTACACTATTTCTAGTCTGTTTTTATTGTAAACGGTCTCTTCTATCAAACAAACCTTTTTGTTTCCGCAGCTACAAAGTGTATCGAGTTGTGATTCTTCCACTTACATGACATCGTCAAGAGACAGCATTTGTGATTAGGGTCTTCAAAGACATTTTTTAAAAATCAGTCTCTCTGTTGGATCCACATGGCGCTCTTGCCTGTTCTGTTTTATTTCCTTGTGAGTTTTAATGTTACTCAGCATGGAATTATGGAAAAGGGCAACCCGAAAGCCCCCCGCCACCAGCAGGACGGCCAAGCTATGCTTTGCTGCTCAGTAGGGTTCCTAACCCTGTCTGTTCGTCAGTGGCTCAAAAGATGCATCTTCAACTCTCCAGAGTTAAAAGAAAGATCACGGTCTGTGTGTTTTGTTTCAGTCAATGTCCTCCGTCTCATCCCTCATCAAACAGAGTTTGCTCTGGAATCTGTGTTTCATGTTTTTTTTCTCTTTTTATTCTCCAAAATAAGGTTGCTCTAAATTTTTTATTTCTGAGAACATCTCTGTAGTAATGTGACTCATGGCCACACCCAGTGGCACTTCCTTCATGAAAAGATGCATCACAAATAAAACAGTATTGTATTCTGTACTTAATACATGTAAAAACATTTTTTTTAAATGTCATATATGTTGAACTAAATGCATTCCCATTACTTTCTGACCATCTGCATATTATTATTATTATATCTATACACTGACCTCTGCTGGTGCAGGGATGTGGAAAATGAAATTTATTTTGTATAGACTGGCACATAGAGGCCATTGGTGAGGGGATCAGATGGCAGGAAAAACAGATTATGTTGCAAGGCTCCCATGGCATAACCCCAGGCATTAATGTTAATGGAAAATCACATGACCTTGCAGTCGCCTCTGAGGGGCTCCATTTTAAATCTATTTGAGATGGTCCAGGTCTAGATGAGGCTAGAGAGGTGGTGAAGTAGGCATCCGATACCTATACACAGAAATAGTGTGTTTTTCTATTTTTCTTTCTTGGGGTGTCCCAGAGGCCCCCGCTAAGGTTCTCGCGGCTCCCTGAGGCGAGCAGGGGAGAGCGGAACTGAATGTGGAACAGCAGTTACTACAAGGCTTTAGTTGCTGGGAAACCCATGCCCCATGCCAGATGTCATTTGATTTGAACACTGAGCAGAATGGCAGAGCTTTACTTTCACTGCTCTATCAAGGTATTGTATATATGCCCCTTGTTTTCAGACAGAATATTATGCTCGTGTAAAAAAGCCTGTGACGATGTTGGCTTCATCAAGCGTTGTTTTCTAATGATCTGAGAGGAATAAAGGGAATATGACCAAAATAATACAAACAGGCTTTGCTTCATGTTGATGAAAGAATAAAAACCAACATAACATTTAGAGGACGTTTGTACATTTTATCATAAACATAGAAAACCTGTGGTAGATTTGCATTTTAATGTGGATTTAGGGTTAGGGTCATCAGCACAGTTTAATTATATTAAGAGGCTGTTAAATTGGACAGTGCAAACAGACAAGGCTTAAGGGATTACTGGACCTCTGACAGGGAGATCAAATTTTACCTTTGAGCACGAAACAATATGCCCAGTTCCTGGCAGGCTGCATGTAGACAGACAGAAGGATGGAGAGTTGGAGGGAGCTATTGTGGACGGCCTTGTAATGAATTTCAATCAAATTTACTGCATGTAAAAGGGCCTGTTTATGAAAATATCACTTTCTTTTAAAATTAACTAGCACGATCACAGCCAGCATTTACAAGCCTGTGTGCATGTAGTGGACGAATCAATAACTCACACATGCTTTTGATGCAGCTTCAGAGCAAATTCTGTACACATGAGGAAACTGGGGGGAAAAAAACTAGAAATTGAGAAATTCATCAAAGAAAAGAAATAGCATATATATATTTTTTTACATTCTCGCTGTGGTTTTTAATCAAGTCATTGCTAAAGGTTTAAAAATCTGCATATGCTGTCAGTGAAAAGCCAGTGGTTTTTACCCCTCAGACAACTTCGGGCCGAAGGGGTATTGTAATTGTTTTGTTGTCTGTCTGTCCGTCTGTCTGTATGTCCATTCACCAATGTAATGGCATTATCTGCACTGAATTTATGCTGTGGGTGCATCTTGGCATGGAGCAGAAGCCTGTTTAAAATAGATCACCTACAGGGCCTATAGGGCAGTAACTTTCAACAGAATCTTACACTATATTTAGCTGAGGGGTATTAAAATTGTGCAGCACATTATGTTTTATATATATTCTGTGTCTGAAATTTATTTTACAAATTGAGACTCGGTTAATTTGGCTGTGATACCCTTTCATATTATTTCATTAGGCAGGCATTAGGTGCTCTGTACTGTACTGTTTTATACTTTCCTATCAGCTGATGATGTTTAATGTGTTTGGATGTAAATGCTGGCGATGGCAACCGAGAAGGGTAACTTTAAAAACATTTAACTTATTACAAATCAACCAATAAAAAGAGGAAAAATAAAAATGTGTACTGTTACAGGTGCTTTGTCTAATCATACCATATTAACACAATGTTTTTCTAACCTTATTTCCACATGATTTGTTCTCTACCAAAACATCCACCCATCCGTTCTTAGTTTCACAATAGCTGCTGGCTGTGACCACCCTGCGTTACGGTTTAGGAAGGATACCATGACTTCCTGGGAAAATGTGCTGAAAAATATCGCTCAACAACTCCATTAATATTTAAACAAGATATCGATCTGTCCTTAGCCTTAGCTTAAACCTACCACTTACAGGGGTCTTGATGTGAACTTTGGTGTCTTGTGTTGTACAAAGGTCTCATTCACCGCATCCAAAAGAATAATGATCCTTCATTTTCTAATTCTCATTTCTCCAAAGAGCTGGCAATACAGGCACTCTGGAGCTGTGATTTTTGATGCAAATCACATGTATTTGCATTTCACACTGAAGCTCTTTGCCACAGTGTGAAATGATAATAATTTTGGGTTAGAGTTATTGTTGGATGGTTTGTGATAGCACATTTGCATTTGTGTGTGTGTGTGTGTGTGTGTGTGTGTGTGTGTGTGACAAAAATTACCCCAAACACACAGTCAAATTGTAGCCAGTTCAATTAGCAAACCTGAACTATGAGCACCTAACAAATGTTAGCTACTATGGTTAAATATACATCACAAATGTCTTATTATTATTATTATTATTATTATTATTATTATTATTGTGTGCAGATATACAAATGGGCGATAATTTTGCCTCCTCTATGTCATTTATGTATTTCAGTGCATTGATGTTTGTGAGGTGAGGAAACCTACTCTGCAGAGAACTGCCATTCTAATCTGAAAAATGGCCAGAGGTGTAAATTTGTGCAGACAATTTATCTGAACTGCTGGCACCTCAGGTGTCTCTTCTCCCTGAGAAACCCACTGCTGTTTCTTCAATTGTCCTTTAACAATTACTGGGGGGAGAGATTAGGGAGAGACTGTTTCCAGTTAAACTGCAGTTTGCTCAGCTACCATTGTGCAGGCCATCTAAGCCAAGGGATAGAAAGCTCTCAAGCCAACTGCAAGCCAAATAAAGAGGTGGAAAAGGAGGGGGAGGCAGATAAAAGCTGACACCCAATGTATTATAACTCAGCTCTATTAGATATGAGCTTCTGCTAGGGTGAAGCACCATGGCTTAAGGCAAAGATACTGCTTGCTCATTGTGCTGTGTAGCTACTGTGTTCTGTATACTGCACAGTTTCTCATGCATGATTTAGTAAACTCGAAATCTTACTTTAATATTCAAGTAGCAATAGAGCTGGCTAGATAAAAGAATATGCTCATGCTGCAAAATCTTTAAACTTAAAGCTTAAAAAATGGCTAGTAATCAAAAAAGAGAGAAAATGTCAATGAAACGATCTTATCTCTTGTTTACAATTGCACAGGCTAATTTTGCAGGAGCTTAAAAAAACACAGACTTAAAAACTTAATTCTATTGTGCCACGCACTTATCATCCAAAACATGTGGAAGAGTTGGCGTGTATTTTCAAAGTACTGTGAATCATGAGAGACAAGACCTGTAACACACACACACATGTAGACATGCAGCAGGGTCTTTACATTTGCATATCACTTCTGATTCATTCTGCACACATCATCAGGCTGCCCTTAAACCAAGGCAGACCTTTAATACTGTACTCTAATACACTGCTCACAACAAACACACCTGCGCAAGTAAACTCATTTCAGTCAATAGGAAAAATTATGACGAGGAAAGAAGCACATCCAAAACATTTAGCTACAAGAACAACAAATTACATGCCAGACTCTGACTACAAGATATTTTTATAAGGTCAGAGTAACATTAGACCGTATAGAATCATAAATTCTTACTATGATTGGTTTACAAGCATGACAGACTAGAAATTATGGCTTGTTGTCTGTCACAACCTGCAAAATATCATCAGAGAGAAATGGACGTCCACTAAGTGCTCCGTACAAATGTATAGTGCCATGTACAGCCTATGAATGAATGAATGAATGACATAGTGTTGACACCTACTATCATGGATCTGCACATAATATGTATTTAAATGACTTGATTAGATTAATGTATATGTCCATTTTACAATGTGTAACACATAGTTCTTTAAGGTAATTTATGTATGAGATAATTTAGTTTAGTTTAAAACAAAAAAGTTGTGATGTAAATGACACATAGTAAGCTAATAGTAAAACTTTAACATCAGCTTTTTTTCCTAACCTGAATCAAACTGATTTTGTTGTCTAAATGTTGATCTGTCGGCTTCCACGTAAAATCTCTCAGGTGAAAACTACCAGTTTGATGTGATTACTGAATACATTTGCCAGCTTCTTACAAGCTGGCACAGCTATTTCCCTGATATCTTATCATAAATATAAAATATTGCTTGTCCTAATTTGTGTATTTATACATAATGAGTGGGCCACTTGCATGTGTGTGAATATCTGTGTCATTATGATTGGCCTTTTTTCACCTGACACCAAGCCTGAAAGCATCTGACAATCATGGGAACATTAGAGATTTGGAGAGATTCCACTCTGGCTAAGTGGCTCTTATTTCAGCAGAGTGTGACACTGCTCTGATATTCATAATGATTCACACTGCTGTTGACACATGATAGAGCTGCTACCCGGTGCAGCCTCTGTTCTGCTGCTGTTCCTGTGAAGGTTTTGTCCCACGAGGACCTGATACACCACTTCATCAGCATTTCTTTAAGAAGCACTAAGAAATCATTTTATTGCAGACATGTTTTGTTTCATTAATTTGCAACTAAAAGCTATTGTATTAAAACTAAATATTCAAGGAAAGGTAAGAATGCAGCTCTCCACTGTGTTGTCTGTTTGATAGTGTTGGAGGTACATATGTAAACAGCTCTCATTTCTGAAACATGACACAACTTGATGCAAACAGGACTTTTCATTATTCGCAGCTGCTTAAACCTCAGTCTCTTTAATGCTACATGCCAAGCAGAAGGACACTGGATCCCTTTATAAGGACAAAGGTTGGACTCATTTAGAAATTAAATGTGTGGCCTCCATCTATCAGGCTGGAAACTCTGACCACAAGGCCACTGAGGTGAAATGAAAAGTGAAGTATTTGGGGAACAAATGTTCTCTCTGCTATGCACTCTGGTTAAAACTGAACACACACACAGAATGAATTTCATTCTTCTGCATCTATGTGCACTTTTAATTTCATGTACGGTTGCTTTTCTGCATGCATATGCATGTGTGAATGAGTGCTGGTATTTATTTTTGTGTGGTATTATTGACATGTTCATTGGGCACTTTCAGGACTAAGACAACATCAGAGAAAACAAGGTTCACGTTTTATTGGATATGTTAATGCAAAGTTAAAATACTATATTGACTTGGATTGTCATCTAACAGGGAGGGAAACGATATGCATCTTAAGTGGAGCTTAATCTGTACCAGTGCTGCTGCTTCATGATTCACATATCCATGATGATCATCAAATATCCCAGTTATGACCGGGTTTATACAGTATTCTGTTTGTTTGTGTACAGCTGGCTTTGGTTGGTTTGTTTACATGTTAGAGAAATTTCAGCCTCTTAGTTTTTGTAACGGGAAAATTATAGGCAACTGTGTTCTCTCCCTTGTCATTACAAGATAGATTCACAGTTGTACGTCTCTCTGTCTGCCAGACCAAGGTCGGTAGGCAGATATTTTACCCAAACCAGCTCTATTCTGTTCATGTTAGGAATGTGCTTATCTGTGTCATCTAATATGTTTTTCTAAGGTTTTGGGTATAATCAAGTTATTGGTATATTTACACTATTCAGCCAATTATGAAGAGACACACTTCCCCCATCCCCTGTTTTGGATCAATGAAGGAGCTCTTATATTTGTAGTATATCAGCTTTCTACAAGGAAAAGAACATTCACAATAGGATTCATCAGTGCCTTCTGTTGAACAGCCTCTGTCCTCACAACCTTGTTCCAATAAATGTTTCCTGCAAAATACATCCAGAGAGCCTGTTGACAGAAAAAATGCCTATCATTTCATGTATGTGCTCATTGCTGTTTTTGTCGGCATCATCCATTTGTAGACGTATGCACTGATGGGCTGATGAATGTGTATCTGAGTTGTTCAAGCATGCCCTTTGTTGTACTTGCCATTTTTTTCTGTGTTTTTATTTTGTTTTTCAGTTTGTACAGGATTACAAATATATAATAATGATGAAACTATTATGCTATCATTCAGTCAGCATATTGTATTATCACTTAATACCTTGTGACCAATAGAGCTCAACTTACAATGTTCGATTCTTTTCTGCGGTGAGAGTGTATGTCAGTTTAATTAATTAATGTGATAAAATTAGTAAGTGGTTAAAAATAATGAGGAGGATAAAAAGATGTTTTAACTGTTGTATCGCTGATGATATTTATTCGTTTTAATTAATAGAAACATGTAAATGTACACAAGATAAGAGGAATTGAAGCTTAAAGTGTCTAACCTCTGGTTCAATAAATACGTTCCCAGTTCTATATAAAATTTACAGCCACTAGTTAAGTTGACCAAAATAAATATTTACAGAGAGACATATGACAGAATGAGACATGGAGAGTGCTAGAAGGAGGCAGAGCGAGAGAAATAAAAAGCAACAACAAAGTAGACCGTGTGGTGAATGTTGAAGGAAGCAGAATCAAAATAGTAGCTGCATGTTGAGACATTACCACTCAAGTTTCTTTACGTAACCTCAGTTGATTGTGGAGTATCAGACTGTGTTTGTGTATGAAATGGAAGGCCGTTGGTGAAGATGTGTAACAGTACTCATAAAGTTAGCGACTGTGACGATATTGCTGAGCGATTGTCATCATCATCATCATCATCATCAGAAATGGTTTTATGTGTGGATTACTATAGCAGGCAATTTCATCCTATACCCATAACCATTGCAAATGTTGAGCATGGCTTTGTATTTTGCACAAAAAAAAAAACATAAAAATGTATGAGGGTCTGTAAAACTATACACAACCTTTGTATAATATCTGTGCCATTGTGTTTTGTTACAAAATCTGAGCAAGTATCAGTCTTTACAAACCTATGAGGCCTGAACAATCAATTATATAAGGGTAAAAACAGACTAACCTGGCCCTTGTTGCTGGACTGTTTCAGACAGATCCTGCAGGTGGAAGAAGAGAACCAAACCTCCAGCAGCGAGCAGCAGGAAGATCCACAAAGAACGGGGCAGCCTCCTTCTCCGTCCACACAGGGAGTCCACCACCATCCTCCACTTCATCCACAGCATGGTGCAGCACAGTCAGACGCTAATGTAATAAGTTCTGAAGAAAATCAAAGAGATAGGAGATAGGAGACAACAAAGAACAAAAGCTGAGTGAGTGAAACAGACAGATTCACACAGACCAGGCAAGCCTGGGAAAGCATTCATAAAGATAAAACTGCACTGCACAAAATAATAATGCAACATAGTGTACACTGAATATCAGGATCCATACTGCATTAAGGAGAACGTGTCTTTACAGCCATAAAACATAACGATAAAGATACATTAAGAATATAAGATATAAAACTTCCTAAAAACCCCAAAGAGATAATGCACAAGACACATGATGTGACAAAATAATAAATTACTATTTTCTTATGTTATTATTAATGATCTGATGGGAGTAGTCTATTCCAGGACAATACTCTCAAAACACACATAATCCACGGGCTCATTCTATTCTATTCTATTCCATTCTATTCTATTCTTTTCTTTCCTTGAACTCTTGACCTTCGAACACACAGTAGCACAATTAAACAAAAAGTCAAACTGTCAAACTTATACACAATTTTGCACTGTTTTATACAGTGCTCTCCACTGCCATCATCAAAACATGCTATAAGGGAATATATAAGGAGATGGTGTTCATCCATCCGTGTTTTCAACTCTAAGTCACAATGAGGCTTCTGGTGGTACATTGTGCCCAAATACCTCCGTCAGATCTGTTTTGCTTTTTTTTTTCTGAATTAAAACAGTCTAACCAATAGGGACAGACTTTGTGTTATGTGTTGGATGGGTTGAACAGTGTATAAATGGTGGTAAGTGGTAGAAATGACTTCCTATAACATGTATTGTTTGCCCTTGAGTTGTATCAGCCTCTTGCTGAATGTGCTCATGCTGCAGGCCAACATGTCACTAAGTGGACTGAAGCCACTGTCCATAGGAGCCACTGAAGGGCAGACATGTCCACGTCAGTCCTCTGGATCCTCAGTGGAGTGTATGCTGCCTTATCTCTGCTGGATCACAATCAACTTCTTGGTCCTGGACACATTTACTTGCACGTTGTTAATTCCAAATCAGTCTGATAATTTATTTAGTACATCGCTCCAGCTGAACTTATGTCTCACTAAAGAGGAGAGACATGAGTCTAAGGTGAACTTAAAGTCAGATGTGCAGACTGTGAGCAGGAGGAAGGAAAACAATACTTATTCTACAATCACTTTCAGATGATCATGATTCTAAGGGTGTTGTATTTGTATCCTAGATGTAATGGAGTATATAATGTCGGCTGACACAATAACAAGGAATGCACGGCATGTAAACGTGCATAACACATCAACCCAGTCACCAGAAAAAAAATGCCACAGACCGCAGATATACAATCTCAAGGTTCGTGTATATTGTGTATGTGTATTTCTTCATTGTAGTGTAATACAGAAAACAACAGTTCGCTTTATTAGCATCCTGTTGTATGAAATATGCTAATGTATTCCTGACCATGGAATTTATAACATCTGTATTAGAAGAGGGCAGAGCTACTAATGTTGTAGGTGTTCAACAGGTGAAAGGAGTCGATAGACAGACAGACAGACAGACAGGCAGGCAGGCAGGCAGGCAGGCAGGCAGGCAGGCAGGCAGGCAGGCAGGCAGACAGACAGACAGACAGACAGAC
>JAPQRQ010000018.1:37258060-37268661 GCA_037367365.1 Apogon talboti | reverse complement strand
GTGTGTAATATCCTTGTGGCTTATATATACACCCCAATTTTACCTGTCCCAACTCATTCCATCACTGCTATACCACAGTATCACCTGGATATTGGTTATGTAATTACATGTATTAGTTGTTTATTACATCTTTATTTTGTGACTATTACTATGATATTTCTGAGCTTTAATTTAACAACCTACCGGACCGGACTGTATGATTCAGTCCACCCCCACTGGAGTTGTCATGCTCACCCACTGTATGTCTCAGTGGCCCTTGAGTTTATTGATGTCTTCAGATAGTCAGTGCAGAAAAAAACAGGGCCCCGCCTCTCACACCCCTATTTATTGATTATGAATCAGACTATATGTTGTGGAAAAAAAAAAAAACATTTCCTTATTTTTGCCAACTTCACTGTGGGTGTTTATGTGCAAAGAGGATTCTGGAGGATCCATACAAAATGGTAGGAGCCCTGTTAAGAAATAAGCCCACTTCAATGGAGGGATTTGCAGAGCCCACTCAGAGGTAGGAGGGAGCCTTTCAAAGCCGCCCTTTTTCTAAGGCTGTTTACTGCACTGTACTCCACACAGTGACTGGCACCACTCAGCATGTTTTCGTCAACGTAAAGCCCGCAGAAGCAATAGCACATTCAAAAAATCTTAACACTTTCACAAAAACATGTCAATGCCTGCTGTGTCTATTTATTATTGTTTATTTCTGTAAAAAAATAGAATAAAAATTACAATTAAAGCTTCACGCCTCACTGTAGAAACGTGTTCCCTCTTGTCAATATGTTGTAATTCTACTAATATTCCAGCTTGAATACAGAAAAATCTGCAAAAAGATCAATGTAAGCTTAAAGCTGACAAATACGTGCTCAACTATGTCTGTCCCGTCATGGTACAACTGACCCCTAAATGGCAACTCTATCAATTCAGTGTCAATCCTCCTCCCAACAGAGGCACACAGGGAAGTGAGGCAGCATTAATTATGAGCCTTCAAGCTCCAAGGGACAGTTAATCTTTGTCATTTTGCTCCTGGAGACATTTGGATCTGCCACCAAGATTGGAGCCAGGTCACAGCTCTTGACCCTTAACTAAGAATAAGAATTCTGTTCACGCTTATTGAAGAAAGTGTCTTTTTTCCACATTTACCCATTGGCTGTTTGAGCACAGCCAGTAATTCTCTGCCTTAAACATTAATGTGATTTGGAGAAGAAAAAGTTTTGATCACCAGTGTAAGAGTATTTCCAATACTTTTAACTTTGAGAAGCTGAACTTAGCCTTTATTGTAGCAAATCTGATAATTACAGTTAATGAGGATTACTTGATATTATTCAGAGTTTTTCTGAATGCAACTATTGCATACTATTTTTTGGGGCATAGTTACATAAAGATTCATATTTATAATAGTATAATAGTAATAATAATAATAACTTGGACTAATTAGTCCAAATTAATCACATATATCAAGAATAATCAAATTTTTCCATATGCTTACTAAATATCAGGCACCAAGAGTTTGTTAATGTCACAGATCGACTTATTCAGTTTATATCTGAATATCTGTGTGGCATGACAAGGCCGGTCGCTTAAAAAGTGGTAAGTGTTATAGTAATGAGGTAATAATTCAGGCTCAAAGTATTTCAATAGTATGAAATGACCTTACAGCAGAAATTGCAAAGAATGATAAGCCTGTAACCAGTTCCATATTTATTTAGATGGATAATTTCCATTCCTTCCATCTCTTCGATCATGTTAAAAACACTGCTGTAGATGGAAGTTGGGAACATGATTGCAATCCATGTGAATTTCAGATGACAGATAGGGATGAACATGACATGCATTTTTTGATACAGTCAGTAAACTAATTAAAGTGAATAATTTGACTGGAAATCCTTAAACTCTTAGTATCTTCATGTGCTTTGTATAATAATAATGATTAACGTCTACCTTGAATTTCTAAGGTGCAACAGCTAACTCTTCAATCTTAGAGAATAATTCTCCGCCTCGTCCTCCTCTAACAAAGCCACAGTAACAGACAGGAGGGGCATCATTACCCAGGTGTAAAGAGCTGATTGATTCTTACAGGCAAGTCAAGCAACAAAGCGCCACAGAAGGAAAAAAAAAACAGGGAGGACTCGGTGAGGGAACATTTTGACAGAATTGGGGCATCGCCTCGATTATACCTTCTCAGTGCCCTTTTGTGTGTGTTAATATCTTTGGAACAAGACAGGTTTCACTGCAATAAAAATGATGACGATAATAAATACAAGGTTTTTTTTCACTGTCCATGTGAAGTCCGACTATTCACACGAGGCAGACCCTCATGGGTGCATGCATACATTGTCTAAGTGCTGACAGGAGGCTGAGGACACAGAAACTCTGCACTACCAGCCTAAGCTGCACTGCAGTATGCAGGGTCACAGGCACAGGTGTAGGCAATATGAGGAGAACATTTCAGAGCTGCTTAAGCTGTTAATTCTGTAAATGCCTTTATACAGGTTATATTCAAATACACGCTCTGTTTGCCTTTCATCTGATCCCCACCATGTGCTCTGTATTTTGCTTTGACAACGTGCCGCACCTCCAAGATGTTCAATAGCTCTCTCAAGAGAATATGCCACCTCGCAGACAGGCAGAGAAAAGAGGAAAACTCTGACTCTATAGCTGCTATAAAGATTAATGAGGCTCCTGTTGTCAGTGTCAGTTTTAGGCCATCTCTGCATGGAGACGAGCGTGGGATGTCTGAGGAAAGAGACCTGCCGTGCTGCGTCTCTTGATATGAGCTTGGTCCTTCTTATCTTGGAAACAGCAAGATGTGGTGGGGAGGAAAGCTTGTCCCGGTGTTGGCAGCATGTGTGTGGGGAGCATGTAGGGGTTTGATGGAGTGGCACTGTGTAGCGCAGGAACATGGGGGATCTGTTGACTGGGAAACCCCAACAGCTGCTCCATCTGGGCAGTTAGCTCCTGCCGCAGTCATACCGCCGTCCACACGACGACGCACCAGGAGACTAGTGAGCTTCATCCACGCTGCTATAAGGTGCCCACGCATGAAAAGAACATGAAATGAATGATGAAATAACCAATTACGGTCATTAAATATTCAACTTGTAAATAGTAGGAGCTGTTTTAGTACTTTAGTACCTGTGAGATGGCATTGTACACACACATATTAACAGCTGCTTTGATAACAGATAATGCACCGATAAAACCTCGTCTTGGTTGTAGAAAACCTTGGACTCATTGCTAATATGTGTACCGCCGACAGATCTTCAAATAAAACCGAATATAATTAAAATAGCACAGCTCCTTACTAAAGATATCAATAATTTGATCAATAATATTGATTTGAATATCGGATTATTGACGTAATGATTTATAGTCTCTGCTAGAAAACAGAGTTAGATTGTATAGGCTGAACTCTGTGTGACACCACTTGATCTGTTATACAGAAACATCACACTGTAGAATTGATCAGAACTGAGTATTCAACAAAGCCATATAAAGTTCAATCCAGGCCACGGATTTGTGATGAGACTGAAAAGCTTTTTAGGGTGTTGCAGGGAGAAGTCTCATCTCAGCTCTGATGTAGCCTGCATCTAAGCTTGTCAAATAACCAGTAATCCTGCCAATAAGGTGTGGTGTTATTATCACCTGTTGCCCTGCTGGAATCCTGTCCCTGTTGTACCCTAGTTTTGTTTTCTTTGTTTATTAGTGGTGATACCAACTCCTCTAAACAAAGGAACGGCTCTGGGGATAAAACACCTCACCGTTACACCACTACCAGGAATCCAACTATTGTATTTATCTGACTATCGCTATCATGATTCATATTTTAGTGTTAGAAAAAGTCTGAAAAGTCAGCAGATAAAATAGATGTAAAGTGAACTGTTGCTATGGAAACAACACACCATCTCATCTAGTCGCATCGGTGTGAACTGGCAGCTTTTCAGAACGTTGCAAGCATTTGTAAGTTTCAGCTTGTCTCATCAGGAATCTTTAGTCTGAACTGAGCTTAGTACACAGAAAGAGAAGAAAAAGACACAAGAAGGCAAGAAGTAAAACACCAGTGTCCAACGCCTTCCCATGTGAAAATAATAACCTTATCAGAGACGATGATAACAAAGGCCCAGACCCTTTTGTATGCACTGATAGGTTTTGCTGTAATTAATTATTTACATTGTGTCTCCACCGTCCTGTTGTCCTGCCCGTGTTGGAAATATTTATAGCGATGATACTGCTGCTAAATTTCTGTTTGCTGTTTACTTCTTCGAGCATCATCATCTATACCCCTTTAAAACAAACACTGCAATTTGAGTGTGGGCGAAGCAGCACATATTGACTTCCTCGTGCTGTTATCACAGAGGTGTTAATGTATTTTTTCTGGCTAACAACTGATGATACAATTAGGAAGGGATGGGAGTATTCACACTTTGTTATTCATCAATTCATTTCATGGAAATCTCCTGAGTTACAACCGGCTTGAATTATTCTCCCTTTGACACTGATTTAAACACACATATATTCTGTAGATTAAACACACATTCGTGATTATCCTCAGCTTGGTAGATGTTCACGATTCAGTGCATTTAAGAAGTACGACACGGAGCAAAATAAGAGGCATTCAGCTGTCAGTAAGCTGCCAGTGTGGTATGTATTTTACAAATTATATTCTGTTTTATTTGAAGATCTGTCAGTAAAGAGAGGAGCCTTTCCTGGACTACAATAAATTAGGAATGAGTACAAAGAGAAGGTTTTATCAGTACAGCATCTGTCATGTTTGGTCTGACTCTGTGCCAATCACTACATCACAGAGATTATTACCTTGTCCAAATTTGTACAGATGATTAGGTAGGCCTTAGTGTTTACACTCTCCTTAATAGGGAGGACAATGCTATCCTTTAATACAGGTGATGACCGTCAGTTAAAATATGCAGCAGAAGCTCCATCCTGGATCCTGATAACTGAGAGGAAGCATTAGAGACATTGTTTCATATCCACTGACATTGTGCAAGTTTGTAGAAAAATGGTCTTTTCCTGGACTTATTTTGCTTAAAACTGCCTCGTTCATTATGTCAAAATGAGACAAAAAGTCCCATTAATTCAGAAACCAAATTATTTCAGTGCACTATAATTGCAATGTTTCAAGAGCCATTTGAAAAATGTGGTGGTAAAAGGAATTGCTCTGAATTAATCAAGGCAAAATGCACAAAATGTGTTCCATCATCTCACTGGGGTGCCATCTGAACAATACAGCACTTTATATCATTGAACCCCACCTCATCCTATTTGTCAATGTCCACAAGGAGACAAAGTTATTCGCAAGTGAGGATTAATCTATTGGTTCTGTGGCTTCTCTGTTTCAGTGCGACACCAAAACCTGAGAGTCTTTCACTTGCTTTTTGTTCACATTTTTTCCCAGACACATTAACTGATGAGTCACATTCTTATAGTTAGTTTTAATGCATTGTAACAATCTTTTTTTCCTGTAACCAGCAGTTTAACAAATCACATTTGAGATCTATTTACTAATCTTCAGCTCATGATGTGATAGATGCATGTAATAATGAATGTAATATACTGCAAATGACTTCAGATACTTGTAACTATATGAAGTATAATATGAAAGTTTTTAATCTGTACTATGTTGGTTACGACCTGTGATATGTGGGATTTTGCAGAAACCTTAATCACTAACTAGTCACTAATATTGTGTGTTCTGCAGTTGTTGCACTAGACGTGGTTGCAGGATAATAAGGTGAAAATGTGTGGTTTCTATATTTAAGCACCTGAAATGACTAGATGTCCACACATACGGACCTGGACCTCATCCCTCCGATATCGGACTGAAGAGTTTACACTTGGTAACATCTTCTCAAAGATTTGTAGAAACAGAGAGATACTGAGAGTCCGAGGGGAGTACAATGAACGCCAGCTTTCTGTGTGAATGAAGTGCACCAGTCGAGTAAATGGTGTGTTGCAATATATGCTGGCCTCGGTTTTTTTGCAACAAGGCTTATTTTCACAGAAAGGGACAGATTTTGCAATGATTGTATGAATGTTCCCCAGTTAAATCCATGCAAACGTCACCCTGTGTAACACTGATCCTCTACTTGCACCGAATTCCACTCTTTCGGTAGTGCTTTATGAAATACATGCTTTGTTTTTGTCTCATGTGCATTGGTTAGTGTGTGTACAGTTACATGTACACACACTAACCCACTTCTTGCGAACATAATCTCTGACACAGTGTTTCTTCCCGGCACTGGAGGCAGGTATTCCCCCACCCCCATTTGTCGGTGCTGGCGAAAGTCCCACATCTCCTTCACATTATGTTCCTCTTTGTCTCATCTGTCCGCTTGTTTCATGGTACAGTTCTGCCTTGGCACCGGTTGTGCGCATTCAGCTGTCCAAGTCAGGAATCCCTCTTTGAAAGTACAAGTCTCCCAGTTTAAGCAAGGATCGAATGCTATCAATTAGGATTCGCATCACTGTTTCCCAAAAATAGACCGTTATCTCTGTCCGAGCAGGTCAGTGATGCGATGTAGGGCGTAGGGAGCGTGACAATCCGGTTGAGGCTTCTCCACGTAGCCTAGCGCATCTAATGAGTCGACGCAGTGTAATTTGGCTTCATGGTCTGTCTCTCTGAGCCCAGCAGGGTTACAGGGGTCAGCAGGCTCAATTTCCTCCTCTTTAATTACTCACCTCATTAACACATGGCTCTTCTCACTCTATTGCTGCTTAGTAGCAACCGCAGCAGGCCTCTCATAACACAGCCTGATCGATTGGACTCAGTTTTGTTACACCTGTTAACATTATTGGCACAATCACAAAGGATGACTGAAACGGAACCACAGGATATATCACAAAGCGTTGCATTTGTTGTGAATATGGCTGCAGTATATTGTCTGTCACTGATATTATCTACGCCACCTATTATCAATCCCAGAGGATAATGCAATGTAACAGATGCGTTCCTTTAGTATATAAATCTTTCTGCGGTTTAACCATCATTCATGCGTTCACAAGTGTGTCCCCATGGCTCCTGAAGCAATTTTGCAATAAAATCAAACAGTTCAAGTGGAAAGCAGAGGTACATTTGTAAAGAGCCTTTGGAGAAAACTAAGTATTTCCCCTCTAATCCTAAAGTGGCAGATTTAAAAGAAAAAAAAAAAGTTTTGAATAATGCATAAATGCAAACCTCTTTCAGGGATCACTAGCCCCTCTGCTGACCAGCGATAAATCATGGCTCCATTATCAGTCCTGCTAAAGTTAAGAGGACGATAAGTAAGGTGCCACAGAGACAATGATAAATACTCATCCCTTCCGTGGGAGATGGAGGGGATTTTTGGATCCGCTTCGCTCTATCTTGACATTTGTATTATTGATTCTTTTCCTTTTGTGCCTCTTTGGCTTAGGGTTTTTAATTGGACCATTTCCTCTCGAGTTTGTACCTTTTGGCCCCTTTATATTGTACCTCTTCTCTCAGCATATCAGAGGAAGCATCCAATTTATTCATGTGTTAAAGTATAGAGCACTGACGATATGTGGTGTATTTTCTTATAGTGTAATCAGAAGGATTGGTTTTGTTAAAGGCTCTTTAGCTTCAGTTTGCAGGAAGCAAAAACTGACTGCAAAGAGTCAACTCCAGCAGAGGTTCATATTTTTATGATTAACTTTTTTTTTTATATTTATTTAATTTCCAAGTTATTATCAGAGATTTTTTTCTTTACTCAAACAGAGTAAGCACTGGTGATGTACAAATAAAGAGAAATGCAAAAACAGATGCATTGTTAATATACAGTGCAGGATGAGGAGAATTCATTAAAAAGGCCAAATCAAGACTGTGACTGTTATTTATATATTTCACTTTTAGTAGATAAATAAAATGAAGTCTGTATCTAAACAAAGCATTTGTTTCTTAAGGAAGTTTTTAAAGTTGGTATGCACTGTAGGAATACTAGCTGTCTAAGACAAAGGATGACAAAACATAGAGATATGGGTCTAAGATGATTGTCAATCAAAGATCTCATAGAAAAGGTTCTGACATTTTGAGAAGTTTAGGATAACTCATCTGACAGTGTGTAACAGCTGCTCTGACTTACATTTACTAAACAACCAATAGGAATTCAGAATTAAAATGGCACTGTGATGGACACCATGTAGGTTTAAGCTTTCTTTGCAAAACTGGCATCCCACGTTAGCCTGTTTTCCTGAGTCACGACTGGATCCACATACTCCCCCTCTTCCTTGACTTTGGATTCTTTTTCACATAAATCCTTAATGCCACTTTTTAACAGTGTGGTCATCAGCTGAACTTTGTTAGGTCCAACTTTAACAGCACTAATACACAACAAGCGCCAATGACATTTTCTTCTTGTACTTGACTTGTATTGTAGCCTGACATTCAGTAGGTGTTATCGTCACACAGTCTGTATACACACTGTACCCCAGTTTATTTGATCTGTGATGCACACTGTGGCTGCAGTAAACTCATAAGGCTGCTGAAATCTCACAGAATCACACAGATCTCTGTATTAGCCTTTAGGCTCTGTGCATTACAAATTGTGCATACTAAAACTCTGAATTGTGCCAAAGCATCTGATGACTTATTGGGCTTCAGAAACTTCACTCTACCCCCTTGAGAGAGTAATAGCATTTATGCATACCAATTTAGCAGTTGGGTATGCAGCAAGCGGCACAGTTTATTAATAATAAGTGATGTGAGAGACAACAGAATAAATGTTTGCTTTGATTATTATACTAAACTTTCAATAACTCCCCAGTTCCATAATAGAGGGCCTGAGGTACTTGCATTTAAATGTTCAGGTGTATTTGTAAATTAAAAATGGCAAATGACTTGCACTTTGCCACGTTCAATGAAGAGACGTTGCTGTACTGCAGATATGAAGAGAGTATTAATATACCTTTTTGATTTGTGCCTCATCAAAATCTCAGTATTTTATTGTGACACAGAGTTAACTCCAGCACTGTCTAAATCTGACCCAAAGGCTACAGAGGGTATAGTAGCATCTAATACTGGCACAGAGACATCTAATATAGTGACATATCACTTCCAGCCAGTTTGTTCCATTTATTTGATTCCTCTCTCTGGAAGGAACCTATTGTGTTTGAGGCCTGGAGTTATTGCAGCCATTTGTTTGTCGGCTTTATAGAAAAGCAGCTACAGTAGAATATGTTTCCTGAATACGACAGGCTGCTTCAATCCGCTCCTCCACTCCGTTGGAGGTTTGACGTGATTAATATTGTCATGGCCAGTATTAATGAAATTCTATTTTTAAACCCCAGACAAAAGCAGAGCCTTCTCTTGTGCAAAAATAAATTGAAAGCTGCTGCTTGTGGAGCACATTAGACATAGAGAGTTTTTATATGATTATTTTATGACTTTTGCACTAATTCCTCAGCACATGCATGACTGTTTTAGACTCTATTTTTAATTGTCTTTGTGTTGTGAGATAAATCTGACTGTGAGTAAATGTTTGTTTTGCTCTGGTTTTCAGTGTGTTTTGCTGTGCATATGACACAGTGCATCTGTCAGTATGTGCTGTATATGTGATTACTGTATCTTTGTACTGCTAGTATTATAAAAATTTCTCTGCATCACTTCTTGGCACATGAAATAATTATGGTTTTGATTCATGCTGTCTGCTACTAGGCTGCATTATATTTTTATTTCACACAGAAGAAGTGAGAAATTAATAATTACTGTCCTGCTGTGTGAGTTTCCTATGGTTGGTAAATTGAAAATCACCACTTGAAGTGTGTTATCGGTGAGACTGTTGTAGAAGCTCAGCACATGAAATTAAATTTAAATTAAACAAATTAAGCAACATCCACGAACTACTTAAACAACATTAGAGATTGAAATCAGGAAATAATAGTGGTACATGCATGTGTAATGTGCAGGATCAGTAGGTGAGTTAGTCTTGACAAAAAAAGAATCAGCAGAAAAGAGACAGCTTATCCTCAGAGGGCAGTCACACTTTACCATTCAACGTCACATCCTACAGTACAACACACACCTACACTTTACTCTTAAGGCCTTTACGCACTGGAGATATGATGAAAAACATGACACGAAAGTGTGAAACACTTGTGGGTGAATATTTTCATCAAAACCACTCACTTATGCAGCAAGAGTTGCAGCACTTGTTCAATAACTAATGAAAGACTTTTACATCACTGGTGCAAGAAGGAGTCATTCCACAGGTCATTCCTTCCCACGGCCATCAGACTTTAGATCAGTTCTCTGTAACCCCCCCCATCACATCATGTGCATCCACAATGGAAATATGCAAATATTATTTAAATGTTTACATTTTTAATGTTTAATTCTAATTCTCTATTTATATAAATATTTATATGAATTCCAAATTTCTCTTTTTTTCTTATATTTCATTTCTCTCTCGTTTATGGTTTTTCTACCTGTCTTTTCTTTGCACTTGTTTGTTGTATGTTGGTGCTGTTAACTGTGAAATTTCCCCATGGTGAAATAAATAGTCATATCTATCTATCTATCTATCTGTCTGTCTGTCTGTCTGTCTGTCTGTCTGTCTGTCTGTCTGTCTGTCTGCCTGCCTGCCTGTCTGTCTGTCTGT
>JAPQRQ010000018.1:37234776-37257960 GCA_037367365.1 Apogon talboti | reverse complement strand
TTGCATCTCTTCACGTCTGGCCACAGAAACAGTATTGGATTCAACATCACCTGGAGTCTCATGTACAGTCTGTCTTTCCAGTCTGTCTGATCTACTATCCTCTGTTCCTCTGGGTCGATGCCCAGTGTCCAGCTGAAAACTTACCAACGGTGCAAACTGTATTTGATTCATAGGTTTTCACAGTACAGAAACTCCTCACTACACACTTCACAAACTGCTCTACACATTGTCCTTCACTTCATTATTTTTGTCATACTAAACAAAATGTGGATAGAAGTCTCTCATTGTTGTTGTTGCATGATATCACATACGTATGATTGGTTGACGCCTTTAATTGTGCTGTAAAAGCTGCTAAATATTTGCGACTGGTGTGAAAGTACTTATGATATAAACAGCTGTAAAAAAATAAAAAAAAAAAAAATAGAATACTGACATGTGAATTAAACACTCAAAACCCTACTTCCTGAGTACTGACTCCAGGGTGACTTCATAGCCAATCAGTAACAACCACATAACCAATCACAATCCCAAAAGTCATACTAAAGTAAATACGTGTGAATCACAGAAACAGCTTCACCATTTACCATCAAAATTATTGTTAACATTACATCAACATTTCAACTGTAACTGTATAAGCATTAATTGTATAGATACAAATGTGTACATACTGTAGCTCTTAACTACATTATAGAAGTACATGCACAGTGCCCTGATTTCAATGAGTTACTGTTTTATATTAAAAACAGCTATTGTGCATTAACTTGAACCAAAAGTAGCATTGCAGTGTTGTTTTTCACTGCATTAACTTTTACTTCCACTTGCATTATATTGTATAAAGTTTTTTTTGGACCATGATTTTGAACAGAGAATTGTTCTCAGCCATCATATCAGATGCTTTCTCATACCTATGGCTTCAACTTTTTGACCGTTTTGGATACAGTGCACTGCATTTTTCCATAGCTGACAGCGTGAACACACATTGGCACTCAAAATACTAAGTGTAAGTACAGAACTATGCAATTTCAGAAAGACTGACAGGTTGACTTAACAGCCTTAAATGACATGTAGGGAAAAGTGGGACATATTTGTGTGTTTGCATCAGCAGTATCGTACTAAAAACTGAGAATAATACAGAGAGCATTTGATGCACACAGCAAAACTTCAAATCCCAACGTATGTAACCTCTAGTACTAAAACAATTCTGCTTCTGCCAGTGTCAAGAGTACTAATGGTCATAAAAGTTACATGGCATGTTTTACGTGTTCTTATAAATGAGGGATATGTAATGAGAGAGTATGCACATTCTGAATAAATGCTTCCTGTTTCACCTTCTTTTTAGGTTTAACCAAAAAAGCAATACAAAAACATGCTGAAATGCAATAAATATATACCATATAAGAGTGCAATAAATTATTATAATCAACTTTACAATATGTTGTACTTGGTATATAATTAAATTTGACATGACCGTTTATCATCAGTTCTGTCTAACAGTGATTATTATATCTTTAATAAGTTTTCCAAAAAAAATGCATTTCCAAAGGCAGTTTGACATTAATGTGGTTAGAATTTATTATAGTCATGAAATGTGATAGGAAGTAATAGGATAATGACTGAAAATCGCCTGTTTGGAGCTTAACCTTCTCTGTGAATTTTATTGCGATATAAAAGTCACTGATAATACATTACAGATATTGTAACTGTAGTTGAAAAAAAACAACTTTATTTAAGATAACATATCAGTCCACCACGGGTGGCAAAAACCAAGCAAAACAGCATAATGTTAAATGTTTATCATATTTGAATTAGTATGTATATGCTGTGTTATGTATCTGTTATCTTACAAACCCACAGTCCTCTCATACACAGCTTATTTTCATTGTGAAAACACCACATTGTGACCCTCTCTACCCTACTACGCATTGAAGTGTGATAGTATGTGTGCATATTTTTAGTCCATATAGCTTTGTTCATACCAGTCAGTAGAGGCTTGTGATGTCAGCATGCATGAGTTGATGCGCAGTTGCCCATTCATGTGTGTTTTTATACACCCTATACAGGCACTGCTTAGTCAAAATTACTTATCCATTAACACAATGCACTTTTGTATCCATCAGCTACTGAGAAGGGCTTTATAATCATTTGACACTGAGAGGTGGCTTAAAAGCTTCACAGTATTCACTAACATACATAACAACAAAAGAATATAAAGTATGTAGCTTACGATTACAGGGCTCAGACTGAAGGTTGTCGTCTTGTTACAGTTTTTAGTTTCTTTGTTGCTGGACTAAAAAGCTAATAGAAGACAACTCCAGAATAAATTTTTTGTCTTCGATCAGGCGTAGTCCTCCTGGGGGTGGGAGGTCTTTTCTGCTTTCTGTGCCTGTTATAAAGAAAATATGTGATTTCATTATTATATGGGCTGGGCTGAACAGTTTGCATCCCAACATGCCATTAATCTGAAGAAACGGTGCCTTTGTATGTTTGTTGGGTTCACATATGCAGTACATAAATCAATATCTGTGAGCCAAGAATACATTTCATTTATCTTTATATTTCCAGATCCATGTCTATACAAGTTATAGTGTTTTGACCTCTGGGCCTTTTCGACATTCATATAATTTAATTAGGGCTGTAACTTGATTATGATGATTATTTCCTCATTGATTAATGTAGCCCATTGATTAGATTTAGTGAATTTTTAAATAAATAATCGTCATTAATTCTATCATTATTCACAGAAGTATTTCTCATTAGAACAAGTCTCTGTTTAAAGCATTCCTCTGTGTCTATTGCAACGGAAGGAAGAGTTTTTAGCTAAAGTTTTATATTGTTGTTGTGGTATCATGACTTATAATTGAAAAATGTAATCATTTACTTTCAGTTAGATTATTCATTTAACTTTTTTTTTAATTCACTCATTTGTCTTGAATTAAAAACGATTTTTCTGCAGAACAGCAATACAGTTGCATGTATACAACCACAGTACACATTACACAGTTCCTTATTGCTACTACACTACCTGTAACTTAAGAGATGAGTGAAATGAAAATGAGGAAATCTTTAATAATTAGCACATATATGAACAAGCTGCATAATTTCTCATTGTTAAGCCATATGGTCATGTTTTGTAGAACTGATCTACTGAACCAAATGCACTGGAAGCATTTATGCTAACCTGCACAACTCAAAAACAAACCAAAAATGGCACAAATTCAGTAGAATTGTTTCAACAGGAAGAGGCAATAGTGTTTGATGAGGAGAAACTAAAAACAATTGTACTAAACCATCAGTGATAGCATTGTTTTCCGGACACAGGATAAGACGAACTAGATGTTAATATAAAGGTAATGAGCTAATCAGTACCTGGAGCCTCTAAAACAATGGAAACTTTTTTTTTTATTAGTAGTTAAGTTACACATTTATCAGAATGACACATCATTAACTACTTGTATTGAAGCCTGACAATGTTCATAACAGGAGCTTTGCATTCTTTTGACTCTCAGGCATGGGTTGTTTTTTTTTGTACAAATTAGGCTGGAGCACAAACCTGAATTGTTTAGGAATTAATGTAAATAACGTGACACATCGGATATCCCACACAAATCACAGAATTTACATAAATACTTACGCCAATGCATTGTTAACCCCAAAAATGTATTATTTTTTAATCTTTTAAGTAATGCACTTGGTTTGGGTTAGGAAAAGAGATCAGAGTGATAATAAAGTGAAAAATTGCATTGAGTAAAGATGACACAGATGACAGGTCAGAACAGTAGCTGTAAGCAGGTAAAACACCACTGTGGGTAGAAAGGCTGACATGAAACGTCTTTTTGATTCACAAATGCTGATGATTATTTGCAGTTTGTTGAAACCTGCAGTGCTGATGGACTGCATTAGACTTGACATGACGAGATAAAGTATCTACAGTGTTGATGGGTGTAGGTTTGACTGGCCGACGACAGGTCTGGGCTGGTTTGATTGTAGGATGTCTGGTTTCATTTTGAAGGTGTCACGAGGCTGGGCTGTGATGTGTGGAGGTACTCTCACCTGCCTTTCACCTGCTGTAATGTCTGTCTCCACAAAGGTTCGCCTGCCAAATAACACATTATTGAGCCACAAATCCTGTGTCTTTCAACAATTTGCCCAATTTTAGAGTTTATAAGACTGCCTGGGTAAGTGTTGGCTCAATCATTGAATCATCACATTATCAGCAAGAGCCTGAGCTGCCTCAGTGATCATCCTCTCCTCAGATCACATCCCAGCCTATTATTTTACTGTGACAGACAGATGAGTCTTCAGCGCAGTCCATAATCTCATAGGTTACACCTTCTCAGCGGATATCAGTCACCTATGGTGTATAGTATATAAACTAGGTGAAGCGAGTGGAAATAGCTATTTTAAAAATCACATTTGGTTAATGAGCCCTGCGTTTCCACTGCAGTAACAGGGAGCACATTGGAATAAATGAATATATATGCACTTCGAGAGCTCCTGTTCTGTGGGAAAGTTCCCTGTTTTGGCCCATGGCACCTCCTGTTATGGAGGTCTTCAGGGGCCACAAAGAGGCGAGAGGGAGAATCATTATGTAGAGCTGTAGTCGTCCTCAGCAGCAGGACGGGTCAGCAGTTTAGATTAGCATTTTAATGAGAGCAGCTCAGGAAAAGCACAGCAGGATGACCGATCAGGTGAGTATGTAAATGATTAATTACAGTATCTACAATGCATTAGGATCATTTGGTTGTTAAGTGAATGTGGGGCCTGTCAGACTGATTCCAGTATTGATACCATATCTCTGTATCGTAGCTATCCCTCACTAATCCACCAAATGGAATGTGATGATAATTAAGCAGGAACTAATGAGATTTCTCAAGGTAGTATTTAAAAACATCATCCACAGAAACGTGCCATAAAAAAACGCTATAGAACCGTGAGTGCTTGTTAGGCTCAAAGAAGACTGATTTTCATTGTGTGTTGGGATAGCTTTTTTAATGAAGCCCTCATTATTAGGAACTTGGCAACACCCCCTAATCAGTGGTATGTTGTGTAGATTATCAAACTCCATAAAGTTATGCACAAAGTAATTTGATATTGACAGAGAACAAGCTTAAATATGCATTAAACACTCAGAATACAGTTCAGTCTGTTGCCCTTCTTCTCACCCTATAGCACAGCATTTATTAAATGTGGATGATGTACATTATTAATATTACCCAGTTGCACCATTTAAAACAGAATTTAATAATCAAATCAATAAACCAGACATGTCTGGTATAGAGGGGAATCTAGGTTTATATTGTTCAGCAGAGTGTACTTTAAAGTGGATACCAAACTAAAAATGAGACACACCTCTATGAAAAGGCTTGAAAACAGGCATCCATTTGTTGTTGACAAAAGTTATCCATGTTCTCTGTATCCTGTTCTGTCACTCAGTGAAACTAAACCCCAGTGCAATTTTACTCTGTTGGCAAGAAAATAAGCATCGCACCAGTCTGCTCACCAGGGTTTACCCTTGATGTAGTGTGTCCCCACTGGAGAGATTCACAGCTTGGTTAAGAACGTGGGAGTTCTTACATAAGACTGTATTAAGGGTAGTGGAGAAAGCTGGGCAAGCGTTAAGCATAACTGATCATCTTGCAAGGTCATTTTGATGAAATCTACACCATGTAGTGAAATCTAAAAACAAAAATGTCACACAAGCACAATGATGTCTCTGTTGAATAAAACAAAACTGCCTAAATCATTTCAATCAGAAACACTCATAAATCTCACTTTTATAATAGGAAACTGTAAAGATCCCCTGCAGCCATGAGGATTATCTTGTTTACGTATGGTTTTAAGACTTAAGTTTATGATGCCTGTCGTGACTTTGACAAGATGAATCTCACAGTTTTTCCCATGATGCTAAACAGCCAGAACGTCTATGTTAAAGAGCATGGTTTTGATTCTTCAGCCAATTATTTCCACTTTTACACACACAAATCAGCCTCATACAATTCAGAGCTGGTTTAGCAAGACCTTGAACACTGCTCAGACTGGTAGTGTATACATGTAATTACCACCCAGGGAATGTGCCTAGTGGTTCATGGCATCCAAAACATCGTCTGCCCTGTGCTTTCTTAATTACTCTAATTATACCGCTGCTTTACTTTTGATTACTTCTGGAAAAGAAACAGAGGGGAACAATCGCATCATACAAGCGACGGTGTGAAAACAGATCCTACAAGCTATGATTGTAAACCAGTAACCAATATGGATGAAGCTAAAGTGACTTATGTGGTTATTTTGTGCTTTTGAAGGTTAAATCTATCTGACAGTCAAAGATAAAACTGGTCAGTATTGAGTGGAGAAGTGGCTGTTTGTTTGGTCCAATAGTAATGTTGGAATCAAAGCTGTGAATGACTTAGATTTGGTATATAATCAGTATTCACAATATTTTGCACAGGCTGAAGCCCATACCATGTGTGGATGTTGTTGGTAACAGCATTTGATCCACCTAATTTGTCTCTTTGAATAGAAAAGAAGACAACCTTTGAAACCCCAAAGTTCTGCACTTTGTCGCAGCAAGTTTTATTCACTTTCATTGCCAGTGGTGCTGCATTGCTGACTCTGACTGTACAAGCTGTACCATCAACATTCCCTTTATGATGCACATTGCACATGAATATTTCATGAGGAAATTAATATTCCAAGTCAGCATGTGTTTCATTTCTATAACATACAACAATGCCGTTTTTTTTCTTTTCAACTATATTTCCCATCTTCACAGTGCTTGGTGTAGTTCTCATTCCGCATCTTAGTGCACAGTTCTATGTGAAGGTAATTCATGACAATATTGGCACCGATCTTAAATGCATTTCAGCATGAAAAACTGCTTGTGTAAAGCTTCCATTTATATAATAGCTCGATGTTGTGCAGATATCAATCTTATTTTGACCTTGAGCTGAGTAAGGTACTAAAATACTGGTTCCAGAGCCAGTTCATTAGCTGACCCCTGGAAGCAGAAACAATCAATAACATATCTCAAAAAACAATAGCTGAAGATAGTATTCCCCTTTGCACTCACATTGTTAAAGTCTGTCAAAATCAGCAATGTAATTTATAGGAAATATACAGTACATGTGCAAGTCGGAATATTGTCTTGCTTTTTAGCAGAATAATAAACTCATTGCATGAGATAACAGGACATCTGGCAAAGTGGGAAATTATTTTGTGCATCACTGTAACAAGAGAGCACATTGCTCACAAGGGAAACAGGCCTGGTGGGTGCCAAATCATCTAATTAATTCATAGATTTCTATCATGCCATGACAGTGCTCTGAAGATTAGCAAATTGGACCAAAAAAACAAAAACAATCCTTTTTTTTGTATTTTTTTTAAAATTATGAAAGCATATTATGGTCATATTTCACTTAATGTCTGATTTTAACAGCTGCTATGTTATGGGGCTGCATCGACTCTTTTCTTTCCACTGGCTTTGTTTCCTGTTTAGCGCTCAGAGCTACACAAATCCCCTGATAAGTAGCAATGGAAGCTGCTTCATTCCTCAGCAGAGATTTATTTACTAAGTCATTTGGAAAATTAAGGAAAAGAAAAAAAAAAGCCAGTTTATGTTTTTGTGAAGCTGAAGACCTTCTATGGTGAGAGGATTTCTACGCAGCACATAATGGCTTCCTCCTTGGAGACAACACACAGCATTATGCCAGACCCAGCTGAGTAAATGAAAGGTTGCATACAGTGAAGTGTTATCCCTCTGTAATGGCAATAGAACCACTCTACCAGCCAATAATGAATGAAACAGATAATAATGGCAGCAGTTACATTATTCAAACGATCCCTCAGCAGTCAGATTGTGTGTAATGATGCTCTCAATTTGACATTCTATGAAACTGCAGCTGTTTATTCACAAGCCACACAAAAATAAAAGTAGTTGACATGATTGTTCCTATTTCTCACATCAGTAGGAGCAGACGAGGCCATGTTCACTGTATGGGTCATAAAAGGTAATGGTTTCCTGATCATTTTCCTTTTCAACATAAATCAACATTAACATACATGTCTTTGATGACTCTGATTCTGAGACATTTTTGAGGGGAAAACTTGATGTTTTCCAACTATACTTGCAGAAAAGCAGAGAGAGAGAGAGAGAGAGAGAGAGAGAGAGTAGATAACATGCAGCAAATGGTGGAATGTGGTTCATCTTCTACCAGCTGAACGGCCATGGAACCATTTGCTCGCATTAATATGTTTCATGCATGAGAAATTGGGTGAGTTGCCATCAGTGTTAGTGGTTAGACCTAGCATGGCCAATTATTTGTACTTTTTAATGTTTAACTTTGTAGTGTGAGAGGTCATCCTGCAACCAAATGATCACAGAACAGGAAACTCCAAAAATAAATGCTTTACATCGTCTCCGGTGTCAGTCAGTGTAGTGGTGGTGCGGTGCTCCATAAGCCATTACCCTCATACTTCAATTGCCTCTGTGAAAGACGAGCACTTTCCCTGGTTTATAAAAACAGAAATCCAAGGGCTCCACTAAAGTGATCCTACCTGTGGCTGTCAGGTCTGCATGTTGCTGAGGCTACAGGTGAGTGGGCTGCTTAGCATGAAGACAGATGACTCGGCAGAGGCCAGTCTGCGTCTCACAGACTGAATTGGTTATCCAGTCTCCCCACCTACTCACTGAGGGTGAAGGAACCAGCAGGGCAGATGGGACCAGAATCTGACTCATTTAAATCGGCCTTGGAGTTGCCAGTTGGCGTTTAGCCTGTGAACTGAGGCAGAAAATAACACCTTCTAAATAATGAAATAAGCCTTCATTTAATGAAAGATTCAGGCTCCATGTCCTTTTACTGAATCTAAAGTCCTTGGATGAGGATTATGTTACTATGGCAAATGTCTCCCACAAGCTTGTGAGTGAGTGATGTTGTGTACTATGAATATTACCCACTCCCCCCCCCTCTCTTTCTATCTCTCCTTCTCTCATTGTTTTTCCCTGCAGTCATAGGTCTTTGACTTCACTTGCTCTGGCAGAATCAGAATTATTTTAATTAGTCCATAAAATGGGAAACTTGCTGCTGACACATCACGAAGCGGCTGCACAATAGAGGATCGCCAACCTACTTGTAAAACACAGTATAACAAGACTTAAGTATGGACAAAGGGAACATGCAGTACTACATAATAGCAGACTAAACATATGAATGTAGACTCAAGGCCAAAAATGTCCATGCATCTGTTGAACAAGGTTTATACAGAACTGTCGGGGCTGGAAAACCCATCAAACCATGACTTATCATGTTGTTCTAATTAGCCTTAGTGCATTTCACTACCCTCAACAGCAGTCAAAAATTGTATCACATTAATATTCTGCAATTACTTAGGCAACCTGCATAATTTTTTCTATGCATAATTTGACTAAACAACAAAAGACTCAGCGGTTCTGCCTGCAGGATTCCCTGTTTTAGCTAATAAACAGTCCTAAGAATGTTTTTGAACTCAGTCTGAGTTAACAATCAAAGACTATGCTCAGCAGCAACAGAAACTCTATTATTCTATGTGTACAGGTTGTAAATGCAGAGCAACTACCTTGAAGAATCTCTTTAGGCTGATATGACAAGTAACTTCTGTTACCTGTAGCTCCTCAGAGTGTGCCTGAAGGTTTATAGAGAGTCTAATCTGTGTAGTTTATTAAGAGTCAGGTAACTTCTTATAGTTAAAAATTACCTACTTTCTTATAAAAGTTCTATCCCATCCCTACTGGTCACAATATTATACCCCAATAGTATACTGTTAAACAGATTTTAAGTACTTGTGCTCCTTCAGCTGCAGAGAAAATGTTGGCATTTAAAAAAAAAAAAAAGAGGAAAAAACATGTTTTTTAAGCTTTTTTGGCTCCCTTTGTGTGTCAGAAAGATAAGACAACCTGGTATAGAAACGGCAAAACAGAGTTTGACTAGTTGTTTTTAACACATTAATCAGAAGGCCCATGGTTACTCTGCAGGAGAAAAGCTCTTCAGACCCAACTATTAAAGGACATTAGCTATAGAAGTATTCACATCATGTGAGTGGACTACTGCTTGGGATTTAAAGCTTTTTGTCTGTTCATTTGAACCTTAAAATAATAATAACAACTGAAGACAGAAGGGAGGAAGGATCATGCAAAAATAGTGGTTGATGAGTCAACTCTGAAAGTCAAAATGGAGCTGTGTCATTGACTTCACTGTTTGAGATGTTCTTTAGACGCAGCCATTTAGTCATTTACTCAGATGCCAAATGTCAGTCTGTTAAAACATGCAGTTCTCTTCTGCTCGTGGGAACTACATTTGTTGTGTTTGAATACAGAATCATTGACTATTATTCTCATTTACACTGTTTTCTCTTGCTGTTGTCAGTACTGAGGCAGTGATTCATCCCCATCCCACAAATATACAGTATATTCATATATCAGAACCGGATGTAGAAGCTCCTCCTTACTGTGTCCAGTTTCAGCCAGTTACTGCTTTGGTCAGTCCCGTCCTTCCGTCTGTGCTTTAATACTCCCCAGTTAACAGTAGATTTGTGTTCATTTACACATTTTTCTTTTCCTTGTTTGATAAAGGAAAATTTCTGAAATAGCCTTTACAAACTGCTCGAAACCATAAAATACTTATTTTATAATTGTGACACCGTCTGAACACAGGTTCACCATAATGTGCAGAGTGATTGGCTGCATTGGCATTTAAAATGATCGATCACACAGAAAACTGGAAGGGCAGAGGAAGTCATTCAACCTTCTGGCCATGTAGTTCCTGTCCTTCATTGAGCAGCTTGCAGCGTTGTAAGGAAGAAGCTCTTAAGCCAAAATTTTACCAATATCACAATGTGCATTTCAGACACATCAGAGAGAGAAAAGAGCACAACAGAATAAAAAAAAAGAAAACCACTCTGAACCACTGTGCTCTGCAGAAGTATAAATCGACTGACAGGAGAAAAATACTGTGAAAGTGGTATCTTTAAAAAATCACTGTATTTGCAAAACTTGGTCCACCAGAAAAAGTCTGGGAACATGGAAAACTAAGAATAAAAGTCTGGAGGCAACTTTCGTCCATGAATTTCAGTTTTTTTATCCATGTGGCTGAGTTGCAGCACAGGCTACATCTAACACGGATCTACATGTACATGTCGAGTTGCCACATGCACAGGCTAAAGCTACTGTATATCACAACTACACTGTTTATATCAGCGTGGAATTAGTTACTAGGAAAAAAAAAACATAAAAAGTTGTTGTTTTTTTCATGTTTATAATTGAACGGAAGAGATCAAACCTTTTCCATGTACGTGTACGTGAAATTGCACTTCGAGCTGTAGGAGTTTATTTATTCATGTAAAGAGATCCACAACAACAGAAAAAAAAACAACTTTATGTTGATATAAGACTGCCCCCATATTTTGTCTTCATAGGAAAATAGTCTTTGCAAAGCTATAGTTTGGACTCTTTCATCTGAGCAAACGACTCATTCTGATCACAGAGCAAATGAACTGTGACGTGCCAAATTTGCATGACATCAAGATAAAGAACAGTTTATGTGAGTTAATTGTGTATTTCTATAAAAGCAAATTGAGTTTATCGCGCTTTTGTTGTTTGTAATAATAGATGATTCTTTTCATGGTTCATGAGCTTGATAATTGTGAATATAGAAGTATCCATCTCATGACTGACTAAATATAATACCTGTATAGTATAGTAAATGAAAACTGTCAAACTGTGTACTTCTTTAAGTAGTTTTATTATACATATGCTGCAGTATTTACAAATGACTTCCTGAAAAGACAAATAACTGAGCTTCCATGACAAAACACTATTGCAGACATCCATTAATCCATCAATTAGTCAGTATTGGAAACCACAAACAGATGTACAGCATGTAATAATTCTCTTCTTGAAACTATAATTGAATATCAAAGGTGTTTCTTTTAATAAATATTCCATGAAATTTCCCTGATGCCCAACACATTTGCTGCTGTAAAAATCAAATTGCTTTGTGGCACAGAGCAGAAAAGAGGATCGACAAACAAAGCAGACAAATTATTATCTGCAATGAGGGGCTCTTGGGGAGATTCTGTCCTCAGCAGAGGTCAGATGTCTTGGGTCTGAGGCGCTCCCTCGATTGGATTATTCTGCTATTCAAGCAGAAGCACTGCTTGGCACACAAAATGTAAAGTGAGAAAATGTGTAAGGCGAGATGAAATGCTAATAGAAAAGACGAATTGCCCTCAGAAGAAATTCAAAGGGGGAGTGCGCATATGAGATATTTTGCAACTGAGGGCAAGGCTGATGTCTACTGCCATGTTAGCGCTGCTGTTTACAAGGACGATGAGACTCCAAGTAAGATCATCACAAAGCACAATCAGCCTTTATGTAGGCAATCATAACTGAAATAGTCCCTTTCTTTTTGAACAGTTCCAATGTTGGAATGCTTGAAGGCAGCCAGCTGGCCTGCACAAGCCGCTACCCATCGTCTTTGGAGAGCCTCTATATGTGCGGCGGTTCCCTCGTCTCCCTTGTCTCACTCGCTCTGCCAAACAAATCTGATCCTACCACAAAAATCTGATCCTACTCAGCACGAGCCAGCCACGTAGACCCCGTCATCCTGCACAAACCTGTGGCAGAGGTTCCCCGTAGCCCCCTGCCCAGTGGCCACCTTTAATTAGCCGATGTAAGCAGAGCCATATTCATTGCAAGAAAAGCTTTTCCCCTCACTAAATTAGCCTGTCAATCACAACGCACACCCGAGACTCTACCATTTCCCTCTGCTGCTGATTAATGTCATGAAGTAAGTTTATCAATGTGCCATATGTGGAACGTAATTCATTACCCTCATCTCTAACATTCAGCAAAAATCATGTCTCGCCTCCAGATTTGTGACTGTCCATGCGCAGAGCTCATATAGCACATACACAGTAATGGTGCTCGTTAGTATGCTAATGTAAATATCAGTTTAACACTCACCTACACTTTCCAGGCAACATGTTATGAGACAAGCTACTATCCCCCTCCAGGTTGACATGCATCATGGGAGAGGTACGCTGACAAGGGTAGCCATTAATCAAATTATCCAAAACTGAAAAGACAAAATTATTTTTTTTCAATTAACAAATATGAGCCTGGGGAGTCACAGCTGGTTACATATGCGGTAACCTGGGGTTCATACAAAGCTGCTTTGAATACATGATCAGACTGCATTTATTCACCAATCCTCTGATTATTTTACAAGCCTGAAAAGACTCATCCAGTGATGATTTATGACACAGCCCATTTAATTTTTGCAGTATGCATTTATTTTTTTATCATTGTCGGAGGGAAGAATATTAGTAGGTAAGCTGTCAGGGGTAAGCCTCCATATTTATTACATTTTTACAAATTGGAAAACATGCATTCCCAGACTGGGGCAGTTCTATGATCTACTCAATCAAATGCCGTTTTCAATTAGGCTAAAACGCATTTGTGAATTTACTGGCAAAAACACTTTTCTCAGTCAAGCATCTCAGCTCTGGAATGGATCGGCTGTTTGGATATGATACTGCTTTATTTGGTTTGCTTCATGATTCTAGCACCGAGCTTGAACATAGAACTGTTCTGCTATAAGGAGCTGTAGTAGTTAACACAGCCATGGAAAAATGGGGTAATGTGGCAACTTAAGGACAGGTGCTACAAAATATTAATCACTGGGTTGTGAACAGCTTGACCTCATCTACCCCTCTTTAAATGCATAAATGTATATCCAAATTTCTAAGCACACCTAGCCAGAGCCGCAGATGTTTCCATGTCCTGCACCACAGTGCATGACTGCTAGTTGGATAATACCTTTGAGAGGACTTTATGTCCGCAAAGTGGGTCAATTACTGTTATGAATGTACAGTAGCCTATGTGTTTTATGGCAAATCCTATTCCATGTAACATACTACTGCATGCATGCACCACCGCATACTACAGTGCAGTATGCTGTATACTTCAGTGTACTGTGTAGTCACATGATCACCGACAGTTACTTTCCAGACATTTATAGAAGCTTGTGTAATGCTTTTACACAGAAATTTTGGTGAAATTATTTGATGTAAATGACATTGTTCATATGTCAGTTGTTACTTATTCAGTGTTTCCGTTGAAACTATCAGCTCAATTCTCCTCATCTTTACTTGACATTCCTAGACTTTGGCAGCAGCACATTGCATGTCTGTTGCAGGTATGGTACTCCCTCAGTGCAGTTACACAGTTATTTGTCATTGTGATGCAACATAAATATATTGTGTCAACATTTTCCTTGAGACTGGAGCTATGAGCTAGGCAACAATTGCGGAGGAGGAAACTTATAACTCTGGGTTATAATTTGCAAGATAAAATGTAATTATAAGATTTTTTTCCCGGTGTGAATATATTCTTTAGGCTCAGACAAGGCCTGCATGATTTTGTGTTAGCATGGATTAGCTGTTTAATGTGCGCTTTGTGGCATCTTAGTGACACATAGATGACTAATCTGTGATCTGCACGGTTTTACAACACAGTATCACTTTAACTGACTTGAAACCTCAGAGGAAATGGTACCAGAATAGTACCTAATACATAGTGTCTGATGCTAACTTCTCTCAAGATATTCCAAAATATACCAATTCAAGGCTAGCTGAGCTGATCTTGTCTGTGGAAACGTGACAATAGAGGTAGCATGCTTATTAGCTCATTTCATAATTGAACGGCCCAAAAAATGTCATTGTTTCCACCAGTGATAATTTGTTTGAAAATATATAGTAAATAGTTCCATTTCAGCTAATACACTTGTATGTGTATATTTAACGTGTGTAAATGGTGAATTCTGACACACTTCAGCATAACAAGAGACGGTAATGCAGCTAGTTACTTCCTACCGTGAAACAGTGGTGCACTGTGTGGAATTTGTAGTATACAAGTGAGCACTTTTAGCAGATTTGTCACCTAATGCGTTCTATTTCACTACTTGAGAGAAAATATCAGAATGGCAGTAGTAGATAGAATGAGCCATTTTGAACAATGCGGTTTAAAGAGGAAAAGGTTTACCTAATGATGTTAAAGTGTATCACTCAGTAATAGTTTTTGCTGCACACTCCTCTCGCCTCAGAACCATTTTTGTCTTTGTTGTTCAAGGTGCCAAGAAGTGGTGAAGAATAAGTATGAGCCAGGGATCCGGCATGAAAGAGCACAGGGTCAGCAAAGGTCACAATCTCTGTGTCACATTGGTGCTTTTCAATTATTTATCCTGCATTCTGTAACGAGTTCCTCTCATAATAGATCCACACTTTCAGAATAAAGAATCAAGGATTTATTTATCTATGAATCATTAATTCCTAATATGCTGTGCAAACATCGGCCCATAGCTTTCTCTGCTCTAAATACCTGCTCTGCCAGCCTGTCAGCAGTGAGACAGTTTCCATGGTTACAGGGACACTCGTATGTTCACATGTGCACCAGACACCTGTGCTACATTGTCTAATCTAGTACTATCAGTGTCAATACAAAACACTGTCTGAAATACTTTCTCAGGTCAGGTAAGTGGACTGCAGGGTTTATTATTGAACACAACAGTGAAGAGATCAGTTCTGTTACGCTACGGATATTGATCCTTCATGTGATAACAATTGTCTTTGTTATACATGTATCAGTAAAGTCTTCTTTGAAAGTCCTCTTGTTCATAATGGCTAGAATAAAACATGGAACAACAAAGTGGGACAAAAAACACACCATAGGGGACACATGTCACACCTTACATGACCCATATCACAAAACTGATTGATTTTCTTCCAAGAGAAATACAAGAGGAAAAATCACTTGGGAAATCATATCAAATTACGGTTTTGTCTACAGACTAATAGTGTTATATGTTCACATATTGGTTCTATTACCATCCTGGAATAGCAGATTGCAATCTCCTGTGAATTCAGTGTCGGCAGCTATTACTTCTTATTTAATTTGCATGTCAAATGACTCAGGAGTGCCCCCTCAGTCATTTACTAGTCTATTACTGTAACAGCAATTGAGTGGATTGACACATTTCCCTTGTCTGTGAGTGTAGTATAATGTGGTGATAACTGATTCTTGTAGTGTATAGTATTAAGAAACTTTCTGTATTATAAAAATAGAAAAACCATGTATTCCCATAAGCAACAGCAAACAAAAAATAAGTGTATCTGTGACATTTATTTGATGAAAACGATGACAATAATGATCTTCAGTGGATCAGACATCAAAGACAGGCCTGGATATTCAGATACTATTTTTTTTTATTTAACTGAAGATCTGTATCATTTATCTATGAATGTCTGTGTCCACATTTTGTATCTTATTTGCTATCCATGTTTAGAGGCCTCTGTGGTCAGTTTCAGCTGCATGTTGTGTTTACTGTCAACTTGCAAAATCTGTTGCTTTAAGGATGATTAAAGGAGGCTGCTGGAAGAAGCAGTATGCGAACATGATGGTGATAAATTTATTATCAAAAAGGCTTTAGCGCTGGGCGGAATAAACATGAAGCACATTATCTCATGATGAAGATGTGGGGTTGACTCCCTGAATACTGAGGAATTTTTCCAAACAGAGGTTTGGAGTAGCAGCTAGTGATTAAGTTGTAAATCGAGAGGCGGCAGAATGGGTGCAAACTGCCTGGAGGATAATAGCCTGTTGTTTCAGGGGGTCAGGGAAACTAATTATACCACTTTTACATTACTACTCACTCTTATTCAATTCTGCTGAAGAGTAAAAAGTGCATGTCATTTTTTTATTTGTTCACTTCCAAAACATCGGGCAGGGTGCCATCTGGAGAGAAATTATCTGGGGAGATGTGTCAAGTTTAATTCAGAACAGCATGTTGTGGGTGTGAGAGGAGTGCTTGGGAAGGAATTATTGATTCATCAAACTCCAAATGATGTGCTCTTTTTCAAACAGAAAACTAGAGCAGTTTTGTTGTGTGTCTTGCTACTGTAGCCCTCGGGGAAACTCACCAGAGATGTTTTCAGTAAATCACATCGTATTCAATGTCAGATTTATATCGGGGTTTATATTGTACAAAATGTACAGGGCGCACTTTACTCTCCAGTCTTACACCTTTGATGCTGCCACAGAAACGGATCTGTCTGTCTTACTGCCACTAGTAACAGAGCTTCAAGTCATTATCTGGCTTCAGTATTAAAAAGTCCCCTGAGTTAGGACACTATGTTACAGAGATGGCTCCCATACCATGCAGCTTATATAAGACTTGTATCAACTAAGAGATACACATGAATGGTGCCTGCAGATCGTACAAGCTGCCAAAGGTTTTACGGCCACTGCTTGGAGGCCCATTAAAATAACACTCTGAACTCAGCTATAACTCACACTCCTGGAACATCTCCACATTGACCCATTGCTGCTTTGATTGGCCGTTTCTGTCAAAAGATTCGCCGTCACCACGGGGAAGGTTTATGAGGCACAGCTAGACGCTGTGTTTATTTTATGACAGGCTTTTCAAATAAAAACAGACAAAGAAGAAGAAAACACAGGCAATATCATTAATTCCACCACATAGCCATGAAATGTTGTCTTGTTTGTCTACTGTGGTCATTTTTTTTTTCCATGGCATGTTGTTCAATCTCTCCTTTATAGCCCAGCTTTGCTTGTTTTATGCAACTCATTTAATTCAGGCAAACTTTCATACGGTCTGTTGGATCTTATTACACTTCCAGCTGCATCTGCGCTGTATGTTGTTCTGAAATGAATGGTGTTGAGTGCATTATGAGAGCCGGAACAGTGTCTGGACTTTCTACTGACTGTCTTGATTGGTCATTATTCTGACAGTCTGCTTCAGCATCACTGCAACTGAAGTAAGTTTTACATTTTTAGATATTTCCGACCGCAGGGATAAAATGCTGACTTTGATTCTGGGCTGGTCTTCTGACAATTTGCTTTACATGGCTGAACCTTAGATATTACTGCCTGCACAAGGGTATTAAGCCTTTGTGTGCAGTTTATAATGTGTATGTTTCATCATTTCCTCACTTTGCTTTTATGATGCGTAACCTGTTAGTCTGTTTGAAATCAAGGTGTAGAAGTAGGCTGGATGCAAGTCAAAGCACCAGGCAACTTACATAAGTACTGCTTGCAGGAGCAGCAATTTTTTACTTCACTCCTTCTTTTGTAGTTAATCCTGTTCTAGTTATTTTATCTGCTGTAAAGAGACTAAAACATCTCTCATAATGCTAATGAGAAAATCCATGCACACTCTCAACTGCATAATACTTTTCATAATGAATGATACACAACAGCTAAAACAAATCTGCATAATTCCACATTACCTGTATTATACATGTGTTTTTCATGCGATAAACACGGGTAATATGATTAGGTCTGTTGTTAAGACATCGAACTCCAGGCAACATGGCTGTTACAATGTCCTGCAGTTTAATTAAGATGTATCTAAAGGGCACTCATGCGCAGGAGGAACTCGATTAATCACTGTGTTCAACAGCAATAAGGTGATGGAGTCTTATTTCTTCCTATCAACAAAGACCTGACTTAGTGCGTAAGTGAAAAATCAAGGTCTGACTATGACACACTGTGTGACACATTATAGTGCAGATGAACTGTTCACATCTTTTCAAAACTGCACACAAGCCTGGAAGTGCAAATGAATGGAGTAAATGTGAAAATGTTGAGCGCTACAATAGCCAGAAATTCTTAAGCTATGTTTATTATTTGCTCTAAATGGCTATGTTCATATATATGTCCATTTTGTTTTTTAGCCCAGTATCACGAATCACATTTGTACAGAAATGTATCTACAGCATACAGTCTGCACTGTGCATAAATAGTACTGAACACATACGCTCTTATTGGGAATTCACATCAAAAGCTAAACATACTCACAGCATGAACTGCATTGTTGTTTGATTCCTTCACATGGTGTAGTGGGTAGGAGAATGTGCCTACGGTAAAACGTGACAAAAATGTAACAGAAAATCATCCCTATCTATAAAGACGGTCCCTCTTTACATGATTGTAAAGAGGGGCGACGATGATGATTTCTGTTGTTTGTTCAGTGGTTTTAACAAATTCTGTTCTATTCTATTCTGTTCTATTCTATGTCTTTGTTTTAACTGTGGAAACATAATTTACCTGTTTAAAAAGCTTAATCTTTTGCAATCATCTGTCTTTTAAATACTTTGAATTAATATGAATTACTGTGATTCACTGTTGTAATTCCATCCGTCTGTCCATCCATCCATCCATCCATCCATCCATCCATCCATCCATCCATCCATCCATCCATCCATCCATCCATCCATCCATTCTATGCTTCTATCCTTGGTAACTGTGTTATTTTAACCTCATTTCATACGTCATCATTGCCAGGCCCTGTGTGTTACCCAAGCCTATCTATAATCACAACAGCGTCTTACACAGCAGAGTCTCAAATAAGATATTAGCTGCCTGGCAGTTGTATTAAAGACCATTAGGGAGATTTATTGTTCTATATAAGAATGCTTATTTGAACCAAACATCCATTTCACATTTCCAATGAGTCATGCTCGATTAAATTCAATGTGTTGAAGATGGAAGGGAGTATTATTAAGCTGAGTGAGTATGTGAATTAATTAAAGTCCTACTTTTTAATTCAATATAAATGTCAAGTTCTCTGTGTGGCAGGATATTGAAATCAATCAGACTTTAATATAAAGGGATCCTCTGCCTGTGACAGGGATCAACACGTCTGCCTCACATGTTGGCGGCTCGTGCATGGGAGTGGGAGGAGGACTAAGGGCTCAGACTGTCTGTCCTGTGATCAAGAGCTGTGTTTCCATGTGTTTGACACCAGGCACTGAGAAATTGCTCTGAATCATCCTTAAGAACAGTGATTCACCACTGGAAAACTAGATTTGTTTTGGCTACTTAACACTCTGTTGTCAGTGTTGATAGGAATATATCTCCTTTAGCATTCTGTCACATCCAACCACAATTCAACGGTATGGAAGTGACAGATAATCCCTGGTTTTATATGTTCCTTTGCAGCAACTATATGGGGTCTGTAGTTCAGTGCAGGAAACAAACTCATGAATTTCCCCACAAAACATTTCGTCAGTATTTTGGTTTTTTTTTTTGGTAAAAAAACATATATATAAAAATGGAAAATTACCATATTCCTCCTGCTATTGTCAATCAGGAAGATAAATTTATTTCATCCACACAGAAATTCAACAAAGCAATATCAAATGTGATCACAATGTAAGGTGTGTGCTCTTTGATACAGTCTGTATTATATATCACACAAAAAGGACAGTAAATTGTGGTGTTGTGAAAGCACTGAATTCACATAAAGCCCGCCCTAAAGTGTGTACATGCAGTAGCCTGCAGTGACAGCAGACTGACAAAAAAAAGGTAATTCATGTAATGATAATATGAATAAATAGGGATTCAGAACACTAGCGCTCAGTTAGATACACAACTTATGCATAAGCAGTTTTATTTTTTATATAATTTCCATCAGTGGTACTGGTACTACGACAGCGCTATGAATCAAGATAGAATTTGACATTAATATTATAAAGGTACATTTGCAGCCGTGACAGGATGTTACAGATGTGTACATTCTGATAACTAACTTTGCTGTCCTTTATCTTCTCTGCCTCTGGCCAAGTCATTATCACTTGGGCCAGATGCAAAGTTGCAGGTACTCATCATCAAACCAATTTATATTTTAATGAGCATGACATTAGATGGAAATGTTGAATAGGCTGTGCTCAGTGATGCTAAGCAAAGGCAGGGAGGCAAGTCTCGAGTCCTATTAAAGGAGGAAGAAAACCAGCTGACTATGATTTGTGGTAATTGGCAAGGCGTTCTGCTTGAGAGCGCATACACAGCCCATTCAGTCACATTGTGTGGCTTTCTTTCAAAAAGCAGCAAAAAGCATAATTATGTTTATTACTTTTCTCCACACAAAGTGAGTGCAATCGATCCCAACTGGATGGCTTCAGTCTCTCACAAGATATGACACTCAGTAATATAACACCTAATTATTTTTGCTGACTGATCTGGAGCCAGGCAGCGTTCACATAATGAGCTCCACTTCTGACCTTCCCAGTTGAGTTGTTGGGCTTCCCTGCAGTTACAGTTGAGTGCTAAAAATTTGAGTCAGTGTTAACGGTATGATCCACTGGCGTAAATGCTCATCATGTGGAAATACCGACCGCAATGGTTTCAGTTCGGCTCGTGAGACGTGTGTGACGCTTTGCCGAGGGTAAGAGAGCATGGTGTCACTTCGACAAAAACTTCTAAAACAACACTTTTTTTCCATCCAGAAATCAATTTCAGACAGCTTTTGACAAATCTCATCAGGACTACGTGGTTATTTACGTATAGGCAGTACTTCATCAACAGCTTCCTGACTCACTCGTTAGGATACAAACTTCCAATAGGATTTTGGTGATTTTACATAATTTCCTCGACTACATTAAAACTGGGCAGGGGCCTAATCATCCTGAATAGAGTTAAGGGTTATACACCTAAAGGTTGAGTGGTAAAATGTACTGGCATCAAGCGATGAACTTGAGAACTGAAAACCAACTGAAAACACAGCGTCTCACCCCTCTGTACCGTTAAAAATGTCATTGGAGCCAGTCTTCTGTTTGTTCAAACTCAGGCGTTGCAGAAGCCACACTGTTTCACATTAATGATGCAAACTACGGTGTATCACCAGTCTATTTTGCTCTGCCACAGTCTTCAAATGAACAATATGTGAGTCTCTCTTAACCATGTTGCTAACTATGTAAATTAAGTTTTGGATGAACGTGGACTGCAGTGTTGATGTTACAAGGCTCATGATAATGAATTTAATTGCACAAACTACATTTTACAATATAGACATGTTAATCTGGTTTGATAAATATTTCTGAAATAATTATTGTTGGTCAGTATCCAACATTTAGTTTTACAGTGAAGTGAGTGACTCAACAATATCATCATCAGCAGCATATAAACCTGGCAGAATGTATAATGTTGTACATATGTAAAACAGAAATGTGACTTCAGCAAATAAGTTATGAAGCCGACAGGTCTCTATGCGAGTATGTGTCATCCGTTGCAGTGACAGAAACTGGTCCATTCTTACTTTTTAGTCCACTCAGATTCCTGTCAGCTCTCAGATCAAATGACCATTTTATTACAGGGTGAAAATTAACTTCAGCAAAAAGTCAAGTCTGGACATTAAATATCCATTTGATGAACCGGAACTTTAAAACAGCACATGTAGGCGTAAGTGAAAGTTAATTACTATATAACAGGGAGGCTCTGTGGCTGCCTGTTACTGCTCCTGTGCAAAATTAATCTCAATAGTGCAATGTAACAATTTAATAATTTAACATTTTTCAGTTAATAATAAAATATTCCAAAAAATCAAACAGGCTTCAAACATGCCATGGTCTGTTGTAACCTTTTCAGTTGATTTTACTTCAATACAAAAATTATGAGCAAAGGTTGAAATAACCCAAACTCACACAGCATAAATAAAGCAGAACTCTGTGACACCAATTTACTGTCAATCATTTGGTAAAAGGAGAGCATGACAAAGTCTGCTCTGAGCTACTGTACAGACACAGTGACGCAAAGTAGCAGAAATAAACACATATATTTAAACCGATCAAACATTGATGAATGTTTCTGCAATTCCCCTGAATCCCTGATAGTTTTACACACTTATCCATTAAAGTTAAACATAGTTTTCCAGGTGCAGGAAGAATTTCCTCATATTGTTTTTTGACTGTAGAGGTAGCAGAAACATTAATCGGTAGTCTTTTTTGTTCTGTGGGAAATGTATTTGCAGAGGTCTGTCCACACAATAACAAAGCATACAGTACAGATAATCACGCCATGACAACATACAACATTAATCCCCCTTCCCACCCCTATACATGAATACAAATGAATACAAATGATCAGTTCTGTTTGTTCAGAGCTGCAGTGGCAGATGGGACAAAGCTTCTGCCAAAGTAAGATTTTCTCCATCTCCATCTCGGTCCTGAATATGTGACCGGATGGTAGCAGTGTGAAAAATATATTCAGGGGGTGATCAGTGCATTTCTGATTACTGTTATGGACATGTGGTGGTACTGTCCTTCATAGATGGGCGTCCAAAAAAACAACATTTCATCTTA
>JAPQRQ010000018.1:37199826-37221895 GCA_037367365.1 Apogon talboti | reverse complement strand
GCTAAAGGTCATAAAAGTCACGAGGTTGTTTGTTTTTATCCTGCTACCATATAATGCAGTGGGTTAGTGATCAGCACATCTGTCTGTACATCATTTTACCTTTGGAGTATAAATGGAAAACTAATCAATGTTTTTGCACCAATCTTACTACAACTTAGCAGTCATGTGTAAAACTGGTGCCTTTTGCTATTGTGTCATCTGTCCGTGTTGATTGTCATGCTGTTTGCTATCATTTTACTGCTAAAACAGAAATAGAAAACCATTGGATATTTTTCAGCTCACAAAGTACTTGACTATTCTTCTGCCAGTGTGCAAAATCAATAAACCTAAGCCACCATCACTAACAAGTACCATTCTTTGATGTTGTGTGGCCAAGGCGATACTGCATGTCACCCTCTGATATTAACATTTTTCTTAGCTTCTAAATTTTATTGAACATAAATGAGTAATTTTGAACTCAAATATCCTGCCTTGCTTGCAATAACCTAACTGACTTTATAAAACCCAACAAGTTCAGTAGAAAAAGTAGCCTTTTCACCAGTATTTAAGGTTTGAGACTCTCAGGCCTCCAGTCATTCCTTTAGAAGGAGTAATAAAGCTTCGTGAAGAGGATCTCTCTCCTCACATTCTGCTTTTATATTGGTAAATATTACTGTTTCCCCTCTCTTCCTCTGCTCTCCCCTACTGTAAGATCTATCCAAATGTAAATTCTCAATGGTATGACTTTAAACACACACTATACTTCACTTTAATGTGCAAAAACACACATGGAACATTTGCTTCATGTCTGGAACATGTATGTTCACATGTTGACATTTGCATTTACACTGTTTACACTGTTTACATTGGTACATGTATGTTTACACTGGTACATTTGTACATTTTTATACTACTTTTACATTCTTAAATTCTACCCTTTCATATATCTCTAATTTGCACATATTTCGATAGCACACTACTTTATATCTTATATTTTTCTAATACGTTTGTATCTTATTGTGTTGTTATTTAGATGTAAGTGCACTGTTGCTGGCAGAGACCCCAGGCAATTTTGTTACACAGCTGGTGTAATGAAAGTAAAGCCAATTCTATTCTATTCTATTCTATTCTATTCTATTCTATTCTATTCTAGTCTAGTCTAGTCTAGTCTAGTCTAGTCTAGTCTAGTCTAGTCTAGTCTAGTCTAGTCTAGTCTAGTCTATTCTATTCTGTCCTATTGTATTCTATTCTATTCTAGTCTAGTCTATTCTAGTCTATTCTGTTCTATTTCTGAATCTTTCTGCACATGTCCTTCAAGTCAGTCACTCCCTGGATGATGATCTTTAAACGTCTGTGCAATTCTGACATTTTGTCTTTGAGACCTGATACTATGCAACAGTGCCATCATCCTCAAATAATTTACCTGCTGTTCTTTGCTACTCACCGTTTCAGTTGGCATGCCACCAGGGACACTAAACTGAAAGTTTTTTTTCAACCACCTGCTGCTGTAACTCCACCACAACCAGTGTCTAGACTTCAGACAGATGTTATCCACAATCTTCATACTAGCCGACATTTCAGAAAGATGCGTCACATACTGGATTCTAATTCCCTTTTCTACATTTACCTCACTTCTATTTGAAATCTTCTTATTGAAATGGCAGTGGTTGAAGGTGTAGCTTTGTTAGGAGAAGTGTTATTGGCTAGAAAATAGAAAATCTTAATTGAAGTCATATTGCAAATGGCAACTCACACAGAATGCTGCACATGTAAAAGCTATATGATCATTGATTTATTAAACAACAAAATTGACTCAGTGAACCTTGCATCCATGAACTGTGCATTATTTATTCTTCTATTTGGTCATTTGAGCAAATTTCAAAACTGCTATAATAATAATAAACATTCTGTTACACTCATGACTATTTATTTATAGTTGTGTGGAGTTTTATTATTATTTTTTTTTTCCTGCAGCTCTGCCTCAGTGGTGCTCTCCTACAGCGATCATATCACTAGAGGACCAGCAACAACCACACAGGCATTACTCACCAGCCTGCTGGTCTATTGTGATTATCTACAGACTTGGCAGAAGCAGCACAAAACAGCTTGAATACAACCTGATCATCCACATAATATGAATGGTAGTAACGAAAGTGTTGTCTTTGAAATTAACTTGAAAATACTACACTTTAACCTTCTAGTAAATGTTTATTTTCTTGTTTCCTTTTTCCATCAAACGTGTGTCCTTGGATATAGTTTGTTAAAATGGGTTACCAGGCCCTTGGTCTCATTAAAATGTGGTGCAGCCAAGCTCCATTCTGTTAAAGAATGTTATCTTGTTTCAGCCAGATGCTGAAACTTAGCACTTGGACTTGTTAAAATGAAAAAACTATCAATTAATTAGCTGTATTTTTTCCATCAGCATCACAATACAAATAATGGTAAAGTTTTAGAATGAGATTTGGGGGCTTTCATTTATACCTTGAGTGGGTTGCCATATTAAAGTACCGCCAGACTCATATTGAAGAACGCTGAGACCTTCACCTTTGCAGCATCTGAGGGTTTCACTTCATTCTTCCACCTGATGCCTGACTCTCATGGTCACTGGGTCACATCAAAGACTGCAAGCAGAGAGGAAAGAAATCCAATTCCTACTGTACCTGAAGAGAGACAGCGACTTGTCAGGGTTTGATTCTGAAATACATAAAGTCTGCTGGGTGCAACCTGAGAAACCCAACTCTGCATTTGTCCATAGAAATGCTGAAATGTTCTCCGGTATCCATTACTTTTCAAAAGCCCAGCCCCAGTCATCCAAAGGTTTTATGTCTGCTAATACAGTATATCATGTGCCATGTGCAGAAACCCTGGACAGCAGTCCATCTTTAAACAATCAATGGAATGACTTCTGAAAGCGAGGACTGTGAATAATAACTGGCTCACCTGAAAGTCTGTCTATTGGCTCTATTACCCCACCCTTTTTACTGGTGAAACCACAGCGTGATTCATGTAGGTTTCTGAACATTGTGATATTATTTTCAGGCATTTAAATGGCCATTGCCTTATTCATGAGTACATGTGGTGCTGCTGCTATGATGCAGTTGTAAAAAGTGCACAGTAGTAAAGGATACACAGAAGCCGTGGATATTATTTTTTCAACAACGTCACGTCTGCGCTGCGATTTTTCTTAGATTTTGTAGCCATTTTGATACAAAAATTCTAAATATGTCGTGCCAAATTTTATGCTGGCATTCACTCTTGTGGGGAAGTCAGTATTTTTGAGTTGGATAACTTGTCTTGGCATGAACGGACACATCTTAGACAGTGTGAATCAGTGGCATGGATGGCAAATTACTGAAAAGCTCTGAGAATCCAGTCATATGAAATGATTTAAAGGTCAAGGCATAAATGAAACAACTTAAATTACACTTTGCAGAGAAACAGGTTTGATCAAACATGTTTTTAAAGCCTTATATGCTTTTTTAGATGCATTTATACTGTGCAAGAAATTCAGTAAAATGACACTATATGAAACCATTGGAGGTGATCTGGGCTGTGCTTTGTTAACCCACAATGAGGCCATATGTGGCATAAACATCAGTTTATAGTTTTATTTCACAATAGCAACAAAAGTGAACAATCCTTTTGTAGCCACAGCTGTAACTAACATCATTTCACAGAGCTTGTCTAGAGCTTTAGCAGACAGTAGGGAGTAGTTCTAAGACTACAGTCGGCCCTACAGAATGCTGGCGGGCCAAGGTCACCTCTTTCCTGCCCTGTATCGAATGCCAGTTGACAAGAGAAAAACACGCCTTGCCTTCTCAGATACTTAAAAGAGCAACCATTCAAGGATTTAGTAGACTTGTAGTCCTTTTTGATGACGCAACACTGAGTAAATACTTTTGTGCCCTAGAAAACTTTTTTTCATTTCATGTGGGAATTTCTTTACTCTGCTTGTGCAGTCCTGGACATATACACAGTCTTAATGCATATTCATTGACTTTAGGCTGAGTCCAGTGAAAAAAAAAATGGGAATGACTCCAGGATTAAAAGCACTAATACAAAGTAAAAATATTTGTAAATAATGTGTGAATGGTGGCAACCAGTATTTTTTTTTTTTTTACAAGAATGAAGGTAAATTCAATATAAAACCATTATCAGCTCTTTAATAAGGACGTTGCAGTGCAGTACATCTGACATGGTACATGTTGCTGTCCTCATACGCTCCACAATAGATCAGTGAAGGGATTGTATTTGTATGGGAGACAGCAGCACTGACATTTCCAGGTGATTTCACTGATGGAGGAAAGACAGCGAAGCAAAAGGATTTAAAAACTTATTAGAATGGATCCTATTTATATGCAAAAGAAAGCTTTAAATGGTCCAAAAAGGCCACCGTTTTTACCTATGAATTTTTCATATTAATCACATTTTTCTCAGATACATTTTTGTGACAGTGACAGCCTTATCTATTGAGATTCCATTGTTTCCCACCATACTGCCTTTACTTTGTTCGCAGCACTAAGCTATTTCCAAACCACCAAAGTGCCAAAGAGCTGTAATGGGTGACTTTTTGCAACATTAACTATTTATTGGAATTCTGTGCTGCACTTTCAAACACCCCCCTGCCATCCATTATCCTTGAGGAAGAACAATGCATGGATGTGAACACAAATTCCAGGAGAGGATGAATTTGAGTCCATTTTTCTAACCTGGCAATTCATTTGTCATCCTCACAGCCGGAGGAGCGGCTGCTACCTCCCAGGTCTCTGATTAAACAGGAGAGAATTAATAACAGGTGTCGGAGGAAGGAGAGGCTCTGCCTATTGAAAAAAAAAAAAAAGGTTCCCTGGGAAGAAAGGCCAAGCAATAAGCCACAATCTGCAATTAGAGCAAAAGAACAGCAGGCACCTTGTCCCAGAGTGTGTTTGCTGGGTCACATCAGTCTTCACCAGTAGCAGGTGGTGTAGGGGAATAAAAATACAGTATAGCTCTGCTGGATGAATTTCACAAAAACTTATTAGGAAGTTGTCATTTATAAAATACTGTTCTCGCTTCAGTCAAAGGTCTCTCACTGTAAATTGATGCAGAGATCTTTCACAATATATCTGCATCAAATCTGGACTCACGATGGATGACTATACGTAACTTGCCCTTTAAATGTATCCACGGTGAAAAAATGGCAGAGTCAAGGTGCTGCTGGAAGCCAACGTAACGAATTCAGGAGAATCTTTGATTACCTCTAATGTGGTTATAGGTAATGGTGACCTGTCTCTAAGGAGCCAAGCCAGAGCTAAATTATATTTCAAATCCATTAAACCTTACCTCAGATCCATGATTTGCTTCCAGCAAGCAGCTACCCAGGGCAGCAGGTAATTGAATTTCAAACCTGAAGCCAGGAAGCAGATAGGCCCCTGAGCTAAGTCCCCCGCATAAGGTGGAATACTGTTATGCATAAAGTCATGATTTATTTGTGCCTATCAGACTTGTAATAGGCTGCTCTCTGCCATACAGAGGAATAACCCCATTTGTTGAAACAACACACTCAAGGTACAAAAAAATTAGATTGCCATGACCATCAGACATTACCAGTTATTAAATTCCGGCATTTAACCAGACTGCACCAGAGGAGCCTTAAAAGGATAGAGGGGCATGCATAATTACACAGATAGGAAAATCTGAACAAAGTACTTCTGCCATGCTTTGACTGATGTGACTTCATAGGTTTCCTGCTACACAGGTTGGGATTATCTGCCCCAGGCTGTTCGCCTTTAACATTTTGAGTGTTGTCAGAAGGTGGATTAAAGCTTCAAAATCCCGCTTTTACCCAAGGAATTTAAAAGAATCTCATTTACTCATTTATTAGATAAAGTAACAGATGAAAAGCAGCAGTAATAAACATATCAAATAAAAATTTAAGATCCTATTTAGTGGGTGTTGAAATAGGAACCTGTCTTTATAAGCAGACTGGTGACAGCCAGACTGTGCTGTAACCTTGATGTGTCTAATTGCTTACAGTGGGCTGAACTCTCAGGGCGACTGGGCTCTTAATAGGAGAATCATGCACTCAGGGAAAAGTATTGGCTCTGCTTTCTCCTTGCTGTCATCCCTGCTATTTCAAGACATCCCTCAATGTGGAGTGAAGACAGACGACACCGCGCTCAATAGTAAATCAATCATTAGACCAATTTACCAATTAGGCTCATTGTACTCTAAAAATAAACACATCGCAGACCTTCTACACTCTCTCCCTCATGATACCACATCAACATCCACTTCAGTGATCAGAGCACGTGCAAACACACAACATCGATCAAACTTATGGTGGTCTTTGTTTTGTTTTGGTTTTTTTTTTTGAAGGGGGGGGGCATCTCATTTTCATCATGCAAATTGACAAAGCATTATCTCTTCTTCACAGTGTTCAGCTGTTTTGTTCTAGATTTGCATGCAAGCTACGGTTAAAAATGAGCTGTTCATAACGTATATAGGCACCGCTTTTAACACACACTATAACCATGCATAGTCTGTAGCTAATGCACGCTCAATGCCCACCTATATAAAGCAATACCCGAGTGTACACAGCGATTAATAATGCAAGTATTCTCTGGGTGTTCAAGCCAGTTTTATCGAAGCAAAACTGTGGAAAATTGGATAAAAATATCCACTTTTATACAGATATGTGTCTCTTAAAATGTGTGTGGTTACATCTAAAAGTCTTGGAGTTAAGATTGTGAGATGTACAGTAGTATATAATTTATAGTGGAAAGAGAGGCATTGTAATGATACAACAGCTCTTGGCACCATCACCTCCCCTGGCAGCCCGTCTCCTGCTCTCAGCTTCAACGTTGGAGCTGCCACTGCTGCTGCTGGTGTACAGCCTGCCAGAGCTCCAGCATGCTCTACCCACCTGTCACCACGCAGAGAAAAACATTTCATTCACACCGAAGATACATGTCAGTAGCTCTCACAGAGAACCACAAGCATTTACAATAACTGTCAAATCACTGAGTTTTGGAAGAAGGTATCCATGCCTTTTTCTGATATATGTATCTGTCTTTTAAACCGTGAGCATATACAGACAAGAAATATCACAGCAGAATCATTTTATTTAGTAAGTGCAGCAGCTCTTACAGGAATTGTTGTGGTGTTGCAGTGTCAGAAAAAAAAAGAGGCCCAATACTTGTTCTATAGGGATTAGAGTAGTAATAAGAACACTGACATGTGTACAGTAAATACATTCAGCATTTGCATTGGTCTGAAGGGACAGTATATACTGCACTCATCAGTACCTTTAGGACAAGCTCTTTGAGGACTTAACAAGCCAGACAAGACTATAAAGCTCAGAACTGAGGAAGTGTTCTGAGACTTACTGTGAGTCTTTCAACGCCTGTGTTGCTTCTGTGGACGACCTCCCAGAAACCAAGTGCATTCCCAGAATAGAAAAAGAACTGGTTATTGACTCCACAGTACGCCCAAGTGGGCTTTATGATTTAGTGCAGTGAGCCGTCAACTCTCCGAGCAATGTGCGGCAAACAAAAAAACATTTTATCAATATTCCATCAGGCAAGAATCCTCTCCCTGTTAATATAATGCCCAGACGCAGCTTAGCTCCCCAGAAGTTGGTGCATTCAGGCAGCGGCCTCTGGGCTGTGCTGCTGCCTGCAGCTCATGGGACACTGCTGAATTAAATTGAATGCCACTAGCCGTGCCACCATGTTGACAAGCATGTGTTTTTGTAAACAGTGGGTACTTTTTATCACACAAGGTTTTGTCTTTTGCAGTTCACTACAGTTATTACAAGCTTTACTTTATATTCCATTTTAACAGTTTAAAGCATACCAATTTTCTATTGTTGAGATTTTAACTACAACTATGTGCAAGAATGTTGTTTGCACACACAATCATGAACTCTATTGAATTTCTGTGGAGTTCTTTTGAAATAATAGACAAACAAATACAACAAGGACCAAGGTATCATTTCTGAGCAGGAGTGATTTTGTCTTTTCTGTACCTATGTAATTTTCTTAATATAATATACAATTTGGGTTTTCTATGTTTTTGATAATCCATATCCCTTTAGGGGTGAGTTAAATTTAGTTTTATTGTTGATTTTTGTTTTATGTATTATAGTTATCTCCTATGAGTTTGTTTAGCCTTATTGAACAGTCTGTTTGAAAGTTAGCTCAAAAACTGAAGGCAATTAGGCTTTAACTTAGAGCTCAAAATACAGATGGGAAAATAAATATTTATATTCAGAATTTTTTTTTTAAAGGGAAGTAACTCACCACTTGTATGATATTAAATGTCATTGAATTAATTATGTATTTGCAGTGTATTCAGACGAATTAAAGAATATGCCAAGATTTAGAATTTTTCACGGATAGTTGTTTTGCTTCAGGTATATGTGCGGTAGTCATGCAGACTTTTATATCCCTTCAAGATCATTGAGTCACTGCTTCCTGTCTCTAAGACAAGACTTAACAACAGGGGGGCTGGGCTTCCTCAGCTGTAGCCTCCTAACTGTGGAATAAAGTGGATTGGATATTTTCAGCATAGTGTAAATGAACTGGATTCCAAATATTTCTATTTATTTGTTGAAATCCATAACATATAAAACAAACCAACCAATGTTTAATGATTACTGATGAAAGCCAGCAGACCTCACATTAGGTTATAATAACCTGTGGGAGGTTAGGCTCCATATTTAAGTACAGTATGAGCTTTCTATGCCTTTGGTGTTTGTGCTGTATACTGTCCATAGAGAACAGAAGGGACGTTGAAATCAGTGAGGCTGTGCCCAGTGGAGACACAGCACTGCTTGTGCTGTGGATTATGGTATTCATCATATGGCAGCATGCCATTAAATGTGGTGTGGTAATCCAAACAGCCCTCTGTGATAAGTAGATGCTGCTGTAGATGACTGTAACCCCAAGGAGAGGCAAAGCAAACTGCTGAAACAGAGCCCAGCCACTTCCACCAGCATAGGGAAAGCCACAGGCTGCACTGAGTCCAACACACTTCACAATCATCAAAGGAGTTGACAACCCTCAGTGAAAATCAGCTGATCTGTGCCTTATGATCAGAGTAATCAGTACAGAATATGCTTCACTTGAATCTTTTTGACGATTGATTCATGTAGCCCCAAATGCATTTTAGGTGATACTGCGCAAAACCCCAATGAGCCTTATGAGGGTTTGGTGTTGTAAACTGCAGTAATTGTTATTTTACTCTTCTTTCTTTTATTACTGAGATTTGACTATTGGTAGTGAAGCTGGGAGTAAGAGTGTTTCCATGGCAGCCAGGAAATCCAACATCAGCAGAATAGTCCAATTTGCAGTAAAATATCTGCATGATAAGTTACATTTTATTCTCTTTCTCATTTTAAAAGACCACTTGGAACTGTAAATTCGAAGTGGCCTGTGTTTTACAGATATTATGACTAAACTCAAACCCTTGAAACTAATTGTTCAATGTAATTTAACATCTGTGAGTGCAAAATTCTAGTTCGTCTGAGAAAAGACTTCCATGTTGAGAGGCGTTCTATTGTTAGATATATTATTGTGAAGGAACAGTTTTTACTTTTAATGTCAGTTGAAAGGAAGGTTGTATAAGCCATATCCCATTGGCCAGGGAGCTCTACTAAAAAGCCAGCTGTGAGCTGAGGTTAAATGCGGACATTTCTGAACTGCAACCGCATCATCATTCTTTCCTGACAAATTGAAATCAGCTAAAGTGTGAATAGGTGACCCCAGCAGAGAGCAGAAAAGTGGTGGGATGTGCAAAACTTGCAGACACAACACATTATGTGGTCCTTCAGTCTTGGCACAGTGGCAAATGAGGGATTTGATGGGGAGCACTAGAGCAGTGGCTTGAGTGGCAGAATGCTCCTAAAGCCCCAGCTAGTTCTAATGAGGCAGCTTGATGTAGCAACCAGGTCCACTGGGCGCAGGAGGGACCAGATGTCGCTCGTACACTCACTCATTCCTTCCAGCACAGCCTGCATTCACCGTTCAGCCCATCTGCTGCTACCAAACACAGTCAATATTTAGCCACTGGGAAAAGGACAGACACGCTCTGCACCTGGATCATTACAGTGCCTCCGGTAAATTGGAGATCTTTTTTTTTTCTCTAAACCCAACTAAGAGAAAGTAAACAACTCCTTTTCAGCCCACACTCCATAACCTCTTGGACAAGACCTCCTGATGTTTCAAATACTTCATTTCAGTTCCCTTAACAGTGTTTGCTAATGAGGAGAAAATATAACACATTTCAGTGCTAGATTGCATCCAGGAACAGTTGAATAACCCTCACAGCTCATGTTGCATGAGTCAGCAGTGAATCATGGGTCGCCAAGGCGCCACTGAGAGAAACTAACATGCAATATGCCAATTCTCGCCTGAAGATGAGACATTAACAAATTACTGAAGAGAGGAAAATAAGGATCCATTTCCTGACATGAATATCTTTCTCAGTTTCTCTTATGTACACTGTGACAAGAGTCCTAGAATTTTATCCTTTAGCTTTGGAAATCATGATCTGAAGTTGAGAAGAGAAGTTAGTGATGCAAACTTTACACAAGTTAGAGAAGTTAGGACATTTTAACCCATAAAGACCCAGTGCTACTTTTGTGGCAGTTCCCAAATAAAATGTTCTCTATTTTTAGCCTTTCTTAATTGATTTACCACCATTTATTCTAATATTATCCTTTGTATTTTGCATTTTTAAGTATAAATCAGGTATTTATGTTTAATTCACTGATCATGTAGATGTCCATAAAAGCTCAGATTAAAACAGAGGGTTATTATATTAAAAAAAGAAAATGTGACTTTTTTAATAAAATATATCATGAACTGAACATAAACCCAGTGTGTCCATCCACTGTCACTGATCCAACTCCATGGGTTTTACTGGTGAATCAATGTTGTAGAAGATGACGGTGTTTCCACTGTAATTACGGAGCCTCTGAACGTCCAAATGGGTCATATCTGATGACCATGAAAAGACAAATAACTGTATTTTACAATAATTATTCATATATATTGATAGGATTAGTGGCTCAACAGGTATTAAACATTTTAAATTGGTAGATGATTTTGGTTGCCAGTGGATGTTTGGAACTCTATGGGTGAATTGACAACTGACTTATGATTTTGTCAGAAACAGCCATAATATGTCATTCATGCAAATGTATAACATCAAACTAGAAGTACACACCAAGCTCCACAATCATGTAACTGAATAAAACACCTAATCTCATTGTTGGGAGTAGAAAAAAAAAAGTCTAGACTCCATATTTTCATGTGAATATGCCTCAAAACGTAATGAGTTTGTCTATGGGCCAATGTGCAAACCTTCCAGGAAGTTCCATGAATATTGTGGGAAAATGTTTGTGGAAAATTGTTGCTGTAGCTCTAATATAATCCTGCTGACAGACAGACCAACATACAAACTACATAAACTGTAGACATGTGTAATTACATTACCTCCATGGCTGAGGAAACAATAATTATTCATATTATGGGCATCTCAAGTGTAGAGCCAATGACCTGATCCTCTTTGGATCAGGTCATTGGATAATATCCCATCAAGTCACTGTAAAGGATGCTCTTTGGAAAATATAGGACCAAATAAAACAATAAAGATAAAAGAAATAAAGATAAATGGAACTGCTCCTTGTGGAGAACATAAAACACATTTGGTGTGGTCTATACAAACCCTACAAATTTTGATTCTGCTATTTCAAGATATCCCCCATCGCCTATATGCTCTTAGAGTATTTCTTTGCAATATGGGGCTTAAGTTTGTCCCAGCATGCAACAGTATACTTTATTCTTACCAATCAGCTTTAATAGTACAAGTGACAGCAGATTCCCAGTATGAAGCCAGCTTCAGCATTCGTAACTGATCTCTCCAGAATGGAACATATCTAATTCGTGTGTTGTGCCGTAGATATCTCCTGGGCAATCCATGGCAACTGTGGGCTCATTCTCTGAGGACTGAACATGGCAGTGAAAATGATGAAATATCAGTAAAACTGGTGTAGGATCAGGCGATATAAGTGCAATCATTTGGCTTTTCTCTTAAAAAAAAAAAAAAAAACACCCTGTTAAAAAGCCTGAAAAATCTTGGTTACTTCCTTGTGTAGGAGTTTGCATTTGTACAAATTTGTGCATGGTTGTCATGCATCACTGCCAACTTTTGCTGGTGAATTTCTTCGAGGAATGACAGCTTGTAAATAGCATGAAGAACATGCATACTCACTCATACTCACATTTGCTCATATTACAGCATGGTGTGCATTGCATCAAGCCTCTGCATTTGTATTCAGATTCATCGAAAGACATACTAAGTTAGAGCACCCCCACGCTGCTTACAAGAGAAACTTGAAAGGACTGTCAAGCTTTCTGCTTTAGATCCCAAACAAAAATTGGGGCAAGTTGCCTCGTTAATTCTTAAGTTACGACTTGGTTCTTGCCGTTGCCCTGTGTGGCTCCGACGAACTAAGGAGCTCTTACTGGGATTCATTTGCATTCTACATAGCTGTTTAGGATAGTGTGTGTGCTTTCCTTGTGCTTATTATGAAAATGAAGGTTAATCAGCAGTCATTGCTTCAAACTTTCCTTTAAACTCCATGAGATATGTGCTAAAATATTTAATACCCCTCTCAAGTCGTCTGTAAAACAAAAAAAAAAGGGTGGGGGGGGGAGGCTGATTCTTCACTCTCCTGTGTATAAAAAAGAAATAGTGGGTTATCTCACGATACTTCACAGACTCAAAGAATGGAGACTTTTATATTACTTTTGGCAATTAGACTACTGCACTTTAGCACCAGATAAGTAACACATACAATTCTAAACCTCTAAAACCCCACAGTCAAAAGATCTGTTATGCTGAACTGAAAGGTCTTAGTTAAACTGCAAATTGCCTTTCACATTAATACTGAATGTATTATTAATACAATAAAATGCAGTTTTATAATACCTCCTTTAGATGTGCATCACACTTTACAGCTCACACACGGTAAACCAATGAACATCAGAATCAGAATCGTGTTTATTGCCATGTAAGTAAACAGGGTTCACATTACTGGGAATTGAGCATGGAGTAAGTAAGAAGCATGCAGTAAAAAATACAATAAAATAAATAAACAAGTAAAATAGAGTTTCAAAATATACAATATAAACATCCTTTGCATTAATTTCAAATAATTACAGATTATTTTAGATTTTAATTATATGATGTCAGTTCAAGCAAAGTTTTGTGAATCAGAAATGAACATCAGTGTAGATTAGCTTACAGCTGTAAATGTGAACATGCAACTGAATGTGCTTGTATGTCATCACATTAGGACATGTTATCCATAAGCTCACTGCCACGGTTTCATGTCATCAGATCCGCATCTAATGGGGGGTGTTATGAGGCCAATGTGCCTTCGGGGCCAAACTGCCCTTTTCAGTTTGTGCCTCTATAATTACATTACCAACAGACATAAAACACAGAGATAGCACATTGGCGTCCACAGAAAAACCCTCCTCCAGCTCAACTGATCTGTGTAGAAAGCACAGACGATGCAAAACAAATCACAGGATATAATAATAATTGCGTGCACATGATGTTTTTTTTCCTGGAGCATTTTTATCTGTGAGAAGTAAAGCCAAGAGGGACAAACAGTAGCAGAGAAAAGCAGGAAAAGCTTTAGCAAGATTCATTCCAAGGTCATCAGGGATATTGTTGCAACCCACAAGTCTTCATGATTTTTTTTTTTTTTTCATTTCTGGAATGTAAAATGAAAAGGTTTTCTGCAGTTTGTACCGAAATTACGTCATCACAACCGAGCCTCGTTTTAGAAGCAGCTTTCCTTCCCATTGAGAGGTAGTTGGGGATGTGAATAGATATTATTATTCTTTACCAGCGTCTCCTGGTCAATAGTTTCAGGGTAAATCAAGGCCCATGAGTGCAATTCTGGTTTGTCTATCTGCTCTGATAGTTCTGCTGCCCTTCAGTCGACAGCATACAAAATGACTCCTGTTTCTTCACATAAACACTGCACAATATGGAAGGTAGCTCTCATAATCTTCTTTGATTCCCACGCCCCAATGCCCCGGTCATCACAGGGGGATTCTTATGTAGAAATCAAAAACGGCTGTTGTTTAAGTCAAACACCTTGGAATTGGTCAATAAAACGGTGTAATAAATTAACCTGAGACAACATGAGCACAAAAAAAAAACATTATACTTCTTTGAATGGTTCCCATCAAGTCACTGAAAAGGATGTTTTTATATAACAGCAGTTTCACAGGCTTGATGTTAAAGTCAGTTTAAAGACAGAATACGGTACAATCAGTTAGGTGTTTCCGGCGTATACAAGCTGCTGCTTTTGTACATAAAAAAGTCAATCTTTAAGTCAGGTTTTGTCCCATGTTAGGTTGCATGAAGCACCAAGGAGCAATCATCATCTAGTCACTGTCCTCTGTCTTCATCTCCAACCAGCCTCTGAACCTTAATTCCATTTCATTTTGTATTAACTGGTTGAGCATAGACAAGAATAATTCATGTCTTATTGGATTTAGAAATTATTGTGTAATTTTCCTTTTTTCCATGCAGAAATGGTAACTTCTCACAGGTTACAGCTACTGTTTGGCTTCTAAATGTGGTAGAAGTATCATTACATTCATGATTGGAATAGTTGTTGTACTATAAATCAGATATAATGGACTTTCCCAAATAAAGCAAACCTGTGCGACTTTATTCTGTAGAGCTGGCAATGATTATATTGCTAAAATACAAGCAATTTATGAATCCCTTGTAAATGTCTTCAGTTTCTTAGCCAACATGTCTTTCTGTGCTTACGTCATACTGTATATTAGTGTTTGTGGTTTTAAACATAGTCGTAACATTCAACATTCAGGTAGTTCGTCCCTAAATGCAGACTGCTGCCACATATACATTGTACACTGTATGTTGTTCTGTTGCTATACATCTGAGTCATTCCTCTGATTACTCACTGTGCCTGGTTTAGTTCATGTTTTATTCTGTTGTTGTTCCAGTTTAATTTCATAGCATTTAGCTGTTTGCACATTTTTCAGCATAGTGCAGCATGAAGCGGTAAAATGCTGAACCAGCTTTTTCAGTTCTACCACCAGTTTTTTGGTTTTTCTGATTCCTTCATTTAGCATTACATGATGCCGTGTTGTGTGATTTGCATGTGAGGTTCATGTGTGACGAATACATATAAAGGATTTATTTGTGATTATGTGGAACTTGAAATGATGCATATACGTTCATCTGTGAGTCAATGATGGATGGCTGGCAACAGAATAATAAGCATTCAAGCTTCAACGAGACATTCAGTGTCAGCACAAAAATGTGAAGCATCACTTTTTAAAACAGAACCTCCTGCCATCATTGTATACAATGAGCCAAATCCATAAAGAATGGAGTGCATCCACTAATTGAGCAGGGAATTTCATAGCATTCATGCAAGAAATCTCCCCATTTTAAGAACCTATTCTTAAAAGATTTTATGCTAGCATAAAAAACCCATAAGGTTTTGCAGTCTGCCCTGGTTTTCAGTCAGAGCCTCACAAACTCAAAGATTTGGAGAAAGAAAGGAACAGAAAAGCTTAGGCAAAGTCAGATCTGATTTCTTTACCCAAAAGTTTGATACAATGATAGGCAAATCAGGCAAATACATAGAAAGACAAGAACTGAGGCAAAGTCAACAAAACAAGTCGAGTTCAGGAACATGAAGCAGATGTTGTGACATTTCATACATTTATCGAAATAATGCCATGATAAAAGGATATGTCATAACTAATAACTGTGTCTATGTATTTGTCTCATTTGCATCGGTTTTGGACCCACAAAGAACACACAATCCTTTTCTTCATGTGGCCCCTGTCTTTAAACAACATGTAGTTTCCATGTAATACTGATGCCGAATTAGCATTAGAACATAATAGTGAAACATACTCCTATAGTCCTGCCAGGATTAACCTGAAAGCTCCCATTCAGCATTTATAATGTGGCGTCGACTGCTACAGCAGCGCCAATTATTGGCCTTAAATGGTTTATATGTTCTAACTAATAAATTAAATAAGGTTAATGAGAAAACCACAGCTTATAAAACATATGGTGTTTTCATTTTGACGGACTATGTTTTAGCACAAAAGTTGAAATCAAAGTTTGCTGGTTGTGCTTTGACTGCTGGCTGTCAGTGGGTGGCTCTGGCCTGCATCCACTCATTCTTGAACCCAGTGGCCAAGCAGCCTCCCACCAGCAGAAGAAGATGCCTCAGACTGTGGAGTGGAAAAAGAGTTGCATTAATTTAGCAAAGGGGATAAAAGATGCCTCCAAAGACAGGTGGGAGAGAAACGAAAGCAGAGAGGGTTTTGAAGTAGGTGGTCTCCCACAGTGTGTGCATCTGCAGTTTATGGAATGGTGAAAAATTCATGATGAGGAGGAATTGGAGGAAAAGACCTCCTCAGGAGTGCTGTAACAGAAACACTTATCATGGTTTATTTTGTTATTTATAAGGATATAATACCTGGCCTTTTTATAAGGCTGTTTTTATTTCCCTGCGAAGATTATTGGGTATTTTTGTGTGAGCTGAAAGTGTTTCATACGTGGACATATGGGGGAGGCAGAAGAATTATTTCTATTTCTGTTTAAATATAAGTGAAATCTCCCTATGTTGTTGATTTATGGATATTTAAGAGTTAATGCAAATCTGTTTTCTTCTGCTTATCTGGATCTGCGTTGCGGGGGCAGCAGCCTGAGTGAAGAAGCCCAGAGTTCCCTCTCCCACCTCCACCTCCTGTAGCTCCTCTGGGGGGGCGCTGAGCATCCCCAGCACTAAGATATAATCCCCCTGGGTGTCCCCCGGATGGGTGAGCCCCTCACTAGGGAGGCGTCGTGGAGGCATCCTGACCAGATGCCACCTCAGCTGGCTCCGATGAACAGCTCCCTCACCCTGTGTTTTATTGCGGGTCCAACCACCCTGCAGAGGAAACTCACTTACACAGCTTGCGTCCATGATCTCATTCTTCAAGTCACTACCCATGAACTGTGATCATAGGTGAGGTGTTTCAAATATTAAGAGCATTTCAGTGTAATATAGATTCATATTTATTATAGATTAATAACATATTGAGACATTTAAAACTACTATTCAGTTTCTCATCTACATTCAGTAAGTACATGTTGTATGTGAACTAAGTAGTACTTAAATGTCCCCAAATGTCCTCCTCTGCCGTACCAGGGGAATGAAGAGACACAAGTTGGGGTTCTGGGACAAGTTATTCCTCATGGAAGTTTGGCAGCCTTTTGGGACGGGGAGAAGTGTATGAATGAACATGACAAAAAGCTCAAATATAGCTATTCTCTCAACCTGAAGAGAAGCCCAAAGAAGATTGCATCAATCATATTTCTTTCTGTTCTCCGATTACTTTGATAGATGCAGTGCAGTCAATCCTATTACTCCCGGACACAAAGGAACATTGAGTGTTTCATGCTTTTTACCAGCTCAGCACTTTACACCGATATGGAGAATTATGATTCTGTGTAATTTTGTCAAGGTCAGGTTGTCGGTTATGTTACCTCTTGCCCTTTCCTTGTACATTTTAAATTTTGTTTTGCTTTTCCTTTTGGCCCCGCCGTCAGCTCACCCTTGAGAGTGCAGCTACAGAGGAGACCTTTCCAAACAGTTAGGGAATTGCTGTTGGGCAGCATGTGGAGAAGTTGCTTTTAGTGCAGAATAAATCAATTTGAAGGAGAGGCTTTAAATCAGGAACAATGACACTGGAGTCCCATTTTGCCCGTCTCCATCCATGTGGCATTAGTTTAAGGTCAACTTCACTGCTGAGCATAGAAATAGACATTGTCTTGGCAAAGGTGTTTTTATTCCATGTAATTTCTAAAGATCAATAGAAGCAGTCAGTGACCCACAAAGGACTGGAGGTTGAGTAGGGGTCTATTTATAGCATCCTAGTGTGTTTGCTGTGCTCTGACACGCAGTTCCATTGACCCTTCAGTTGTAAGAGCAAATTCAGGCTTGTTAAAGTCCTGTCACACCTTGACGATTTAGCCAGCGTATGGGGACGTATGACAAATTAGGTGAATTTGCTGGTGTACGCCGAATAAGTTATGGGTGCATTTTGTATAAGTTAAGAGCTGAAGCATGCTGGTATAGGTCATAGTGCGGCGAGGTTGTCGAGAGATTTTGTGCATGTATAAAATTTTTCCCCGTATGTCAGCATATATTTCGTGGGCCATAAGTTGTAGGTAAGTTATGCAATTGTGACATACGTTACTTGTAAGTTAATCATAAGTCAAAATATGTCAAGATACTGTATAGTGTATCCAAAACTTTAATTTCTAACCTATGAGTAACATGCTTTGAACCTATGTGTAACTTATATCGAACTTATCTCCATTAGATGTATTTGACGTGTTCTGATCGACCTCTTTGCAACTCTTCCAGACACGCAGCAAAGCATTTCAGCACCTCCCCTCTGGACAGCGACTAGAATAGTTGTGCTGCAGGAGATAATACCTGTAATACCTAATATCACCATAATCAAATCTAGAATTCAATTTGAAAAACTAACAAACTAAAATAAATTCAACTTAAATACTCATCATTAATTTTCCAAAGCCATAGGGAGCCGCAGCAGAGGGATGAGAGATCCATCTGGTAGGCTATATAAAAATAGGTTTGACAGGTGGAAGTCGTCAGTACTCCTCGAGACCCCTTAGTGAGCAGAGCGATGGAGGATTAGGCATGAGAATACCTCCAACATCAGCATGACCTCATCAATTTGACACTGTACCAGTTGCGACACGGACAACAAGCTGGGCTTTCTTTGGTATAAGTAATCTATAAGTTATCAAAACATTCTATGTAAACTACGTATACGTTCAAAATTATGAAAAACAAACATCGACAGTTCAGCTTATGCCAGCGTTTTAGAGAAATTTTGATATGTCGGCATATGCTGCCTAAATCGTCAAGGTGTGACAGGGTCTTTAGCGAAATAAAGGTATCAGGCTTAACCAGTATCTGAGAAAAGATGGTAGTTCCAGGTTTGGTGGTGATGGCAGAATTGTAAAATTTAACTGGTGAAGTGAGGAAACGAGGTCAGCGGCGTTTCCACTCCGAACGCTTCCAAGAGTTTGTTTATGAGTCACAGCTGTGAGTTAATGCAAAGTGAATAGTGGTTTCACAGAGTGCTCTTCAAAATCCTAAACTGTAATATTAAACTCATATGGTGCGGAAGAGCAAGTAATCAATTACAAGCTAAATAAATTGGATGGCAGGCAAGAAGGGGATGGGCAGCTGATGACATATTTATCAAGGCACAATCACCACCGAGGAATTTTTGCACTGAGTGACAGATGGAGAGTGCTGCCTATTTAACAACTTCCCTGGGAGACAGGTTTTAAGGAAATGGGAACATGCAGTACATTTTAGCTGATTGAGGAGGAGACTTGTGTTTCAAAGCTGGAAGGCATGCAATAAAGAATTAATCTTTTTCCTGAAATAATAAAATGTAGGTCGAATTATGCATGTAGTCCTGCGCAGGCATCTGTCAGATACAAGAGATTCAATTCAATGATAAAAACTAATGACTTATATTTCTTAAAATTGTATTTTTACCGGACTTAAACGCCTCGCTGACCAAACAACGCCAACCGTGCTCCTTCTCAGAGATGCAAAAGACAGAACAGCCGCTGTTTAACATGTTGGTTTTTGTGGTTCATAAAGCATGTTCAAATGAATGATGAAATGTTTATTTAAAGAGATTAATTCCTTTTTACAGTGTATTATTCATCCAGCTTTTGAGGGCATCCTGACTTATAATATAGCTTGTCATATTCTCCAACTGACTGAAGCACGGCTAAATTGTCCTGAATAATTCACAGACCTGGTAAATAAAACAGCTTATGGGGCCAACGTTTGCCTGAATGGAACAGACTGAAAGAACTCTTCAATCTCCAGGTGAGGAGTCTGCTCCCTTTTCAGGAGAAGGGGATGCAAGAGAGAAATGCACATTATTTAAGCTTGGACAGACTGGGCCTTCCTCCAGCAGAAGACTCTACTGTAGGAGATAGAAGAGGGAGGGAGGGAGTGAGGGAGGGGCAGAGGACAAGCAGTTGGCAGCCTATAGTCTGGAGTGGGAAACAAACAGTACGAGTGAACAGAAGGCAGATTCTCAAAGGAGGGAAAGGCTCAACGGGCTGGACGGCACAACATCATAGACAAATGAAACCTATATACTGCAGTATATGCTGAAAACTTTGAGAACATTTTGGATAAATAGTTTATAAGAGTATCTGAAATTCACATACTGGCCAGAGAACAATAGGCTGTAAAATAACCCATCATTCGCATCCATAAAGGAGGCAAATTCTGAACAGTATACAATCTGAGAAGCACATGTCACTGAAATGATTATTATCAGTCATTTTCCGAAATTGCTTCGTTCTCGAGAGCGTTGTGAGGATCCCCAAAGGGGTGGACAGCCTGAACGTGCAGCTAGTTCATCACAGAGCTGACAACCATTCACTGCCACATCCACACTTACAGATATTTTAGATTGTCCAGTTAAACCATTAAGGTGCATGTCTTTAATGGTAGGAGGAAGCCAAGCACCAGGAGAAAACCCATGGAGACATGGTGGTGACCGTGACTGCATGACCAAGATTATTATCACAATGCAAATATTTACAGATACTCAGAAAACCCATTCAACTCTCAAGACAGCTTGAGCACATGCATGAAGGTATTGAATTTGAGGGTAAACACCTGAGAGTAGACAGTGTACAGTACAGTTAATCCTGCCCCACTCTCAGGTTTTTCCTTTTATTTAAAACAGTGATGTTGGTCAGGATTGACACTAGTTATATTGTTTTATTTAAGAATATATTTGCATTTATCCACAATATTTTATTAACATTAAACTTGACACTTGACAATAATTTTTGCATGAAAGAATCAGTGATGGTTGTATTTCTTAACAACTGTAACTTCTCATAAAATTATTAGTTGATATCCATATTCAGCTGCTGGGTACAGTAAGTATCTAACAACAGTATTAGATAGTGTTATCACCTGTGCCTTTTAGTTAATTTGTAGGTTTGTTTGGTCAGGGTTTATGGATCCTCTCCAAAGTTTGTGGGGTTTTATGAAAACACAACCAAAATAACAGAATATTAGAGGAGTGTGAAGCCCAGGAGGGGGATGAACTCTATACAGGGCTCTTCCTGATGGAAATACAGTGCATTTTATAGCTATTTTGGCTTCTTATACTGAAAATCTTGACATTTACTCTATCAAGAACACCACTCTTCTGTCTTTTTTTCAGCCCTGCAACAGAGTCTCACTCCCACTTAATGTATCCGACTTGTGTGTCCTGTTTGGCAATCATTTATCCACATCAAACATACAAACTGGGTATTCTTCTCATGTCCTCTATGCATGGAAATAAATTGCTAATAGTTTTATCTTTTTGATTGGATAACTCAAGAAAGAAAATGCTTAGTAGAAATGTAAATTGTCTGAGGTCAATATCAAGTTTACTGAGTTATTTGGTTGCATTTGGTGGGTCAGTCTTGAAACGTGCCTTTTACACTTGTCTATGTTCGAATCTTTTGTATGTTTCAGGTTTTTACTCAGCGCAGTTAACCAGACAACTCAATAAACCTGCAGCTTCAACAGACCCTGGTTCTAGGCATAGAGAACACAGTTATGCTCAGCAGCAATAAACACACTCTAACACAACATAATGAGATATGTATATAAGCATATTTAATCTAGAAGTTTGGAGCTGCTAAATTAAATATAGCCTGCTTATGATTTTATACGAGTAAAATTAAAACTTTAAATTATTTTCCCAGTGCACACCAGTGAACCAGGGTCTGTTGAAGCTGCAATGTTTATTGAGTTATCTGGGTAACTACACTGAGAAAAAACCTGAAACATACTTACTATGTCAAATGCTGTGGCCACATTGGGATCAATATCTATCTATCTATCTATCTATCTATCTATCTATCTATCTATCTATCTATCTATCTATCTATCTATCTATCT
>JAPQRQ010000018.1:37165435-37190200 GCA_037367365.1 Apogon talboti | reverse complement strand
TCTATCTATCTATCTATCTATCTATCTATCTATCTATCTATCTATCTATCTATCTATCTATCTATCTATCTATGTTTACATTGGTATAACTGATGACACTTTCAAAAGCAGTGGGTTAGGGTTAGGGTTACGTATTACTGTTATTTTTACCTTCAGGTAAGTACATTATTAACACCTAAACCAGCAAAATGGTTGCATGTCCCTCTCTCAGTCTGTGTCCAACCTTATCACTTATTTCATGTAATTATTACCAGGACAGTGAGTCAGACGTGCACCCTCAAACCTGAAGCCTGCTTTATGAGTTAGCAGTGTCCTATTCCTATCTGCCAGCAGACTCCTTTGAAATCTGGAGTGAGCATAAGCTCTGAGGAGGTCTTATTTCATTTCCAGGTGGGTTATGTGAGCATCACCAGTATGATACAGACATTACAGTCCCCAAAGAGCATCCATAGTAGATGTACCAAAATGTCAGGAATGAATCATCATCACTCGCTGTAATCCCTACCACCAGCTTCACACAAGAGAAGTAAGAGGCTCCAGCTGAAGCCTTACACAATATGAAAGAGTGCATTTGAACACCCAACACCAGGCAGTACTTCAGTGGAAATATGCAGCCGATACCGGATTGTGGATTCCGAGCGTCCTCCACAGAGGCCGCCCCACAAACCATCCAAGCCTCCAGAGGTAGTCACTCACCATTACCCCGCCTAATCACTGAACATGCTGCTGTCTCCTATTAATGGACTGACAGTGTTGGGCGGCATCTGGGATGTGAGTTGAGTGGCACAGGGTCTGCTTGACTGAGCACCTTATTGGCCCGTCAGCGCAGAGAGCTGTTTAGTGTTCTGTTTTGTGATCTAATGAGATAGCCTGCCTTGTAGTCGCTACGTGAAGGAAAGAGGCCGTTCCTAATGCTCAGACGAGCACTGCTGTGGGAATAAAACAAGCCACACTGGGTTTGGCACTGGAGATAATATCCTTACGTAAGGCCTTTTAACATTATAGTGCATACTGACTACTTAATGGCATAGCATAATATGCTAAATTCTGTACATGTAAACAGATAGTAGGCTTATAATAATTAGATTTTGTGTTTTTCTCTATATTGTATAAGGTTGGCTCTACAAGTCTCATTTTTTTTGCTAATCTGCAACTGGTGGAGCTTTACAGTATTTACAGTTACACTTACATTACAGTCTTAAAACACTGTATCAGCAGTTATGGCAGATGGTCTGCTCTGACTCACTAGTCATGTTCTTTGGTATATTTTAAAATAAAGTATGCATGGAATTAGGATAAACTCTAAAAAAGTTACTGAATTCCACAAAAAAAAGGTTACTGCAGTGTTACTACAGTTAATGGGATGTAGAGATAGGTGATAAAGCCAAAATGCTACTGTGATGAAACTTCAGAGTTTAAAGATTGAAGGATGATTTTTGTTCCATGATTTCCTTCATGATTGTTTTGTGGTTTTCGTCTTCATGGTCAGAGCATGACAAAGATCTTCTGGAGATTTACAGATCCACAGGTAGCAAAAGCATACTGAATTATGAAATAAATGACATTGTAATTATAATCAGTCAATGTTTGACAGTATTGATACACATGATTGATAGCCATTTCCTTGGCAACTTGGGGTATTCCCATAAACTCGACAATAAGGCTGACCTTAATACCAAATGGTGTGGACTAATGAGATTCAAAATTCTTCCTCAACTTCATCCATGAAAAACTCCTACTGTGTTTATTAGAGCCATATCGCTACCACTTCTGTCTGATGACATCATGTACCCTGGTTTATTCACTAAAATATGGAATGATGAATTACTTCCATACCTATATATTTTCTTGTGATGAAAAAGTACAGTTGAGTTATTGTATTTATTTTACGATAAATAAATGTCTTATGGACATTAATGTTGTATAAATGAAGCTCAACAAATCTTAAATAAAAAACTTTTACAGTGAAAACTTAATATGTTTGAATGTGTCAGCCAGTCGGTCCATATGTTGATTTAGTTCACATGGCAGGTGGTTATTACGATGGTGCATGCAGTGAACACAGGACTATATGCAGTCAAATACACTGTCTTTTCTACCAGTGCTATCTTTTAGCTGGTCCCTGCATATCAATAATTGAAAGGCACTGTTTCCAAACATCTCTTAATAAGGTACCATGAGGCAGTGTGTACTTTGAAAGGGGAGACGAACCCCAGGAATCAATAGTACAACTGTTGAAATTACTTTAGATCATATATTGCTTCTGACCCTGAAAATCACGCTCACTTGTTCAAATAGTGCCTTCCATAGTAACGGCCTGATCATTCCATGAAATGTTAAAGTTTTGGTGTCAAAATAAATCCATGGAGGTCTATCAAAGAATCTCAAGGGGGAAGACAAGCTGCCTCTGAAGATATTTGTTCACTGACAGCGTTTGCAACCTATAATCAAACTAAAACTAAATTGTTTTCATGTTCATCTCAGTCTAATCCATATCTCCTACGTTTGTCTTCACTTTTTAATATTATAGACGTTAAACTGAGCTGACACATCTGTGATTCAGCCTCAGTGTTCAAACAGCACACAGTCTCAAACTCTTTTACTACACTATTGGTATGTAAATTTGCCACGTGTAAAAAAAAAAAAAAAAAAATTGGAGTAGAAATTAAAATTCCATTAAGTCAAATGGGTTGTTGACCTTCCCTCTGTTAGGGAAAATTATGCAAGCAGAGAATTCTTAAAACTATTATGCAGAACTACTTCTCCCCAATGTAATTTTCCACAGATTCAGCAGTAGATATGAATCATTCCTCTCCCTTATGAATTAAAAGAAAAAACAACACAGAGGTATACTCATCCTGTTGTCATGGAATTATTATTCAGGGGTGTCACTCTGTAAACTACATCTACATCTGCTGTCACTGAATGTAAGTTGCAGGGGGCAGTTTCAAACAGAGAGATAAAAATGAATCCTGCTGAGGATATTAAATTATAAGGATATTAAAACAGCTCTTCAGAGGAATATGAGGTTCTGTCTATGGACCAGAAGATTTTAATAACAATAAGATATTGCTTTGGATATTCATAATAAAAATGACACAATCTTTTCAGGCTGCTTTCTTTCATTTAGAGATGTATTTATTGGTTTTGTGGTGCACTGCAGCTGAATGAAGTGGCAATTTGAAACTGAGCTTGTCTTCTTTATTATGCTATCCAATTTACATACGAAGAACAACCACATTTTCACATTGAGATTGCTTGGCGGTATTAAGGTTTGTGTATTTCTTTTCATATAGAGGACTGCATAAATTTGACTTTGATTAAAAAGGGTCAGTGTAAGCAAATTTATTTGTAAAAATGATGACCTCATAAATATTTATGTAATGATGCTTTTAGCTCAGTCTAATGATTACATACTCTGCATTTGATGTATAACTACTAATCATACTTTTTTTTTAAACAAATTACTCTGAGCTGTAGTACTCATTTGAGAATAATATCAATTGTTTTGATCTATATTATCCTATTTTACACCAAGTAGAATGAACATTTAAGTGGTAAGAAAAGATTTCAGATGACTCATTTCTCTCATTTGTAAAATGATTACATTTCTTCCATTACTACTACTACTACTATTGCTGTCCGTTTGTGCACTTTATTCAAAAATCTGCCAATCTGTATGATGTGTAGCCCGAGGTCCTCAGGCAGGAGTCTCTTGTCTTTTCCAGAGTCAAGGCTAAAGACTAAGAGTGGCTGAGCCCTGGCTGTCAGAGCCCTGGGGCTCAAACCGCCTGTCTGAGAAAACTAGACGAAGTCACTGATTATATATGAAAACTTCAAATATGAACTCACAGAGGGCTGCAGATGAAGCCCCAACACTGTACATGACACAAGGGAGTGATTACATACCTGACGGACCAAATGTACAGAGTTCCCTAAAACAACTTACTGATTTATCATGACAGTGACAAAAAAAGTTCTACTAGAAAAGTTACTGTTTCTTCCCTAAAGATTAAAGTAGTGATGCTACACCAACACTGACCTGACACTGATCAGTAGCCCACTGGGATGGTCAGGTCTGCACTGAGACAGGGGAGCCGTTGGTGGACAGACGCCAAGGTTTATGGCTTTGCACACAAGAGAGCTCGGTTTGTGTCCTGTTTCATGATGTCTTTATTCATGCCTAAACAAAACCAACCCATAACTATGGCAGTGTCTGTTGTACTTCCCCTGTGTGCTACAAAATCATGCTCCAGGATGTTCTATTCATCGATGTGCTGTCCTGAGACGCCCTGACCGAGCTAAGAATGTGACGAGTTGGAAGTGCAAATGTGCTGCTGTGAACTCATGGCTTTTAAAGGCTTGCTGCTCATATAACTGCTGATGTTCCATATATATATATATATATATATATATACACAGTATAAGTCTTTTTTTTTCTTTAAATATTAGTGTGGGTGTAATGCCCCTCTGTCTTCTTAAATTCACGTGTTACCTGATGAGGTAAAAGTGGAGTGCACTGACCTTTGCCTGATGGATTGTTTTCTTCTAAATAAAGACATCAAGGAGTTAAAGATAGTAATATGTGTGTGCATGCGAGTGTGTAGGCTTGTATTTGTGTGTGTGTGTGTCTATGTGCCCTCTAGTGAAGAAGAAGGGGGTTCTTGAAGTAGCTAGAGATGAGCTTCTGCTCTGCCATGTAATTATGTCCTCCTCTTTCACCTCCCTCCACTCTCTCTCACTTCAATACGGCGTCTCCTCTTCTCTTTTTTCTCACCTCTCTTTCTTGCTGCAGCTCCCAGCTGAGCCGCAGGTGGTGGCAATCTCTGTCTGTCCCACTGCTCTGAGTGTATACACACACAACTGAGAGCTGGAGGGCTGCTGGCCAATAACACAGGCTTTACTTCTCAGACAGCAAACCATTCACATGCACAAGCCTGCAGACGCACAAATCTTAAATATTCGTTCCTATACAAAACCGGCACATTGCTTATACATACGTACTGTAGGTACATGCATATGCACATAAGTATGGTCACTTAGCACACATTAGTGTCAGGGGGTTAGGGTTAGGGGATAAAAACCACCTTGGGATGGGGTTTTCTGAAAATATCTCAAGAAAGGAAGGTCACAGGATGATGGTTGAGGTGTCTATGGAAAGGTCTCATCGAGGTGGTGAGACTGATATGAAAACAGTTGTTGGGGGACAGAGCAAATTAGAAAAAACGCCAGTGGCCCCACTTTGGTGTCAATGTATCTACAAAACGGAAAGTCATAGAGACTTTTGTCTGGACGTGTGTGGCACATACAGTAAGTTTTCTGATACTGATGCAAAGACTGCAGTTTGGCTTCACCATATATTCTATACATGTGCAAATATCTGTACATGACCTCACACTGCACTGGCTGTCCACCCTGAGAGAGGGATCTTTACTCTTCTTGAAGTTTTTTTCCATTTTATGCCAATTAAATATTAGGTCTCCTTGCACTTGAAACCTTCTGTAATCTACAGGTTGTGTAGCCTTATATTGCTAACATTTGATTTGTGATAGTGAGTACACAGGTGAATTAGACTGTATGTGAAGACAAGTGAAGCTGAGCTTTGGTGAGTGCCAGACCAATCATGTGACTCCAGAGTTTGTAAAGAAGAGACATAATATCTGCTGTCCAAGTGGGGTTTTTTTCCCACACATCCATCCATGTATCCATCTGTTTCTATGGGTGAAGGCAGGGTACACCCACAATGTGTTGCCACTTCAGTGCAGAGCTGACATGTAGAGAAGAACAATTTACTCGCAATTTAGAATGACCAATCCAGGGGTAATCAAGACGGCATTTTGCTGTCAACAAATTGCAAAATACTAACAATGGACTGGAGCATCTTTGCAAATTTGTTTGATCTCTTTGACAACTTTATGATATGGTGAACTTCTTTATGCTGATTATTTGTAGCAGACAACATTTTGATTTTCAAACCCATTCTTCTCATTATTTGACAGCCTGAGACTGCACAGAGAAAAGCCTCACATAACAAACAGTCAGCCATGCATTTCAGTGAAACAAGGGAACAACAAAAGAAAGAAATCCAAACAAAATATTAGATTCTTATACATTTACAGATTATAGAAGTAAGAGTACGTCCTTGGCTGGATGGAAAGTCTCCTTGGTGCATCCAGCTGTGTATCCTTATGGTATGTGATTTATCATCTCTCTACCATCATCTGTCTAAGAAATACAGACCTGCAAAAGTGTGAGAGATTATTCAAGGGGTTATACTACAATTTAAAGTGTCTAATCAGATAGGGTTGGAGTTTGGGATTTTTTTAGTCTCTTATAGTTGCAGTTTCATCACAGTTTTAAGTTTCCGTTCATTTTCCTCATTTGTACATTTAACTCTTTGTTTAGTTGCTTCCATCCTTCAGTGAATGGAAGTAACTAAAAACAGGAAAATGTAATTGTTTAGTGTAGAAATAGCTGATGAATGAAAGCATGAGAAATCATTAATCAAATTGGAAATATGTTTACAACAAAATATTTGTTTACAATAATATTTCATTATATAATTGGTTAAACCCATTTATAAGTACAAGCCGATCATAGAGTATCAATTAAAACGGATCAATGTTTGATATTTTTGTGACCATGCGGTTCCGTTTTGATGTCTACCCTGAACTGAACGCGTGCATTTTATTATGAAGATTAATTTTCTGTTCTTATGGGAACTTAACATTTGTCGACTCTACCTTTCGTGGTTCTTTTTCATGCTCTTTCTGTGATGCATGGAGATCCCTCTGGAATTGGTTCTCGTTTCATGTCGCCTTGAGTTCACTCTATATGACGGTGGCCTTTTGTTTTGCTAATGTGGGTGATTTCTTTTCTCTATAAAAGCACTGTAATCCATCTCCTGGTGGTGGTGGTGGGGGGGTGATTTATATTGCATACTACGTGTTAAGACATCACAGCTACGAACAGATCTGCTGCTTTAACTGATAACACGCTAGAATAAGATGGAGCATTCAGATTAGCTGCGGTGTCGAATAAATTGCATGCTGTTGGAGTAACCCAGAGTTCTAAAACAGTATCCTCTATATCAGATCTGCCGTAGGTTTTGGCATGACAGCGACTAAATGAAGCGTGGCTTTGCATGGGTTGCCTCCACACGGGACCTCAGCAAGCCTTCTGCCTGACAGTAAAGCTTTAACATATAGTACATGCACACATGCAAACATGCTTATTTCTGTCTGTGACATTTCTCTCTCTAATCAAATCCTCTTTTCTGTCTCTCTGCTTTTACTTATTTCCTTAAAAACCTATGTATTCTCAATTTATGCCTGCAAAAGCCAGATTCTCTTTGGTGGATCTCTTCACTTTATGGCCTTTCATCAGGGTTTGACAGGCGTGACCCAGCCAGCGAGAGCATATAACTTCTTACTTTTTCTGTGAAATTCAATTCCGCTCTAATGTTCTGATATAAATGTCTAATTTTCTGCACCGTGACCATGTTCGCTAGAATTATTTTTTTTTTTGCTCCAGAATGAAAACATTTAGGGGTTCAATTATCTAAGGGGTAATTACAAATGCATGCCTGTAGCTGCATTAATGCCGTAATAATACGCTTAATGTGGAAAAAAGTGGTTTGAAAATGAGAGAGCACCAAAAGTGTTACTGAGTTTTTTTTAAGGTTCTTTCTTTTGCAGGAACTTTTGCTGCGTTTGATGGCTCACTTTTCTTCGTGAGGATATAAAAAAATACATCTGCTGTTTCACTGGTACAAGGGGTGCACAATATGATGATATTAGGTCGTGAAGGATTAGAACATATCGACGATCCGACAAAGCAAAGAGATGGTGGAATCGTCTATAATATGATGTAGTCAGAGCCACAGACTGTTCAACGGCTCTGGATGTAGTTATATGGTGACGCACAGACGCATCACATTCACGTCCACGTCATGTGGATTTCACGTTGTGTAGCAGGAGTCATGGCTGACAGCGAAACGGACGAGTTGCTTCCTAAAAAGAACTCCACTTCCATTGTATGGAATTGGTTTGGCTTTTCCCCAAATCACAAAGCGCAGAGAACAGCAGCTTGCTAAATTTGCACAGACACGTCAGGTTGCAACACTACGAACCTGTTCAATCACCTGACAACGTGATGTCATGAGTCTCGTAAATTTATACGGCACTTTTAATTGGCATGTTATCTGTTATCAGAGGGTGACTGTGAGAGCGAAAGAATAATGCATCAATAATGTAAAGCGCTTTGGGTGACTTGAAAAGCGCTATAGAAATCTAATGCATTATTATTATTATTATAGGCATTATAAGCATTGTAAGCTGTTCACTCCAACAACTAACACAAAGGCAGTCTGTATGAGAAGAGTAGCAAACGGTGGAAAGAGGTAATGGAAGAAGTGACTTTCTACCTCACAAAACTTCCTCCCACCCCTTTTCGGACATGTAAATGAATCTATTGTGCTGTTTTTTGGTTTTGGTTTTTGTTTTTTGTTTTTTCTAAGATTGTCTCAATTGTTGATTTGTAATTATTTCTGTTTTACTTGTTTACATATATGTTAACTTTCATTGCATGTTTGAAATAAATCACTAAATCAAATCAAAAAATCTAAAGATATTCAAATTAGTCTCAAAGATCAACGTAAAGAATCGTGATGAAATCGAATATTTTATTTATTTTAATCCTGATATGATATTCTTGCCGTATCGCCCACCCCTATTTGGTACTGTACTTTAGTAGACTTTTCAGGCATCTGTACTTTACTTGACAATTCATGTTAGTGATTACTTTTATTTTTACTCTGTGCTTTTATCTTCTACTCCTTACGTTTTAAAAAACAGGCCTGCAACAACACAAAACAGACAAGACAGGTAGGCTGGAGAAAAGTTGTCATCATTAATGAGATGTCGGAGACGGGGAGAACTAATACCAACATGGATTATGTGAGGTGCAGTAGCTTTGCACAGAAATATGAGGTAGAAATGTAAAAATGCTTATTACTTTCACTCTTTGAGGACATTTCAGAGCTGGTACTTTTATACTTTAATCTGAGTGATGAAGTTGAGTCAGTGCTTTTGTATTATTTTTTAAAGTTATCTGTACTTACACTTGAGTTAAGAAATTGTGTGCTATTGCCACACCTGCAAAAGCCAATAAATGTAATGAATTTTAACACAAACAAACCTGGACAATAAATGACTGCATAACAAAAGTACCCATCCTATACAACTTTATACTCACCTTTACCCACTGCTGACCTTTTTGCCTTTCACTCAGACTGCCATTAAGTCTCTTTCTACAGTGGTGAGGCAATGACAGCGGTTTTTCTTTATTGATGGAAATGTTCATGAATATTTGAAGGCCCTTTCAACGTGGCATCAGAGAAAATAGGGAAACAGCTGCCTTTGCGGGTGGCATTTATCCTGCCACGGTACAATGTGGTCTTTTTCTTAAAAGCCCTTTAGAATGGGTGTGTGAAAGTGCAGCAGCGTGAATCCTATTCTGTGCCAAAATGTCACTATCACCCAAAGGTCCATCTGACACACCTACCACAATGTAAATCACATCAGTATCTTCCTCATTCTTTTTTGTTTTTTTGGTTTCTTCTAGGGGTTGACCAATATGGGTTTTTGTTGTTTGTTTGTTTGTTTTTTCTCCACTGATTAATAGAAGTCAAGCAGACCAGTAATATTTTAGCCCAACCTCACCAGGATGTACAATATCAGGTGGTTTGTGATGGAGCTTAAAATGTGTTGTGTTTACATTCCTGCAGTTGTTTGAGTACTGGTATAAGAAATAATAATAATAATAATAATATTAATAAAACCACATATTTTAGTGCATGTGTTGGTCATGACATTGATAAATACGGAAACTCTTGTGAATTAGACGACTCGAGACACATATGGCAGAGCAACAATTGTTGTGAACTCGTACACAGATGATCAGTGTTCATGTCCCATTTTCAAAATACTGTGAAATCCTGTCTTTACTCTAGTTTTGTAACTTTTGCCATGTAACAGGCTTATCGTAGCCCTTACCTTCATCCTAAGCAAGTTGTTTTTATACCTAATTCTACAAAACCGTAGTCAGAGCACTGTCACAGCCTAAATTCAAGAGTAATGTCATATGTTTTAACACAGCACTATATTTTTATATTATGTATTTATTTATATTCATAATTTCCATTAATATATGTAAAAATTGATATATGCTAGTAAAATTAAAAACATTCATATGAATGCTTTCTTCAAATGATTGCAAGCTGTCTATCAAATAAAGAACACAAATACTTAAATAATATTTCTTATCAGTTTTTATATTGGCCTAATGGGTCAAAAAAATGAAATGCTGTTTTCTCATTTCAATGACGTAACTAATCAGTGTAACTAACAGTGTTGTCGTGAGCAGGACTTTACACTTGTTTGATCAGATATTCGATTTAAAAAAGAAAAAGCAATACTGAATCATGAAAATGTGAACCTGTTAGTCATCCTAGTTCATAATCAGGCTGTCCGGTTTGATTTTTCCAAGAAATGAAGTAAGCATGACTAAAGATAAAGATGGAGGCGAATACAGAGTTATTCCTCCAAGGGTGGTCTGTGCTGAAGTGTGCACGCGTATTTCCCACTTATTAGACGTCATCTGAAGGCCTGTAAAGAGAAGCAAACAGAGAAATGTAGGAGAAGATTATCAGAGATGGTGTGAAGCGCCCACACAGTGGGGGCTGCTGCCAGGTCAGCATGATTCGCCCCTCCACCAGTTCTCTCCACACCAGTAGCTTTGGAGTAACTCCAGATGCAGCCGCCTCCGGTGAAAACAGGGTTGACCTTTTCCAGCACTCAGAGCTGGAGGATATGACTCTGAAAGGGTTGTGATCCTCGTCTTGGCATTGCTTGCACTGATTTTTATTGCTTTCTCTTGTTATGCTTGTACAGCGATTCAATCAACATAACACACACAGTTGTTTGGATGTTGTGTCCTTGCAGATTTTTCACATCCAGACATACATGTAAGCTTTCATCAAAGAGCGCAGAGTTAAGCCTGGAGTAGCGTCTATCGGACAGCTATGAGTTCAGACTCACTGCTGCATCAATAGAAAGACATAGAAAGATTCAGAAATCCGCAGCCTGCTGTCATCACCCTCCACAAAGTCATCCATGTCACTCCTCCTGCACCCCACCCCCCTCCACCCCCCGCCGCCTGCTCCTGTCAAAACAATGGTAGTGGCACAAAACACTGTGATGCTGGTGATGCAGGAATAAAGACTTATTTCATCCGTGCATGCACCCTAAGCTGCTCAGAACAATGGCATCAACTATATAAATGATATCAGTGAAAAAGTAACACAGGAGATATCAGGGTGGGTTCCCTGGCCCACGCCGCTGTCTGTTAAAACGATAAAGTGATTCATTTTGTTCTGAATCACCAATATCAAAAGCTGTCCATCACCATGAAGATTGTTCGCCAGTGTTAATACTATCCCCACATCTGTCTCACATTTCATTACATGAAGCAAAGAGAAAGGAAGAGCAAGCTGATATTGTGGATTTCTTTTTTTTTTTATTACTATTATTATTATTTCCAGGGGACAAAACTCATTTTTCAAAGTTTGTAAGAAGCCAAATTCCGCATTAAATTAGAAAAAAAAGAGACAAATCATTCCTCCTGAGGTGAACTTGTAAGATTCAGATATTCACAGTCATAAGATGATCACATTCTTCCCCTCCTTTTAGAATCCCACACTTTTTTCACATTTTAGCTCTTGTACTGGATAGAGAAAATCTCTCTCAGGAGCCCATCTTGTGTCTAATGCTTCATTTTGGAAGAGAAGCAAATTGAAACCAAAAAGTGTAAAAAGCTGACAAATAACAGCAGCGTCTCCCCTCTGCACTGTTTGTCACAGGCTGAAACGTCTGAATTGAGCTCTTGTGTACATGCCGCTACGATGAATGATGCCTCCTAGGTTTCAGTCGGAATTAAGGTTAATTAGCAGATGTACAGACACCCTTAATCTTTGCTGGCTGTGGATTATTGGGCCTCAGTATGACAGTAGAACACCCTGTGGACCAGCACTCAACACACACTGAGGTGAGCTAATGGCAGCACCTCTAATTAGCCTTCGTTTTGTCTCTCGATTGTTTAGTGTGGCGGTATTGTTCATTCGTGTCACTCAGCGCTGCAGACGGGCTCACATCGCTACCAAAGGGGGATTCTGTAGCTTGTTAAGGTGACACTGCGCCTTCCCCTGCTGCACCTATTGCTGTGGGTGGATGTATAATGTGCATTTTCCTCTGACACACTGTCACAAATGCTAAGAGTGTTTTATGGTCCTATTAAAGCACAGCTGTTACAGCTTCCTCTCATATTCCAGCCATTTCTCATTGCCATTGGCTGGAGTTTATACATTCTTTAACATACACCTTACATGAAACACGATGGGCCTATTTAACAAACCAGATGTGCCATGTTATCGCTCCTGTTCTGTCACAGCAGTTTATTCTAGTTCTGACATATTTGCTTTTGATGCAGATTCAGTTTATGTTAAATTTATTGTGGATTTAAATTAGGCACAGATGGGACGTTAAGTAAAATATCGGTATCTGCAGAAGTCGCTCCGGTGCCTGATGGGTAATATCAGGTTTCTCAACTGGAATGGCTGCTTTAAGGAACTAAAAGCTCAAAATGTAAGTACTGTTCCCACCTCTATTAGCTGTGGTTTCAGCTTCAGTTCATTGCATTTGTTTCAGATATTTAGACATTTATAGCTTTAACTTTGAGAAGAATACAGGTCATCCCCCCTTTTTTTTAAGATTAAGGGGGTTTAGATGCATGGCATTGGACAGTTTATCAACGCTAAACTCCTACATAGAGAGTCGAAGTCCTGCTTCTTACAGTTGTGCCCCATAAGACCTTATTTCTGGAAAAATATATATATATATAGTACAGCTTGTGGTAAAACTGTTGAACTGTCAGACTATGAATTTACATAAAGAGAAAGACTACACATCAGAAGGTCATTGTACCACTCTCTTTTCACAATCTGTTCAAAGTCGCTGAAGATGTCTCTGCAGCCACAACATGACCAGACGGGAGTGGTTTTCCCTTCTTATAATTCATTCTCACCTTCCTCTGAAAGACTGAAGTAAAATGTACCAGGGCAGCAGTTGTTTGGTGTTGGTGATGTGTATCACATGTGACGGGAAATGCAATCCATTGAACAGTTTAAGACAAAACTAAATGTTTCTTTACTATCTATACAACAAACTACAACTTACTTGTAATTATCTTTTAAACTGATAAACATCATATGTGTGAATTGGGGGTGTAACTCAAACAGGAAAAAAAATTATTTGTCTCTCCCCATTGAACACTGTTAATATTTTTTCCTAAAACCCATTAGAAGAGGCAGGACTCCAGCTCCATAATTTATATTAAAATCTATCGGGTCCAAAGTTCTAATTAGATTAGATTAGAGTAGAGTAGAATAGAGTAGATAGAACTTTATTAATTTCAGATACTGGGTTATTCAATTTTGCTCAAGCCTGTTTGCAGTTACACATCATTCAGCAAAAAAAAAACCCATAATAAGCCAAAACAAAGTCAATAAACACATTTCTGCATTTAGTGATCATACGAGCAGATGTTCATCATTTTTTAATCACTTTCACGGCTAATGTCAAAACACGTTCAGTATGAGACGTGCGTTTTTCGGCAGATTGAGGAAAATGTGCATTTAGCATTGATGCATTTACATAAACTGTGACATGACATATTACATAGTGTAAGATTAAACTCTCATATCTAGTAGAAAATATATCAACAGTTTGACTCATTTTTAATCCATAACCATTAAACATAGAAGCTTGTAAGTTCCCATTTGGTTGAATTACAGTGTAGGTGGGGCATGCATCTAAGGTATGCTTTCATTTCTAAACATGGGATATGATCCACATGTGCTCCAGAGACCTACCTTAAATGCAGGAGACTTCATTAGCTATTCAAATGAAGCTGCTTGTGTTACATCAAAGTGCCATAACCTTCAAAATGATGGAAACGCCCAATAGGAGGCATTCGTTCCATGCTGGCAGGCGGCGCAATTACTGCACAGCACTGTAGGGGTTGAAGGGTGCAACCTAGCACAAATAACACTTTAAACTTTCTGTCTCAACACTAAATGCCGATGCAGTTCTATTTCTGCTAATCTAGTGCGCTGAAACCGATGCTTGCTCACTGGTTGGAGAAGGGTTGTGTTATAACTGAGAAGGTCACTAGCAGAAAAGCTCAGGTGACTGCAGATACCGGAAACCTGAAGAGGAAAGTTTCCCTTGCATAAATTGCTCTTAAGGTGCCCTTGATCGAGAAACAAGCCCAAATTCAGCAGCAAAGTAGGTCACCGGCCACATATAAAGGTAAAGTACGGGGAGGGGGATGCTTTTTCTAAAACATTAGACTCATTCAGCTTTCTTTCACAGCAACTAAAAACTGAAAAGAAAAAAAAGACAGAAGATGACAATGAACAGAAGGGAGAGGCAGCAGTGAAGAGCTTTTGAATTCTTTGCATATTCAATCTGCTGACACATTTACGCATCCATTTTCTTTGAAAGCATTGTGGTGATAAATCACACGGGTATAGTCTATAGCCAGTTCATATTCCAGCGATTCAACTCCCCTTAGATGTAAAAACGGGCTATGGGGTGTAATTATCACATCAGTCCATAATCTCACCTGTTCACTGATGCTGTCTGACAGCCATTATGCATTGGCTGCCATTGTTCATGTCGAAAATTGTGGTGTATTTCGTAGACTGTGCTACTCTTCTTCCCCTCATTTATATTTTGTTATTAATGTAGTGCAATATTATTTGGGGGGGGGGGGTGTTTAAGCGTGTCATTTATTCATTATCTGCCCAAACCCCAGCAGACTGAACCCCTGAGCTGTCAGCCGTGCCCACTAGCTGAGGCTTTAATAAGGTTTTAAGTGTCTGTCATTAATAATGTTGGGCTATACCGCGACACAAGGCTGATCTGTCCTGTTATATGGGTTTGTGGGCCGCCGTCATTAGGCAGCATGGCTCGCATATGGTCAGCTCCCTGCATGCTCCCCCTAGTGAGAAATTACCTGGCTCTTTTTAACTTTCAGTCAGTGTGATCCTGTTACAAGTCTGTCAGTCAAGTTTGTGGCAATTCATCTTGTTGTCACTCACTGTGTGTTCACTTCAGGACACTATGGACAGCTCACTATTAGACTGATCAACATGACAGATGAATGGGAGCATCTGTAGGTGGGAAATTGTATTTCTAGCTAATGGGATTGTTCAATCATAAATTTAGTCTTGATAGAAGCATTATGTTTGAAGGTGCACAGTGGAACATTTGTACATGTACGTGTCTTAACCTGGACTTTGGGTTTGTCTGTTTTGAGCTCAGAGACGGTCATTAGTTTATGTCAGTGGTGGAAAAAAGGGAGCGTTATGGTCACCTTTAGGATTTTTGTGGAAAATCTAGACCTAGTCCTCTACATAGAAATCTGGCCGTTCTCAGTGGCTATGGTTACATGCAGAATAATATTAAGTTTTTTTCCTCATTCTGAAAAAAGAGAATCAGCCTAATAAGCTGTTTATGTGGTCAGTGAAAGTGAATATTCCTCTAATATTCCTGTTCATGCACATACCCCATTAAAAATACTGTTTCTGAGTTTTTCCACTGGTGGCAGACATCCAACTGTGTGAGCTGTGCCTCCCTCTTTTCCTGTATCGAAGATGTTGCGGTCAGGTCAGCTTTTTGATATTTCCTCATATATGTATATGTACATATGTATACGTGTATGTGTACATATATTGTATGTATATATGTTGACATCCTCATTATGTTAACAGCAGGCATGTTTCTCCTTTCCTCTTGACCCCTACCATAAACACTGGTACAACATGCAGTAAAATGTGCAAATTAAATACATTTTCCCCAAACACAATGTACACCTACTCAAAGAATCATTAAACTAGAATAATGGTAGCATTATCCAGCACATCTTAATTGGAAAACACTCAGTTCAGAAAAAGTTAGATTTGTCCAAGATGAATTTGCTGTTTACATGACACCTGACAAATTCAGAATAATGGTGAAATACTAGTGTGCATATAAACATACTGAGTCAGGGAAGGTGTTCATGTTTTAAGGTCTATAACAAGCTGTTCACACATTAGACATTAAAAAGTGATCCTTACATTTAAATTTCTCCTATTGTTAAAATACAAGAATGTGTAAAGAAAAAAATGTATCAATAAAAAAGGGCCATTCATATTTTTATGAGATGGAGAACTGCGACTAACAAAATGTGAATGACTGGCTTACTGTCTGAAAGGCTGAGGAAGGCACATTATCTGTGCCCACTTCTGTCTGTTTTATTTCGTTGTCATATATGGGTCACATGTTCTGCTGCACTCCCCTGGTATTCAGTTATTTCTTTTTCTCTGTTTGTGTTTTTCTTATCATTTATGTTTGTGTCACTCTGCCCCTTGATATGACTTTTCCACTGCTTCTCTCTGATGTCCCAAACACCAATGTTCCCTCCATTTTTATTTTTTTTTATTTTACTTCTGTTATTATTTCGTTTACAATACACACACACCCCCACCCCGACCCTGCCTCCTACACATCACCCGGCTCTCTGTCCTCGCTGTCGACATTGCAAAAACAGAAGAACTGGTACATTCGTTATAAGTCCATTGTCAGCCACTGAGCAAGACGCTGAGTTCAAAGTGAGACCCATTCGATAACACAGATCTCCCATAGAGCCAGCGCTCTCGCAACGCACCGCCGGCCAAACTCCCGCTCGACCAGAGCCCTCATCAGTCGAACCTGCTTTTCATGCAACATCAGAGCTGTCAGTCCATCGACCCGCTGAGGCCAGAAACCGGCCAAGTTGTGCAGCGGGGTCTCATGGCGCAACACACTACAAAACAAGACAAAAAGACTCAGCTAGAGGCAGGCAGACACAGCAGGGAGAAGGAATAGCTACTTTCACTTTTATTGTCTGTATTTCACTGATGCTGTGAGTGCAATGATAAAGTAAGCTTAAGGTTTTAGGTCAGCAACATCAAACAGACACAAGCACAATAACATTGTATCAAGCGCTACGTAGTTTCAGCTTAAAATGACTGAGCATGGAGCTAAAGTGTACACTTTTTGCAGCACACAGTAATGCAGACTGAAACCCAGCATTCTTCCACATAACATGTTCTAAAACCGTTATGAAGTAAATGGAAGCTTCATCTTCAGAGTCAGGCCACTTCTCTCATCAGATATTCCATTATGAAGGTGTCAGTCATTGTACTACTACTCCATTATTTTCTCATGTTGTTGATTTAATGTAGAGAAAAGGGAAATAATTCTTGGAAAACTATCCAGTAGGTTGACATTTTGCTTCCTTCTTTATATGGAATCCCCAACCAGCTTGTATTCTGGGACTTTAGACCCAATTTGGCTGGAAAACTACGACCGACTTCTCTCTGTATTGTAAGGAGTTTGTTTTATGGTATAGTAGCTGCTTAATTTTGCCACCGCTTCCAGTAAATCAACCTCCTGCTCCAATTTTAACATCAGTGTTCCTGGACGGTTGCCTTCCTCTTTTCTTCTTGTGGCTTCGGTGCTTTTACAACCTAGCTAGACACTATCGGCAAAAAAAAAAAAACTATTATGTAAGATCTCAGTTGTCATTCAAGTGTAGAAAATCTCGGTCTATATAACTTCAACTGACTGTGAAATCAGTTTTGCTAAGCAGTAGTATTAAAGCGAAGTCATATTTCTCGTAACACTAAGTGCTGCTCTTGGTTTCATTGAGGTGCTGTATAAAATAAATAACATTTACACTGAATTTAAATGGAACTGCCCACACTGAATCATTGTTGTCACTGACTCACCTGGTCCCTTTTATCAGCGGAGGTCCTGTCAATGATGAATGAAAGCCCTATTTTCATTTCAGCTATCGTACAGATATGTGGCCATATGGCTATTAAAACCTATTAAGAAATCCAGAGGAAGTGCTTGTGTGGACATACGGTTTCATAAAAGAGTGTGACTGTGAGTGTGAATGAATAATGGATCAATAATGTAAAGCGCTTTGGATGCCATGAAAAGTGCTATAGAAATCCTACCCAGTATTATTATTATTAGAAGAAGCTAAGGGTAACCATTTGAACCTATAACAGACTAAATATGAACACTAAAGACAGTAGAAACTGTGATGCATTCACTTACATTCAGCACAGAGACCCTAGAGTTCAATCAATTAAAAGGTCCAAAATGAAAAATTTAGCTTTTCTTTTTCTGTATAGCTCTATTTTAAGACTATATTCAATGGGAAAAAGTACTTTATGTGCTCATGCTGCACCTGACTACACTTAATTTCTTAAGACAGTATGCTGATTAAATTGATTTCCCAATGTTAGCACATGCTCTGTGTGTTACCACTGAATAAACTGAGATCCAGTCACAGCAAAAAATGAGCAAAACCTCCAAAGTTTTTCATGTAAAGTTATAGTCTTGGAGATGAATGACGGCGAGCAGAGGCGAGGGGCTGAAGGCACACTGGAGAATGAGGGAGGTGAGTGAACCGCTGGCCGGCCGGGCGTGAGAGAAGCCAGCTGTGAGATGAGTTAGCAGGGGAGTTGACGGCTGCTGTACCTGGTTGGCAGGTACAGTCCAGTCTGTAGCAGAAGGGAAACACTGCGAGACGCAAGGTACACAAGTAGAACGTATGCCCTAAGACTGTCTACTATGAATGACAAATGAACTGGAAAAGACTGGATGAAAAGCTGGGTCGATAAACATCCAGATCTCATCAGGTTTCTGATGCTATTGTATGAGTTTTCAGTTCCACCAGGCCACGCTGGACCAGTGTTGTAGAGTAACGAAATAATAATACAGTGGTCCCTCATTTATCACAGGGGTTACATTCTAAAAATAAAAAAAATTTGTTCCACTGATTCTATCTGTTTTAAGGCTGTAAAACCCCTCACCACACGCTTTATACACTTTTCTCAGACAGACATTAACATTTTATCACATTTCTCTCTTGTTTAAACACTCTCAAAGTTCAAACCTTTGTAGATTTAAAAAAATAAGTACAGTAACGCATTCTGTACTGTACAGGAGACACAGCATGGAGGAGACTGACTGACAATGGACTACAGTCCCTTAGCCAATCAGGACGCAGAACACAATGCACATTCATACGCTGTAAAAAAAAAGCATGCAAAATTGCACTAAAAAAAATCCGCAAAACAGCGAGGCCGCAAAAGGTGAACTGCGATATAGTGAGGGACAACTGTACTTCACTATGCACTCATGTTGTTTAAAGAGAATTTGTACTTTACTTAGAATTTTTTATTCTGTTTACTTTCACTTTAACTTCACTACATTTCCTTTATGCACAGTATCAGTACTCATTACAAAAATAATTTGAAGTAAATTTGGTGTTTTCGCCGCTGAGTTTACCGGTGACGGCCACAAAGTCAGGAAGCTGACTTGTCATTGGGCCTAAAAGTGCAAACGGCGGTCCACACTCAACCTGTCGGCAACAGCGTAATGTTGATTATTAACATTTACTTGTACTTTTGATTTCATTACTTGAGTACATTTAATTGTAGATTACTTGATATACTTAAGTACAGTAAATACTAGATACTTAAAGACTGGAGTAGTATTCAGTTGGTGACTTGAACTTCAGCCAAAGTCATTTTTTGGCAGGGTACGTGTACTTCTACTCAAGTGTGACTTTCTCATACCTTATACAACACTGCGCTCAACACAAAGACAGGAAACAGAAAGGATGGCAGAAACAGTTAAATGCCTTGGATATTTTTGCAAAACTTTTCAGTTTCGCATTTTTTTCTCTACATTTGAACCTATTGTCCACGTGACTTGTCACTACAGTGCGGTCACGTTGACTTGCGTCTGTGAGTACCTGCAGTGTTGTTATTGATTTTATGCTTTGCTTGTGTACGTCTCATAATTGCGCCTTCTTTCTTCTCCTACAGCTTAGAATCCAACTCTTGCTATGGATTTTGTGTTGTATTTGGAGTCATGTCTGGAGTTTGTTCTTCTTTCTTTTAAGTGGTGAATTGTTTTACCTTGTATAGCACTTTGTAACCTTGGTTTGAAAAGTACTAAATGAAATGTTATTTACTTAATAGAATGGAGTTTTTAAAAACACCTTCCAAAGTGAAGATTTTTACTTCAGTTCATGTGCATCCATGTGGACAACAAAAGAAAACCAAGACATAATCACACCCCAGTTCATGCATGCCTCCTGCTACCAGCATTAAACCAGAAACATTAAACATACTGTATGTCATAAACATGTATAAGGCAGTTTATTACCTGCAGTAGATCAAAGGTTAACACAGATACATTTTGGCGATGGAAACATGTACCGGTGTTGTAATGAAGTCTTAATAATATAAGAATATTTATGGCAGACTTTAACCTGTGTGTCTGTAACATGCAAAATGATCTGAAGGTCTCCACAGTGTAAATTCCACACACAGTGGTTTTTCTAATTTTAGTACTCTAGTAAGGACAGAAATATTTCTTAAAACAAAGGAAGGGCAATTTTTCTATTTTTATATTTCAATAGATTGGGAAATTAATAGTATAGAAAAATATCTGGCTTAGTAGGAAAAGCCTTGCACTGCACTTGACGGAGCGGCGAATCCCACAATTCACTGCAGTGGCAACATCAATCCACAAAAACTGACAAAAATAAACAATGTGACAAACAAGACATGAATTTTTATTAAGACCATAACTTTCTAATAAGCTGATATGTCTTAAACTTTAAACAAAAGGATCACTATGGGCATGACACTATAGTAAAGAACCCCTCTCTGCTTTAGTGTCATAACGTACATAGATTATTACACCCACCTCTCACTCCACCAAATTACACAATGAGACATGTTCCATTATTTACTTAGTTTAAATTCATTTTGCTCAAATATTATATTTTCTCTTTTTTTTTAGTTCCATTGGTAACGTGACAAAATCTATTTTTTCTTCATTTAATTAGAAGGAGAATTCTCTGCTAATTCAGTCATTTTTAGTATCTGTTTCTATTAAATTAAATCTACACAACTTGGTGTAAGTCTTGATTCACTCTCGTTAACTCTGAAACCAGGAATGAGCCTGTGAGATGACAAAATGTGGCAATATGGCGAGGTGAAGTTTCACGCCTACAAAAAGCCTCAGCGAACCGGAGCTCATCAGGTGGTGTCGGCCTGTGAGCGTAAGCGTTAGAAAAAGACACATGTAAAGGAGGTATCTTTGGACGTACGGTGTTTCCTTTTCCAAAGACTAAGTACTTCTCAACACTGCACATCAAGTCTCTGAAAATGCAGTGCAAATGGCCGATTTCTCCCTCCTTTTTTCTCTCTGACATGATATATGTTCTGGCTCCCAGTATTCTTCACATGTGCACACATATGTGCAGTGATGCACACATCCCACTTCTCTCTTTCTGTCCATCTTATCTGGATCTCTACCAGCCCAGCAGTTATGGCCCGTTGCCTGTCATCCTTGGGGAGCACAGCTGAGTGGAGAGAAAAGAGGAGCAACACCTAAAGCTCAGCCTCCTAAGCCTTATCGTACATACACTATGCACACACACACACACACACACACACACACAGTTTCATATACCAGCAGAAATGTGTGTTACTGTAACTGGAGGGTCTTTGCAACTTGACTAAATGCAATCCTCTTGGGAACATTCCTGATGAATCACAGTTTTCACTAGACTGCAGGGGAATTGCTTTTATTTCCCCTCCATTGCAACTTTTAAATGTACAGGTTTAGAACAATTTAAACAAACTGGCCTTGCAAAAATCGCAAGATGAATCACAACAAATCAACAGCTGAAGTGCCTCAGGTCTTTGGGAGTTCGCTGCACCGGTCCACTAACTCTCACTCAGTGGTGTTTGCTGTGTTTACATCCTTGTATTTTTATTGGCACTCTCACATTTTAAACGGTTCAAGGAAATGGTAATATTGTAAAAACACACAATTGCAAAGTTTCTAAGCTCACCTGAGACAGAAATGCATTTACTTCACCGTGTGTTTTCCTCACAGCTTCCCATACAACACAAAAACATAGTAGCAATAAGTATCTGTGGACTGATGAGAGGATAATTTTTTTACTCAATCTCATTAATGAAAATAAACATCAGAGACATTTTTGATGAAAAACAGCAGATTCTACTCCCACAGCCATGTATAACATAGTCTATACCACCACCTTCTGATGATAATGTTTGCTTTATTCGCTGTAAACCAGATGATGATTGTCGATGTCTGAGACATTTCAAAAGTTGTCTTTGAACTTGAAAATTACATGAAAAAACACAGGAGTAAATGCGTAACCATGGCCTTCAGTTGCCACTTGTTACACATTTGTCTGACTTTGGTCTCACTTTATTTCATTTCTGAAAATGTAGACTTGCTTTTTTAATCACATCCAGGTGTACAAACACTCTGGCCATTCCTTTAATGTTTAGCAAGAAATCTAATCTAATTATGAGAGTAGTTCTATTACATCTTTTCAAACCCATAGTTCTTAACAAGGTATCACACACAATGTACCACAGCTACAGCACAGTATAAAACATGTCCACTTCCATGAACCTGTGGGGAAAACACTACCATCACAAAGAGCATGATGAGAACACTACACACACAGACATTGTCGTTCATAATACACATACAGTTTCTACAAATACACACTAACATAAACGCACCTATTCACACATGCCAGAAGCAGCAGTGGGTGGTCCCCGGCAAGGCAGAAACACACTAATGGATAATGACAGGGGTTGACAGCAGGAGAGTGAGCTGAGTCACTATGAGCGCGCAGGCAATGAATAAAAGAACGGCATTGCTGTCTGAATATCCCTTACTGACTGGATTTCCTTTGATAGCACACTATTCCTGCCAGTTTCCCTTGGTAATCCTGCTCATTACATTGTGCTGTCCCTCTGTTCTGAGACAAGCAGCAGCAGCCAGTACGAGAGCTGAACGGGGGGGGGGGACGTCGCTCTCACTGGCTAGCCAGCAAATGTATTGTCTTTCTGATGAGTACTCAGGCTTTTTCTTAGTGTCAGTGGGTGACACACACAAGCTCTGATAAATGTATATGTCAGCATCTGTTCAGCCTGCATTGTCTAAGATGTACAAGATTCCAATGCTGCTGAATTTTCATTGAAGGATGTATTTTTTCCTCAGAACTACAGGCTCTCACTGTTCTGCTCATTCATCATGTGCTAATAGGAAGATTTATTTCTCGCACAAAGGAGGCTGTGATTCCGTACAGTTCAGTGAAAAGAGCCAATTAAATGTTTCTGTGAAACCTGTCAGTCACATCATCTCACAGTTTGATTTTGGTCTGACTGGACTGCGGATAGAAAAGACATGCTTTTTGATGTATTGCATCAGCTATACTACAGGGAAATAAGACTCTTTGAAAAGTCCCGCTCAGTGGACGTGTCTGTTCTGACTGTGTTACGGCCAATTAAAAGCATCAACAGGCCCCTTCTCTGGCCGATATTGGCTCGTTGTTCACAAGATCGCACTTTGGCCAGAATCGTGGTTTGTGTTGCTTCAGTCTGTTCTCCCAGAGTCTCAGATGCAAACAGCACTGACAAAAGGCCAGATGTCTAGTTTGTCTGATTAACCCACCACTTCTTCAACCAGACAACTTGTGAAATCTATTCCAAGAATCTCCAGCTTGCAATTTTTACCATCAATTCCACTCGGACACGTTAACTGTTGGGCTCTCTCTCTCCGTCAGTGTCACATTGACACGTAAATGCTATTCCAATTATTCTGAGCCCTCTCTGCTCGCTGTCAAATTACCAGCGCTAGGAGGGGAGCATGGCTCTCACTGCACCTCTCTGGCATTTTCCCTGACAGGGAGAAGAAAGGAGCCTGAGATAGCAGAATGAGGGAGGGCTCGGGGCTCAATGAGCATTTTAAATGCTGAAACCGGGTAATCAGACAGACTCAGTCTGAGACCTGGAGAGAACTCTGGGATCGAAGATGTTTTTCTATGGATGGTTTTCAGCTCATTTTTGTGAAAAGGCTGTAGTTCATGAATACCTGACCAGGTGCTTCATAAACCAAGCATAGAACAACAAAATAAAAAGTGTTTGCCAACTGGATATAGGCTTGACAATTAAATGTTGCAGAACTTATTTTGCAATGTTTTTCTGGCAATTCAGTGTCAAGTTCAAGAGTAAGTTTAGGAGTAAGGATAGTGTGTCCATATCAGAGATCTCAAACTCAGAGATCTGTTGGTAACTTGGACTCGACCTGCATTTTACGTTACACACAGGGTGAATAGGGACGACTTGAGACTCGTCTTCAGAGGGCATTAGACTCAAATTTAGCCACTTGTAAAAATTATATTTGATTTCATTTCACACATTAACATCATGAATCCTGTGAAACATAAGGTTTTATTTTTTTTCTATTATAGAAGGAGTCTGGGCACTCACTTGACAGAGACATACCCACTGCCTCTTTTCTGACAGTTCGGCCTTAGAATCAAACATTTGGTGGTCTACGTGTTTGTGAGGTCTCCATGTCACTCCCCTATGACCCACCGGTTCTATCAGAACCACCCTGACACCCTGGCATGATTTGCCAGTGTGTCTACATGATATTATTCATGGCACTAACAGTAAAGAGGAACCCCCCC